>JAJKFI010000060.1:302274-517003 GCA_029204185.1 Lerista edwardsae
CAGGGACTGGGCTTGTATACGGAGGGAAGCTGTCAGTGGGACCCCCCAAGGCCGTCTTTTTAGCTTCGGAAAGGGGATACACTTCAACCTCCTTAGATGGTGCCCCTGATGCTGTCAATCCTGTATCTTTACCCTCCTCCTTTTCAGCAATTCCCAACGCCTGCCTTATTGCCCGTTTGGCTTCCACTTCTCCATGTAACTTAGGCATAATTTTAGTCATTGTCCTGTAAATGGGGGCTAATCGGTGTGCCTCAGCATTCTTGTTCTGTACTGAGTCCCACAAATCCGCCCCAATGTTTTTCCAAGCTGGTAGCAAAAAGACGTCTTTCAAGTCCTTAAAATGACCCCGCCTTCGAGCCCATTGACATATGGCGCTCGCATCTTTTTCCTTTAATTTGCAATCATACTTCGGGGCCAATTCACACAACCGGAGCCCTTCCGTCTCCGAAGCCGATACGGCTATTCCCATCCCGCTTCCCTGATCCGACCGTCACCCTTTGGACTTTGTCGACCAGTCTCCTTTTTTTATCCTGACTCGCCAGCCAGCTGTGGCCACTTCTCTCTTTCCGCCTCTCTGGGGCGCCCGGGGGATCCTTTGGCTCGTTTCCTTTTGGCTGTCCGCAGCGATCCTACCCCGTCCGGGATGCTAACCTCGCACCTGTCCGCTGATTATTTCTAATCGCGTCGGGGTCACCATTTGCCGTGCCGAAGCGAGGGAGAACTCACACAGACCAATATGATCAATAATAAAGTTCTGGTTTATTGTTGAATACAGACTCATATTTATGGTTCAGTTTCCCAAGGCATTCGTTCATTAATTAACCCATCAGAAGGCTGCATTGATTAGCTCAGGAAGTATCGGCAAACAAGCCTTAGCGAAAGCAAATACGCGTATCTAGGTTAATGGGTTACTAGCGCAGGATGTTTATTTTCCCGATCTTCTCGCTCTGTGTTGCAAGGGGTCAGCCGGTTGTGGCGGCTTTCTGCTGTGTTGCAAGGGGTCAGCCGGTCACCGTGGCATCTTGCTCTGGTTCACCTTGTCCCGATCCCATAGTCCTTAGCGAAAATCATTCTTTCCACAACACCCCAAAATATATTTAGATACGCCGACGTTACCCCCTTGATTTGATTTTTAGTACAGGTACTTACTAAAACCACCAGTGGAAGATAGGTGTCCTCTCAGGAGAGGCACTGTCCTGTCTCTCTCAATCGTGCAGCAACTAATCGACTCTACTGAAGAAGCGGGCGGACTTGGAGGCGGGGCCCGGGGCATCACACAGGGAAGCATGTTATACACAAGGGCCTGACGCACTGCACTGCGTCAGGTCCTTGTACACTACAGTACTGTAACACACACAGCTGGGCATGCATATAGAACAGTGATGGCGAGCCTTTTGGGCTTGGTGTGTCAGAAATTTGGAAAATTCGTAACTCAGCTCTGCTGGTGTGCCACCTCCCTCCGCCAGAACAAAAGAAAAAAAATTACATATTGGAACCCGCTAAACCCAAAGGCCCCGCTAAATTCTCAGGCTGCTTCCTCATTGGCTACCCAATTAGCATGGCTTGGCTGATCAGAGCGCAGAGACATGCTGCAGGGCTTGTTGCCCAAGTTTAAAGAAAGAGACGGAGGCGCAGACAGTGGGCGCGCGGAGGAACAAGTCTTTGCAGGGAATCACTTAGATTCATGTGCATGCCCGGCTGTGTCTCGGCAGCGTGACCGTCCATTACCCCCAGGAATTTCATTTTTACCCCATTTGGGGTAATTTACCCCTGTTCCCTGACCACTGTCATACAGGATGGTAGATTATCACTAATACCAGTGATATACCACATAAACACTTATACAAGTGTTTCTCCCGTGGTATGGGTACCACTAGTGGTACTTGAGATGGTGGCTGATGGTACACACAGAACCTCTGCCACTGGGTAGTGAGACCAGCAATGTGACATGACAGAGGTTGGAGGCTTGGCACAGCGAGAAGAGCTCCAAAGCATGCTTTGCCACACTCAGTAAAGCCCTCCCATCCACTATAAGCCTCTTACTGGTATTTGTTACATTGCGTCTGGCCTCTTAACCTGGAAGTAACTGACAATGATGTCATTACCAGTTACTTCTGGTGGTACTTCCAATAGGTGGACCATGTGAAGTGGTACAGTGAGGACAAAACATTGAGAAACACTGACTTATACCAAGGGTGTCAAACTCATTTATGTAGCTTTCATGTCATGTAATGACATCATTAAGCAGGAAGTGATGTCATTAAGCAGATGATGGCCAGAAATAAGCACTGTGTTTCTCACATAGAAAATGAGTTTTTTTTCCACATGGAAACTGCATATGACAGAAGAGAAAATGTGCAGATCTTGTTCATAATTTCAAGATATGAGAGAGCCCAATTATAATGGAGACTGGATAAATTGCTTCTGGGGGCGCATGTGGCCCATGGGCCTTATGTTTGACACCCCTGTTTTATACAGAGAGCAAGGTTATTGTTACTTGCAGAGAAATGCAAGCTGATTGTGGCTCATTCTCAAAATATTTACCTCCTGCATTGACAAGCAGGGAATTACACACTGATGCAACAGTGCAAGAAGGATGCCAATTAAACCACACACTTTGAATTCAACATGCCTAAGAACATTAAGATGTATATCTTAAGGAAATATACACACCCACAGAGAGAGAAAAAAAGTGTTATCATCTAAACATTTTTCTATGCAAATTCATTCAAAACCTTGAGGACTGGTTTCATACATCTAATGAGAGTCTGTTAGGACTCCCTAGTATTATACAATAGGACTGTTTGCCAATAGCAATATAATTAGCTTAATTATAAAAGATGAATAGAGGAAATCAGTAGATTATATATTGGTTTGTAAATCTATCTCAGCCCCAGGCCCTTCTCAAGACGATAGTTTGTTAAACATAATATCAAAAAGTGCAGAGATCTGTACCTGCTAATTCGAATAAAGAAATCTGAAGCAGCCTCTTCTAATTAATGGGATTTTCACTAAGCCACATCAGGTAAAGCTGTCAGCCAATGACCATCAGAAAATGCTGCCTAGGAATCTTCTTCTGTAACATCACTAGCCTGTGTTTTTTTAGGTGAGTTTTATCTGAAACGAAAAAAGAAAATAACTGAGGAACCATATTTCTGCCCACGAGAACTACAACTTTTCTAAAGAAAAGTTTGTCACCATCTATTTTTAACGTATAATGTTGAAGTACAGTATTAAGTATTCAGGTGCATGTTGTCAACACAGTGATGCAGAATCTCTCACTTTCCGGGTTATCATCTGGTCAGCGATGGTATGACACTACTGTAACCAGCCGGGCTGTGCAGTCAGTTCACAAAAGCCTCCAGCTCAAAATCGCTTCCAACTCTGATCCCATGGTTCTGCCTGGATGGGAATGAGAATTCCTTTCTACACCACTAAACCAGCCTAGACCCAGTCTCAATGATACTCGACTTGGATAATGAGAAGGCACCTGACTTTTTAATCATGCAGGTCTTTTTCTGCACACCTGGGCCTTGGACGATGAACAGGTAAATGGAAGCTTTCTGTGTTCCAAGACAGCATGGCTCTACACACCAGTGGCTGGGGCCCTTTGACAGACGTTGTGCCTCCCCTGCAAGCATCCAGAGTCATCCAACTGGCTATGACTGGAAACGGAACGTGACTCTAGATGGCTCTTGGGGTCACATTAAGTTTGGCATTAAGATTCAAAACAGGAAGTATACTGAATGTGACCCTTTTCTGTTAAAGGCAGCCGCGAGGGAGTCCTGATTCAGCTCATAATCATACACTCTCACCTGCCCCCTCCCCAGCAGCTTTTCGGAAGAAAACCACCACATGGGAAAAGGACTGTTTTAAGCATCCCTACAAGCTGTAGCCCCAAGTCTAATTGGGGACCCCTCCGTGGCTTTTTTTTTAAAACAACGGGCACTTTTGGGACCCCTTCTGCTTCGAGTCCATTTCTTTATGATGGGCTTAATGTCCTGTGTCATTTGGTCTTTGGAATAATCCAGGAAGGCAACTGTTGCATTGAATGACAGCTCAACAACTCTCAAAAGTAAGCCAAGTCCTACACTGCAGGTTGACGACAAGTTCTGCTATTGCAAGAGAGAGAGAAAAATATTCCCTTGACGCACTTTTTATAGTTTTGTAAACCTCTGTCTTGTCACCATCCCCCACACACCTACCTCACCATCTTGCTCTCTGTAGTAGACTTGCTTACTTGCTTTTCTGTTCAGTGTAGCTCAGTGGTTCTCAAATGTTTTAGACCGGGACCCACTTTCTGTAATGGCACTTGTGTCGAGACCCACCGAAAGTGATGTCATTAACCTGGAAGTGATGTCATAGCCGGAAGTGACATCATCAAGCAGGACGTGCCCTCATTATGAAATAATAAAAGACACTCTTGGAATGCAAACTGGCATTCTTGTCTGCAGCAACTGCACAACCATGAAACATCCCTGACAGAAAGCAAGATGACGACAAAATATTATGTCAAAGCACCAAACTAAAAATAAAATTAAAAAAACCCTCACTTGAAAATTCAAACTGTTAACACTCACAAAAGGAATATAGCAAGAGTAAGGTCTGCAGTTTCCAAAATGGCTGCTTCCAGCTTTCCGCAGCCCACCTGACATCAGGTCCCAAACCACAGTTTGAACAGAACTGGTGTAGCTAACTGTGACGATGCTACCTTACAGCAGGTTGTCAGCCACTCGTGGTCCTGTTCCAGTTTTATGTACTGGCTTAGTATATGCAGAAAAGAATCACCAGTGAACTCAAACACCCATCACGTGTCATTGCTCAGGACGTCAGGCTACAGCCTGTGCACTTTGGGCTTGGTAAGTGAATGGATGCAATCACAGCTGGAAATGAAAATGGTGACTCAATGCTACTGTCTAAGAATCCGAAACACACAGAGTGGGAATGCGATTCCTTTCTAAACACAGAAACAGACTTAGATTCATAATCGAAAGAGAAGGTAAATGCTGGCTCCTTGGAATGTGAAGTATTTCCTCCAATCCGGCGTGCTGTGATGGAAGGAGCAACCTGCCTGCTGCCTGACAACTAATTCTCAAACAGATGGGGCTGCTGGTCCACTGGGAGCCTGCATTTCAGACAGTGAAATGAATGTGAATTTTCACAGCGAAGTGAAAATAATGGGTACTTGAAAGCTCTCAATTCTGCAAGCAAAAACAAAGCAAGCACTAGAGGCTGAGAATGACACTTGGGCTGCAAAACTACGCACAGATAAAAGGCAACACCATTAAGTACTAAACGCGTTAAACAGTTATTACAGCAGGGCAGGCTTATCTCAGGTACTCTTTACAAGCAGAAGTACAAATCCAATTTTATTCCTTGTCACGGAAGATCATCTCTGGTGAAGTAATGCAAGGATGTGCCAGAATTCTTGTCTCCTTTACTTCTCTAGAGAAAAAGTGAGAAGACGGTAGAGTGGGGCCAATTAATAGAGCACTGGTCATTTAGCACAGTGGCTGGGATTCTTGCATACAGAGCCCAACTAGGTAGACCTTACTCTAATCCAGCAAAACGTTCCTTACATTCTGCAGCAAAAGTATACTCTCAGGATCACTGAACACAAATTATGCATTTTTTTCAGAAATCCAAAGTATACATTCTTGCTTTCGCAACAGAGCACCACTGATAGGTCATAAGAATTCTAGCAAAAAACAAAAAAGTAGGTAATCCCTGTTCTGGAGTAATCCTACTTGCTAGGGTGGGCATGAGGAGTGAAAAAGATGTTGCTGTAGGAGCCTTCAACAAAGAATGATTACTATTACCGTCTTCATTAACAGCATGTTTTAGAGGTTGAACTGCTTCTTAAAATTGTTCAGCCAACCCTAGATGGCCATGAATTCCCTTTCATCAAAAAGCTGTTCTTTTTTTGGCAGGTAGTTTGAACAGCATGTAGAATCTAAGAGCTTTTTTGTGCAATGTGCTGCCATAAATAGGAACATGTTTATAGTTCATGTCTTCCAGCCAAAAGTTTAATGCCTTGTCAGTCTTCACTGAAGTGTTATCATTCCCTCGTGTCATCACTTGAGCACAGCTGGTATTTCCAATGTATTCCTTCTCATAGCACACTGACCGCTATGGTCTTCTCTATGGTCTTCATCTCTTGTGATGTCACTTCCGGGAGACTCTTCCAGGTTCTGCTGTTTCTATGGCAACTGTCTGTAGTACTGAACTGCCTGTTTCTTTATCTCTGCCAGCAGAGGAAGTGAATCAGACCATTCATTACTACAGACAGTTGCCCTAGAAACAGAGCTGCAGAACCCGGAAAAGTTTTCCAGCAATTTTCAACCTCTGTGCTCCAAACTCTTGCAGCATACCTGCTGACTTTTTGTGGCACGCTAGTTGAAAATCACTGCCTTAGCAGGTATTGGAGCATCCGATGCCACAGTTTGACAAATTTCTCTCCAATCTTGATGTCACAATGTTTAGATTCATTGAAGCCATAATGTATGTGCCATGTTGGAGACCAACAGACCAGCTCTCAATAAGTCCAACACAGCCAACCTTTCCTCCAGCATTGGAATATATCGCGGTTTCTTCAGCTGAGCACCCCATAAAATAGTTGCCTTCCACTTAGGGTGCATACTGTATGAAAAATACATTATACCATAAACTGTCCTACATTGCTGTGATTCAAGTGTGTAAAGATACAAGAGAGGCACAGGGGAACCGAGACCAATGCTCAGATCTCGCATGCTCACTGAGAAAAGTATCAGGCAGAATTGCTGAGCCCATATAGTTGAATTTGTGCAAGTCAGCTGCACATATAAGACGAGGAGTGACATTTTAAATAGCATTTGACTAGCTGCATGAGAGAGACTAATGAAAGTCAGAGCAGCATGCTCCTCTCAATTGCAGACTACTAAACCATAAGCCTGGTTTCTCATTCTCTAATTTTCCAGCAACTTTCTAATATTCATCTGCACAAAGCGCTAAGAGACACATGCCACTTTGATTTCTTCACACATTTCCAAGAGAATTCTGCTCCTATAAAGCTTTTTCCAGCTCTCATAACCATGTGTATGTTAGCTGAAGCTTAACTTAGCAAACACATTGCTAAATCTAGCACAAATACAATTTCTAACTCCCTTGTGACCTTTTTTAAGAAAGAAGGTGAAACATAACTGAATAATAGATACTGGAAAATTTAATGATCTGCCCACTGTCAAATGCTGCTCCAAATTTTGCAAGTATGCTTAAGCACTGTACTCACACACTGCTGACTGTAATGGATCATCCAGTTATTTTAGCACAATTTCGAAGAACCTGAGCAGGACAGGATTGTGTTCATCTTGCAGTACCTCAAGGGATACACCAGACGCCTCCCCCTTTACCTGATGATGCTCTAGTTCACTGGTCTTCAACTTTTTCATTCCTATAAGTTGCCATGACCCCACAACTGAGGCTTTGCGACCCACTGAAAAACACTGCTTTGAACACTGTTCAAAACGATGTTGAAAAACACTGTTGAAAAGATTGGACCTGGAAGATGCAGGGTCAAAACTCCTCACAGCCGTGGAACTTCCCAAAATAGCAGCTGCAGGGGCCCTGATCCAGCTTGGAACCACGAAGAGGAAAAATTTTACATGATCCCCAAACCTTGAAGAGAGCAGCACTCTATTACTGCATACAGTTTGGCCTTTGCTGGGGCAGCTGTGGGCAAATCCTTCTCAGCCTAACTCAGCGAAGGATTTGCTGGTTTTCAAGCATTTTCACTGCATGGCACACTGACAAGGCATTGTCAAGGCACACCATCAGTTTTTTGACAATTGACACCACACTGCTGGCTGAAACTCACATTCCCCAATGGCCCTACTAAATAATGACCATCCTCCAAACTCCCACAACACACCTGCTAACCACTGAAACTGGTTTAAAATTACTGGCCTAACAGTGTGAAAATAAACCAATGGCCCAATCCTATTGAGCTGGTGCGCCAGTAAAGTGCACCCTCTGCGGGCACACATTGTCACAAAAGCACGGTAAAGCACTTTGCAACAGTACTTCCAGACTTGTACTGGCAAAGAAAAGGGTGCCCACCAGAGCAGGTAGGGGCAGGGGGAGAGTAGGGACAGTGTGATGGGGTCAGGATTGGTAGCACAAGCGCATGCCGTATTATTTTCTGTCCCCCTTCCTGGGCCTGATCTGCCAACATGGATCAACTCTGACTTATGCCAGTGGTATCACTGATGTAGGTTTGTATTGATCTACTGTGGCTGCTGGGGATTACCCAGGGGCAAAGGGACAAATGTCCTCCTACCCAAGAAGACCTCCAACAGCCAAAATTCCCCCATGGGATGCAGCAGTGCCCACACCAATGCTACTGCAACGCCACACAGGCATTTAGTTAGGATTGGACGATGTGAATTACAAGGCACTTGAGGCCGTGGTATTCAAACTTTTTAGACCTGGACTCACTTTTTAGAATGGCACTTGTGTCTGGACCCACCAGAAGTGGTTAACCTGGAAGTGATGTTGTGGCAGGGAGTGACATCCTCAAGCAGGAAGTGCTGTCATTGTAACATAATAAAATGACACTCCTGAATAAAAAGCAAACTTCCATTCTTGGACTTCAGCCATTGTACAACCATGAAATATCCCTGACAGAAAGCAAGATGAGGACAACATATTATGCAGAAAGCACTAAAACTAAAAACAAAATTTTGAAAAAATCTCACTTGAAAATTCAGATTGTTAACACTCACAAAAGGAAAATAGCAAGAGTAAGATCTGCAGTTTCCAAGATGGCTGCTCCCAGCTTTTCTTCACCCACCTGACATCAGGTCACAACCCACCAAGTGGGTCCCAACCCACAGTTTGAATAAAACTGACTTGAGGGATTCAACAGGATCTTGCGTGGGGTAGAACAACAGAACTACTGTTTAGCAATCCTGAAATAAGACTCCTTCTCCCAGTGCTGAGAGTGTAAAACATCCCATTTATTAACATTACCCCAGGGGCATTTTAGAAAGCTCAGCCATCAGAGCTGTCATCTGCATACTGCTGGTCTATCAATTAGATGAAAGCAGGAAGCACCACAAAAATAGGACAAACTTGTCAGAATGAAGGTGATGAAGAATGCAAGAAAGCATCATTGAATGCCCTTATCTTGCAGGCTGCTTTTCAACACAAATGTAAGGAACACTAAAAAAGCAGAGGAAGAGAAAGACTGACACAATACTATCACTTGAGGATACACATGCTCCATGTTCCCTGTAGGTATGGTAACAGGAGCCTGGGGGGGTGGCTTTTTCATGTGTGCATGGGGTGGGAGGGAAGAACGTATGCAAGAGGGAGATCAATGATATAACAAGATTTTGTGCCCACCTACAGCAGCCATGCCGTCGCTCTTAATAGCTATCTGCTTCCCAAGCTGGGAAAAGTGTTTGAGTTTATTGGAGCATTACTGGAGCAGACCAAGGATCCAACCTGTACAGAAAGACCTATTTAACTTGAAAATATTAAGTGAAGCATTGCAGGAGTCCCTCTGGATTCTACTTCTTTTCTGCAAAATTCGGGGGGGGGGAGGAATGTTTGATAGGATCAACCAGGTGATCCTATCATAGGCTGGGGGTATAGGAAAAAAATTATTTTATACTAGGTAGATTAAAACCACAGCAGATGCAAAAAGCAAACCAAAAAATCCACGCTTCTTCAATTGGTTGGCATTAATGATTGCAAACCAAAACATGCTTGCAACGTTTCAAACAATGCAGGGGTTTGGATTTTGGCACATTTCCAAGAAGAAAGGCATCTACCATTGCAGGGAAGTCAGTATGAATAACTACACCGCCAAAATCAGGATACAAGTGGCATAGTGAAGCTAGCCTTCTCAGTTAGCCTAGAAATTGAGATAAATCAGATATATCTGAGCCTCCAAGGCACACAAGAGGCTTGGTACTGGAGCATCACATCTCTCTCATAATATTCTTCTCCAAGATTATGTCAGGTTCTCACATGAGCACCGAATGAGAAACGTTGAGGTCGGAGACAGGTACCATCTGCCATGCAGAGATCACCGTTGATGGCCCACTAGAAAGAACCCCTTGGACACTGTAGGTGGCAACATGGCACAAGGCAGTAAGAGGTATTCCTTGTGCAAGAGAGTGGCTTCTCTTACAGATCATCAAGGAATCTCTGCTGTACATGTTTCATTTGTCTTTTAGGCCTGAGCTAGCATGTGGGAGGCATATGATCAAGTTCAACATTAAGGGTAGCAGATTGTCTTCAGATTGTCTTCATTCTTCTTGCTAGTAGAATTTTAAAGAGCAAGGAGCCTAAAAAAATCATCCAAATCTGCCTGCTATATCAGATACACAAAGTAAACCAATTAGACACCACGTTTTACGATAATTATAATACAGTTTTTGTTTTAACACAACACCACTAGCCACTTAGCTCAACAAAGCAACATCTCAGGAGAGTGTATCATGGCAGATTCTGCAGAAGCCTTAGGACCTCACACTCCAAATTATCTCACATGGCTTTTCATCGCTATGGAAAGGTTGTTCACCAACCACGTAGTAGCAGAAGCTCTAGTATAGCCTTGATGCTTGGGACAGAGATAGGGAGGAAAGTAGTAATTTAGCAGATTCCGCACTCCTTTTTAAAATGAAGTACAATACATACTTTCAGCCTATTAATTTCTCAAGCATTTTGAAGAGGTGCCACAACTGATGCCCGGGTCTGGCTTATGTACTCTATGTGAGCGCCACCTGTTTCCAAAAGCAGCCTGTTCCTTACCAGGGGAGTGGGGGGAGGAAGGCCAGAATACCCAGCCCAGATCCTGATCATAAGATCCTGATCATCGTGCAAAAGGCCAGCCAAAATGCACTTCTGGGCAGAAGACCAGAGTTGACACAGCGGGAGGGAGAGTTTTAGCTCTCGTTAGCATTTATTTGCACCCTATATTGATACAGTGATTGTTTCCACTCGTTTAAATGCAGTCAACGCCGCTTCTTTGTGCCTGCACGTTTCTTAAAGTAGCAGGATCTCACATCCATTTGGCAGCGCCTAGATCACATCGTGATGAACGATCTTCCGCCGTTAGATACCAAAAGGCCCCACTTTCCAATCTTGCAAGGCACACAGAATTTCTCCACGTTTAGGCGGCAGTTTAATTCACTGTCTCCCCACGTGCGGAGCAGACAGCCTAGCCCACCCCACGTGCATGCCGAGTCGCAGGATCAAAGGGTCGCACCCCTCCCCTAGATTAGTAAACTGAGCACAAAATAATGCAATGTTATGATGTACGTGTCCTTCAAAATGTGAGCGGTTGCAGGGCTGCTTAGCCATTTGTTGGAGCCGAGCAGCAAGGCTAAGTTCAATTCTCGATTCCCCAAGGGACTAATTAGGGTTCCCAACATTAGCAGTTCCTACAAGCCTGTCTCTTTCGTGGCGCCCCTCTAACAAATCCTTCCTCTCCATTCATTCATTCATTTTTATCTGCGGCTTTTTAATCGCAATTCAGGCAGCGCAGCGCAATCAAACCTACAGTCCAGCACAGCGGCCCACGGGGAATTCCCCGAGCAGAAGAAAAGCGCCACTTACCCGGACGGCGCGTGCTAAGTTCGCGCTAGAAAAAGCCTCACCTGCCACGAAGAGTTACAGCTGCCATCGCAGCAGTTCACTCCGGAGACTCTCACGCTGTAGCAGCTCTTCTTCCTTTTCCCGGTTGCTTTCGCTGCCTGACTAGCCTGTCTCTTAGCAAACCAGCATGCACTGCACTGGCGCGTCACTTCCCCCGTGGGCTTCCCAAAATACTCTGCATTGTCGTTCCGTCCATGGCTTGGAAGGCTTTTGTTTCCTTCCCGCCCTAACACGTTTGTTAATGAAGACATTACATACTGAAACTTATTTTTGCATGACGTGGGGACTCGGTACCCCTTCTGTTATCTCCGCATACGCCCTTACCTGGGAGTAAACCCTTTAGAAGTGTCCGGGACTTACCTTCTAATAAACGCGCATAGGATCGTGCTACAAATACAGACTTGAATTAGCCTTTGAACAGTCGCGGGAGAGATCATTACTTTGCAGAAGAGAGGAGGTGACCCCGTGATAAGACGCGCTTCAAAGGCAGGTCCAGTCCAGTGCCACCATTCTAGGTAAAAGACCGTATAGGTGTGATGGTTTGGGATCATGTTTCAGAACAGCTGTACTGTGTTCTTTCGTTGTAATGCCCTGTTCTGAGTTAGCTGACATATATTGCATTCCATTTTTGCCCCAGGTTCTCCAACATGCAGCAAAACCAGAAGGTAGGCTTCTGGGATACATATATACTGTACAACCCATTTAATTCTGCTTTTTTAATGTTTCCCCAAGTCAGTAGCGCCAATTCTGGGGTTGCTGTCGGCACTATATGTGTCCTGAGGAAACTGCATTTTGTACCAAAAATTAACTGCCACTGCCAACAGTAAGAAGGAAAAAAAATATTGAGCAACTAGAGTCCTGACCACAAATTTAATAAGCTGTATTAGTATCCTTGATCCAAAATAGCTTTCTCACAAAATGGCTTATTTGCATAAAACACAATATGGTTTTACATTAGTTGAATCCATGACTCACAGTACTAAATATGAAAAATAGACTCCTTACCAAAGTCAAGCACTCAGAAAATTTACCAGTATCAGAACTGAAAATAATACTGAAAATCCAGGGTTTAGTTAAGCAGTTTCCAAGAAAGAAAATAACATAACATTTTTAGTGTGAAAGTTTATATTTCAAGTACTAAATAGATTCCTAAATCATGTTTTTACTTCTGGCTCTAATCACTTGTATTATATTCATTCTTTAAAGTCCACCAACTGGAAAGGAAGTGTAAAGGCGTTTTATCCACCCATTAGTATGTTCTCTGTTCATCACTGTTTGCTTTATCATTTCAGTCTCTAATGTGAGAAAGAGACACAGCCACATCTCCAAGACATCTGAATTTGAAGGTTGAGTTAAAAAAAAAAACAGAGTTGAAAGTTCCATTGTGTTCACTGGGGATTGCTCCCAAGAAAGTATGTATAGGATTTCACCCTCATTCCCTCACAAACTACTGCAGCAAATGTTGGGGAGGACAGAGTGGAAAATCTCTTCAACTCTTAAATTGTTAATCCTTTTCAAGTAACAGGGATTTGGGATTGAGTGAAGCCAAGTGCAAATCCTATCTTTCCTGACAGCAATGCTTTGCCTTTAGTAAAAAAAAAAAAACAGAGAGAGAGATTTTGGGGAGATAGAACATTTCTGTAAATTGTAAAAACCTTTGGGTTTGTGAATAAAAATCTGCCTATGTAAACTGCCTTGAGTTACAGTCATTAGAGAAATCTAGTGATCTTAAGAAAGGCGGTATATAAATACATGTATTATTATTTTTTATTATTACTGTAGAAAATGTTCTACCTACTGAATAATTATTGTTAATCACTACTTTGGTCAGTGTTCCAATTGCACAGTGCTATACTTAATATTAGCATTATTTAACAGCACACTGTGCAGAAAACAAGCAAAAAGCTTTAAGATGCCTTCAATTATAGCAGGAGCTAGTGGTGGACCTGGGGGGTGCAAAGGGTGCAATGCCCCAGGCACTGGGCTGGAGGGAGCCGTGACATGTCCTGAAATAGCAAGCCTCGCGTGAATATCAGGCCCAGCTAGAAAGTGGCCTGTATTTCACTCCAATGAACTTCACACACATTCTGCTAAAGGATACACTGAGGCTGGAGGTGTCTGCTGAATCTTGCTTGTTGATGGAAGATTCTCCAGAAAGCTTTGGACAGATTCTATTTGGGCTGCATCCACTTGATATTTCTCATTTTGAAGCTAATATTGACATGAAAGGAATTAAAGTAATAATTAACAGGTTTGTTCCTTCATGTTTTCCAATACCCATGATAGCAATACTGCTATGGGTATGAGGAAAACATGGCTCTGACTATGAAGAAATGAGTTCGATTCAGCTATGGCTTTTAATTGAATTCCTGCCCTTTTGGCATTGATTCTCCTTTTCACATTAAGGTTTATCCCTGCAACCTCACTAGCAAAACAGGCTCCCACCCCCACCCCCATATCTTACTGGGGTTAAAATGGATATAAACAATGTTTGGAAGTTGGGAAGAAGACATTTTGGATACTAAAGATATTCTGGAGCAGAATAGTCTCATTTCAAAATTGCAGATGGACTAAAGAGAGATCAGTAATCAGGGGGTGGTCCTGACTCTCTTCCCGCCTGGGAGCCAGAATCTACAGTGTCGTTCCTCCCCCCCCCCCCCGCCCCCCGTAATTGCGGTGACAGTGATTGCTTCTGGTGGACCACCCCTTTAAACAAATTTCCAAAGCAGCGAACACTCGGAGAAATGCCTCTGAGAGACTACCCCTTTAAAAGGGAGGGGGTGGGTGTCAGAAAAAACCTCAGAGGGTGGCCCTTGCTGGAAGACTCAAGAGCCCTAAGGCTGTAACCCTATCTTACTCACTTGAAACAAATACCTGTATAGGCTACACTTCACAGATGTCAAACTGGCAAGAAAAGAGTTTACGAACCACCACTGAACTACTGTTCCCTATTGCCAATGACATTCTCCAAGCGCTCACCTGAATAAGAAAGGAGCGAACAGCACCCACTGTGACATCTGAAATCTCTGGCAAGTTTGCTATTTCTTCAAGTATGCTGCCAATTTCACTTTGAGAAATGATCCTACTGTTGCCATACCTTACAAACTTAAAAAAAAATCCAGTAATAAAAATTACATTTTAAAATTCCAATACTCATCTACTGATAACACAGAGCCATAAAAAGCTGCAAGCTTTCCTACAACTGCAATATCGAAATATTTACCTCTTCGGCAATATTTAAGATAAAAATGATTATCCATTTGGTTTGACTATATCGTGTTCCAAATAGGTTAGAAGTAGATGACCAATTGAATCTTTGCCAGCTTAATGATTTTGTAGAAACTTACGTTAGAATTTTAAGCTCCCAACATTAGAAAATACTTAGTGTGCAGCTTTGGACAAGAGAGACTGTTTCATCATACACAGAAATGCTACTTATGTCTGCTTTAAGTCTTAAGTCACACCTGTTTTGGTCCCAAGTAGTATCATAGGACCCCAAATGGTATGTTGCCCACACTTGTTATGTGCAATATAACAACTTACAAATGTACTATATGTGCAGCAACAATGTATTAGACATGTTTAGGATAACAATATGTAGCCCCTGTACTCACCAAAACAACAAGTCTAAGAATTTCTGGGCAAAGAAAAGAATTCTTGTGACCATCCAAAAGTGTAATAAGCAGGAATTTATTCCATGGCTGTGAGGCAATATGGCATGCTAGGAGAAACCAACCACAGATTTTTTTAAAAACCTAGCTAAGTGCACTTACTCATATAGCACGCAACCAAAAGCTGTTGTCTGCCACACCTAGGATTTGAGCTTGTACTCCCCAACATAAATTTATGAAGGTACGGTAAAAAAGAAGAAAGATGTGTTCAGAGAATGTGAATTCGAAGATAATAGCTCCATCAGTCAGCATTAAATATGAACCACTGGGATATATTTTCTGCCTCTTGTGAAATGTGGTACCAAATAAATTCAATAGAGTGTATTCAATAAAGTGTATTCTGGTTTTATCTCACTGCAAAATACGCTAGTATAGCAGTTTCTATTCAGACTTTGGGTCTGCAGAAAAATGCTGGCTGGGGCTAGGGAGGGTGTCCCAGAACGCAATCCTAACCTGGAGTTAGGCCGGCACAGTTAGGCCAGCAAAATGTGGCCAGCACAAGGGACACTGTAAAGTATGTTTGGACCTCTCTCGGAGCCAGACAGACCAGCACACAGACGTGGGCCATCCTCCCTGACTCCGAGAGTGGTCCAAGTGCACTTCTCAGTGGCTCTTATGCCAGCCGAATTTTGCTGGCCTAACTGTGCTGACCTAACTCCAGGTTAGGATTGCGCCCTCAATGGTGCCGCTGCGACCACAGCACTGCAATTGCTGCAGCACCATCAGGACACCCATCAGAGCCACTTAAGAGGCCCAGTTTTGGCTCCCAATTGTTAGTCATGACCCACTACTTTGGGAACCACTGTGCTGATATCAATGCCAGTATATAAACAGCTTTATTATGTTAATGCAGTACAGACCTCTCTAATGACATATGATGTCTCATAGGCTATGGATGGAGAACTATTTGTCCTTTCAAATTCTTAGAGAAAACCTTCCCACGCACCTGGCCCTTTCTACTTTCTAGGTTCTTGTTCCTAGACCAGGGGTCTCCAGACTTCTCAGTATGAGGGCCACATCATATATTTTACAGATTTTTGTAGGTCCCCCCAAAATCAGTTTTGTACATGAACAAATGGAATTTAAATGATTGATTAAGTTTTACTTGGATCCTTTTTGTAATCAGCATATGATTCAGAACAAAAGAAAAATGTGATATTTACAAAGAAACAATGGCATGCTTAAACTGAGAAATGATATATACTGAGTAAAAATGTTGCTGTAGGCCAGATAAAATCTTGTGGCAGGCCAGATTTGACCCCCAGGCCATAGTTTGGAGACCCCTGTCCTAGACCAACAAAGGATGGCACAGCTATGTCAGTGCTCAAAAGTCGGTTAGGATTGCACCCTTAGAGAGACGTGACTAAGTGCAATCCTAAACTGGAGTTAGGCCGGCATAAACTAAGCCAGCAAAGTTTGGCCAGGACAAGGGCCACCATAAAGCATTTTTGGACTACTCTAGGAGTCAGAAACGATGGCTCACGTCTGTGTGCTTAACTCTCTGACTCCGAGAGTGGTCCAAACATACATTATGTTGTCCCTTGTGCTGACCAAACTTGGCTGACTTAGCTTATGCCAGCCTGTCTCAGTTTAGGATTGCACCCTGAATCAAATTATGTTAGGTCTGACCCAGACTGTGGTGCAGAAAAGAGTTTTATATTGCCTTCTTGAGGAACTGAATGAAGTTCCTACAAGACTCTGTTTTCTATTTCTGTTAAGTAGGTGAGATCATCAACCACCTATAATTTTGCAGTAAGGCAGAGAACACTAGAAAAAGAGGGTGCAGCTCACAGGATGAAGATATTTTATTACACTCTTTTTTTCCTATCCTGGTGGAGGTATCAGGCCAAATACTGCAGACAATCAAGCAAAGCTAAGAAGTGAACCCAAATAAGGATGTTGAAAGTTGTACCAATGCCCTGGTTCTTTGAGTGCAGGTATTCCAACAAGGCTTCCAGGCAGCCAATAACACATTGTGATAGCAACAAATCTTTCTGTAAATATAAAAGAAAGAGTGAGGATCCTAATTTTCTTCAGATAAATCTCACTTCGTATGTTACAGTGGGTGGAAGTGACAACACGTCTTTTTTTTTTCTCTTCTATCAACAGAGTGAAAAATGCTATTCAGAAATACTGGTTGTAAGATAGCTTCTTCCCAGGATAATGACAAAAACTATTGCTACCAAGAGACATAAGCAGTAAGATGCTCTGTAACAAACTCCTGGAGCTGATACTTAGCCAACCCCTGAAAATGATAAAATAATTTGAATGCTGAGAAGCTATATAAAGAGTGGCAAAGTGAGAAAAACTACATTTGACCACACGTTTTTCTCCTCAGACTTTCATCTACATGCTTGATATAGGTCAGGACTGCTTCAGCAATAAGTATTTTAACTATTATCAACATACCTGGATCAATAGGTTCTGCAGACGGATGACCAAGGACAATACATGCCATTTGGCTAGTGGATACAAGGAGGCATCCTCTTTTGACAATTGCAGCTCCCTTCCACATTCATCTGCATGCTGGACAACAAACTTCACAAAGGAGGAAGAGAGGTTCTGCCTAAAGAAGGCTTTCAGAAACTGAACAATGCCGACTGGACATAAAACCAATTTATTAGTACAGAAGAAGCCTTCCCATTCCACTTCACAAACATCATTCCAACTGCCATATACACAACTGTTGAACACTATACTGGATGCAAATGCCAAGATTAATCTTTCAATCTTTTTTTTCCAGGGAGGGGGCAATGCCTGGGAAAGAAAGTCTGATAACCTGATATTCTCAATGACAGTGCTATGCAAAAATTAGGAAGGCAAACAACCACTTAAAAGTAGTATCCATTTACCGCAAAAAGTGTCTTTTTCAGGCACTTCTATTTTATGTGGCTAGATTTGTAATGTGGAAAATGTACACTAGAGAAGAACAGAGGGGACCTCCACTAAAATTGAGTGTTGGGAGAGTTGGAACAAATAAAAGGAAATACTTTTTTAATCCAATCTGTGAAACTACTTGCTACAGCAGGTGGTGATGATGTCTGGCCTAAGTGCCTTTAAAAGGGACTGGACAGGTTTTTGGAGGAAAAGTCCATCGCAGGCTACAGGCCATGATGGGTGGTGCAACCACCTTATTTTAGAAGTATGCTACTTTGGAATGCCATATTCAGGGGATTGGCAACAAAATGCAGGCATCCTGTTGACTTGTGTGCTCCCTGAGGCATCTGATGGGTCACTGTGAGATACAGGAAGTTGGAGAAGATGGGACTTTGGCCGGATCCAGCGGGTCTCTTCTTACGTTGTTGTTAAATTCATTTTAATGTTTAGCCTATCGAGTACACAGAGCATCAAATTCAATGTGTTAACATTCGCAGTCTCTGTTGTAGTCACCTATAATGTGTTCAGCTTTAATTTTCCTCTTCAGATCACTTGGGGCTGATATGAGCCCAAGTGTTATATAGCGGTGTAAATTTGAGCAACGCTTGGCTGAGGGCCCAATCCTAACCAACTGTCCAGTGCTGGTGCAGCTGCAATGCAGCCACCCCCTTGGTAAGAGAACAAACATTTCCTTACCTTGAGAAGGCCTCCATGACTGCCCTCCCATTGCAGGATACAGCACACACCCCATTGGCATGACTACATCAGCACTGGAAAAATGGATAGGATTGGACCCTGAGACACCAGGGATCACTAAGGGCCAAATATATTAGGTATAACAGGTAAGGCCACCTAATTTCTATTTTCTTTTTGTCCTTAAACTACTGTGCTTGGTGTTATAGTGAAACCATGAAAGGGCAGGAGGGGACTTTAATGCTTTGTCCCCACTATGATTCCAGTTGGGATCCTGCACTCCCTCACACTATTCATAAAAAGAAGAGAACTTTCATTGACTTCAATTGAATCCACCTCTCAACTCGTTTCACTTTGCCTTGCCCACTATTTAGAACAAGAACAAAACTCCCTAGAAACTCACAGGTAATACATAATATGTTGTATGGTCCTAAGAAACACAGATAAGCTATGTGAGCTTTCTTTTTGAAGAATGGCATTAAAAAGGGTATAAAAAGGGGGGGGGAGTTTCAAGTTACTTCCAAGTAGGCAACTGTCCAAATCCTACAAGTAGTCATGATCCTACTACACAAACACACACACAAATACAATGAAAACCACTCATAACTGCAGCTTCCCAGCAGTGTATACATCATGTAGGAGAATTTGCATACAGGACTTAAGCATTTTCCTAGCAGAAATGACTTCCATTTTTGTAATACATGAAGGGGTCTTTACTTCCTCTCCCGCTTTAAATGATGTTGGCAATGATGTCACCTACCAAAGAACAACATGGGCTTTTTCTTCCTAGAGGCAACTGCACTGAAGACCTTGTCCACATCCAGACAGATTATATGATGAACCTTTCACAGATGAACAACAGAGAAAAGGCATGCATGTGTGTGAAGTAAGAGAAGCAGACAGATCCCAATGGAAGGGCCGTGTTTTCTTTGTCCAGATCACTACCCTTTACAGCCCAGCGCATTGGACTTGAATTCATTTGTTTTATTCCCTGGATTACCCACTTATGGCATTCTGCAGAGCCCCCCCCTTCCTCTCACATATATCAACTTCTGAGGTCAGAATAAAGGAACACACACAGACAACTATGCAACTATGCTTCAGATTCATCCTCATTATTAACGCCTTGATGAAATGAATGGACCAGCTTTCTTCTCTGAAGTTCGTATCTTTTCAGAGGATTAGGAAATGGCACGACATTAGCTCACATTCACAAATGTCAGATCCAGTTTTATGCTAGCCAATACTGATGAAACATCAAACATCAGACTCTCCCAATTTATACCTTTAAACGAAAGTTTAAATTCCACAGAGACTGCTGAGGATAATGAAAGCACGCTATACACAATGTACAATGTACAGGCACAATGTGAAGAAAAGCAGCTGTTTCCTAAGCCTGTCATTGTGATATGGTTCGCCTCCTTTACACATACTACACAGGTAGCTTAGGGAATAAAGTACTATAGTTTGGGATTTGAAAAACCGGTTTTATCACTGGGTTGAATAATCCTAAAGGATGATAAACTATATCAGTCATGAACATGATACAGTGCGCAATCCAAGAGCGCCCTTGGGCCGACGCATGTGTGTTGTGTTGGCCCAATGCTGTCATGAAAGTGTTGTAAGGCACTTGTGCGCCAACGCAAGGTGCACTGTGTCAACAGAGGCAGTTGTGTTAACACAGTTGCGTGGGGGTGGGCAGCCGGTAAACCGGCCCTGCACTGGCTGGGTTCAGCCAGCACAGGGGCCTTTCTGAGTGGGGTGGGGAAGGTGGTCTGGGAAGAATATCCCCTTGCCCTGCTGTAAGGCAGCTCTAGAGGTAGCAAACCTGTGTTGGATACAGTGCAGGCCAGTTGGCCGGCCTGTTTCAGCGCAGGTTAGGATTGCGCTGCCCGATAATCTAGAATGGGAACAGTAACTTTGGCCTCTATTTGTGAAGTACGTCTAGGAAGAAGAATTTTATTTCCCGTTTATTCGTACTAAACCTTTCCCTCGACAGCCTGCGTTCAAATCTGACAGCTTTTCTAACCTCTGTATTGTAAATATGTTGTTGAGTCAAGAGGGAAGCAGTCAGCAGCCAAGCAGAGCAGAGAAATGCTTCATTGGATGAAGGGAAAGCAGGTTCAGCAGAAGTCTGCATCCAAGTGAGCCGAAGAACTTTCTCAAGAAGTTCTAGCAAAAGTGTATTAGAAAGCAACATAGCCACCACTGTAGAGAAAGAAAAGGTCTGATAGGACATTTGAAACTAGTGGTATAATAGGAAATCAGCAGTTAAGATGGACACAAGTAGGTACCAACCAGGACCAGCCTCTGAAATCAAGGCATGGTTTCCCCCACAAATAAGCACACGCACAGCGAAATCCTAAGTAAGGCCAAAGTAGTAATTCTGACATAGTAGGGTCATAGCCTAAGCCCAGCAGGAGGCAACAGCAGCTCAGCGCAGGGCAAGGGGAGGTTTTCCCCTTGCACCCGGGTAAGTCCTAGCCAGCCCTATGGGGCTGCTTGCATCTGTGCCTGCTGTTTTGCAGGCACAGGTGAACATGGACAGCAGTGGCCCGAATCAGGGCCGCCCTGGCCGGGGATGGGGTTTAGGATTTGGCACTATGCCCATTGTGCGTCACCACACTCATCGCTACCCACTGAGCCACCCAGTTAGGCCCCCACCACGCCCTTGGCAAGGTCCTGAGCTGACCGAGCACAGCCGGCACTCGACCAGCATTGTTGATGGGTGCAGTGGTGCCCATACACTGACGCAGCTGCTTGCGCCGGTCCAGCGCCCGACTAGCCAGCACAGATGTGTTGATGGGACTTTTGCAGCAGTGCTGGACTGGCAGAAGAGTGTAGCGCCAGCACAACGCAAGAACAGGATTGCACTCACAATCTTGAGATTTTGGACCATCCAGGGATTCTCCTTCCATCTGTGCATGATACTAACATGATACTGTGCATGATATTAACAAGTTTAATATACTGCATGAAATAACTTTTATATGCTAGCAGATGTTTGATTATACCTAAACATTACCCACCCAATGCTTCCTTGCCGCCGCCCCCAGGCTAGAAAAATAAACACATTTATTATCTACAGGTAGTCATGCAGAAAAAAACCCAAACTTCAGAGTTTTATATTTCAAAGAGAATGAAACTCCAAACTATTTTCTGAAACCAGTATTCAGCTCTTCCTTTCTTAAGGGTCCTGTGAATAAGCATTGTTGATGGAAATCCTTAATTAAATCTGCATACATGTTTTTTTAATTATGCATATTTTAAAAAATGGAGTATTTGAATGAGGTTTTAAAGACTAACATTTGAATTTATTTTTTAAATGTAAAATGAGCAAGCAGTAAGAGGCCCCCTTTATCATCAAGCCTCTGAGGCAACTGCAAGTAGCTTTTCCCTGTCATGGACAGCTGCCTGTCTTTACACTTGCATTTGAAGAGGCTACATGCATCTTATTTATTTTATCACATGAATTCATCATGCAGGAGGGAGGTGCAATTACCAGTTTTTCCCTGGCACTTTTGCAATGTATATAAACAGTGTAAAAAAGACATACATAAGGTGTGCCCGCATTATCCATGTTATCACTGCACAGGCTTCCCTAGGCCTTAGAATGCTTTATAAGGCAGAAAAATGTCACTTCCGGTTTCCCCCAAGAAACGGGAAGATGCTTTTTTTTTTAAGCTGTAACGGACATTCTGAGGCCCACAAAGAAATCCCTTCAGACCCAACCAGAGCTTAGCTACAGTTGGGTTCGAAGGGTGGGCCCCGAATCAACAGGTTTCAATACCTGCGGATTTCTGTATTTGCAGGGGTTCCGTTCCCGGATATTGAGGGCCCACTGTACTTTGACCTTAGTTTACATTGTATATATTCATGTTACACATGCTGAACATATGTACCCTTCCAAGGATAGGTGTTGGGGGAAGTGTGGCTAGGATTTCATTGTCCTCAAGCAAACAAAAGTATCAATTTTAATATCTTTACCTTTTTGCTGACTAAGAAGTGTTGACTGCTGAAGGCTCCAGTACAGGAAATTCAGGGATGGCTGCAGAATCTCAAAATCTGTTGGGCTGCATTTCCCAGACATACTGCTGACTGCAGGACAGAGGTACCCAATATAATTGTTTTTTTAAAAATCTTTTTCAGATTCTAACATGCCAGATCTTTGGGGATGCAGGTACAGAACGATACTAAGTTAGATAATCAAGCAAGTGGGCAATATTGTCACAAAACACTGACAAGCACATAAGAACATACAAAGAGCCCCACTGGACCAGGCTAAGGCCCATCTAGTCCAGCTTCCTGTATCTCATACTGACCCACTAGATGCCTCAGGGAGCACACAAGACAACGAGATGCCTGCATTCTATTGCCACTCCCTTTTGCACCTGACATTCTGAGGTAGCCTAAAGGATCATCTCCTTCTACACTAAGTACAAGAAATCCCATCATGAATATTGACATTAACACATATGCCACAAAACCTTACTAGCACATAGTCTGGAGTTGAACCAACATGCCATTGCTATTAGCAGGTATACATTATATGGGCAAAAGACAATCCAGGTTATTTGCCAGACTGGATTCAAGATAAGTTACACACAGTCTTAAGTATAAAGTACTACATGTTTATTCCTCTTTTCCACTAAGGAAATCAGGGCAACAGATGAAGTTCTGTTCCAAATTTAATCTTCACAACAAACCTGTGAGATAGATTCAACTTGATCAAAATCACTCCAAGAATGGCAAGGCTGAATTGGAATGAGAATTTTGGTTCCTCTGTTCCTACTTCAACACTCTCAGCCACTACATAGCAAATGATCCCCCAGCCCACCCACTTAGTTCTAAACCAGACAAATTCGGAAACTCACCCAAATTAAGTAATCTGAAATCTGTGCTGTCCAGCTCTCTCTCTGTTGCATGCCTCAACTGCACCAGGAAGAGGAGGTTCAGCAAAACCGGCAGGGTCTGGTTTACTTTAGAATACATGAAAGAAAATTACTCAATAGAACTAATGCACTGAAATTGAAGTTACAAGCAATGTTTCTGGAACTCTCTATCTTCTGTATATGTGGTGCACACACACTCTCTCTGAGTACCCATGAATCAGAAGCTAGTCCTTTTTTTTAATCTAAGGAACTAAAGAACTAAACAGCCACTGTCCAGCTAACAACAAAGGAAAACTTTGATTAAAGCAACAAGATTTGTCTAAATAATATATGACAGTACTAAGAATGGATACTCAGGTCATGTCTGCACTACAGCAGATGGTTGGTTTTACATCAAATATGAAACCCAGGGAGTATACCATAGGTTCAGAACATATAAGATGAGCAAAGGCGCAAAGCTGACAAACATAGAGAACTGTTATTATAGTAATGATTTAAATGTTTGCCCTGACTGAAGTGGTAAATTGGCACTATAGATGGGTATGATCCTGCTATCACTGTGCCAGAAGCTGCATCAGCACCAAACCATTTCTAGCTGCCACATCACGTCTAATCAAAGCTGATTTGAATAGCTTTGTGAACTTTTGTTTTTGATTTTTGTCTGATTTGATTTTTGTCTGTAAACCGCATAATGAATGTTTTTTGTTGAAAAGTGGTATATAAATACTGCTAATACTGTTCATAATACTACTTCAACTCTTTCTCTTACACTGATCCCATAGGAGTCATGAATATAGACATGAACTTTACATTCAAAAGATAATCCCATACTTGCAGCACAATCCTATACAGGTTGAGTATCCTTAGTCCAGATTGCTTGGGACAGGAAGGCGTCTGGATTTTGGAATAATTGCATAAATATAATGAGAAATTTTTCCACTTTTCTCTGTTACCCATTTAGGTGTCTGCTGCCCTCTTTGACATTTTTCAACAATGGCATACACCACAAACCAGAGACTAGAATGTACAGCTTGTATATGAGAATAAGCACAAGACCTTCTATTGTTCATACTACAGAAAGTATTTTTTTTAAGTCTTGGACAAAATGTCTAGTTTTTGGAATAGTCTGGATTTCGGATGTCCAGATGAGGGATCATCTACCTGTATGTGTTTATTTGGAAGTACCATATTTTGTTAAATGGGGCTTACTCCATAGTACGTGGGTTTAGGGTTGCAGCCTCAATATATCGTCTCATTCAGATGTACAAAAACAGGGATAGACTTGGGCCAAGAACTCTAATGAGTAGCATTTGTCATCAAATCAAATCACACAAACCACATCAAATGAGAATTTCTTCCTATTCCTAAAGGCAAGTCTTCCATTCACCTTTTGAGATGCTAGAACTGTTTTCTGCCAGAAGCTTCTGCAGAATCTGTAGGAACTGGCTTCGAAGAAGATCACAGAGATGGATGTCCTCATTTCTCTTCAGGAAGCTCTTCAGTGTCAATAAGACTTTGTGAGCCACTTCCTTGGTGCCCAGACAGATTAGATCCTGAAAGGAAAGATCAAGATCCCAAACACTAGGGGTGACTCCCATGAATAGCAGCACAAACGGGCCAGCACTGGCCCACACAGGAGCCAAGACAAGCCCAGAAGACGTCCCTAGCAAGTAGCAATAGTCACAGCCCAGCACTACAAGGGCAGGCCCTGGGAAGAAGGGATGATATGACAGGCAGGAGATGGGGCAGTTTGCAGGACCTAATGCGGCCATGGAGAGGGGGATAGAAGGTCAGTGATGAGGGAAAGCAGAACTCCCCCTCCCCAAGAAGCAGAACTGCCAGGTATTCAAGAAGGACCAGAGTGCTGGCAACCCTCTTCCCATTCCGAAGGCTGCCAGGGGAAAGTGGACTGGTGAAGAAGGGACAGTTGCCCGCTGCCAGGCCACGGGGACTCACTGTAGCAGTATGTGCCACTGAGTTGGGAATAGAAGAGGAACTCATGACTGCTAATGTGACCACACTTCTCATTCAATGGGCTTTTGGTCCTACATTGCCGGTTGGGGTGTATGCGAGTCCCATCTTCCACATGTTGAAGACCACTGCATTAGATTACCCAACAGGCCTTCAATCCAGAAAGAAAAAATAAAAAAATAACAGTATTTAAGCAGATGGTCAAGGGATTTTGTAAACAGCTGCCACACAGTGATCACCCATTTAAGAAAAAAAAACTACGCACCAGCAAGACAAGTAAAGCACTGGGGTTGCACTTTAGCATGCAAAGCAAACTGTTAAGGTTGTTTGAGGAGTCAGAAAAACCAGAACAGAGAGTTGTAGCAGCATCTTCAGATTCAGTTTGGCTATAGTCTTCACAGGAAAACCAGAGTTGGAGAATGCAATGACCAAATCTTCCCATAAGTTCAGGATAGCGTAAGAAGAATTTAAGCAGCATGGGATGATGGATATATACTTGGTTGAAATCAGAGATAACATCCAGAATCCTCCTAATAGCAGAAAGTGAAGCCTAGATTTATAGGGAAGGGACAAGGTAAAAGTCATTATCCAAATGATAAGCCTTTCAGGGTTCTACTCAGCTATATAAAATGAAAATGAAATGTGAAGCATATTAAGTCAACTACCTCAGGAATAGGCAATTACATAAAATAAAAATAAAAAAATCCACAAGCACATAATTTTGAACTAAAAACAATAACAATGTACTGTATAGAAAAATAGGAGGTAAATAACTGCCTACATCTTTCCCTAATTCTATGATCTCTTATCCATCATCAGGACTTTCCAGGTAATATTTTTGTTCATACAGTAAACATGCAGCTGTTACTTGTCTGTTGCTGAGAGTCCACTCAAGAAAGTCTTTTTGTTGTAGAGATACTGCATTTTACTGCAATGTTCAAACTCCAACATTGTATTGCTGGGGAAATGCAATGCAATTCTAACCGCACTTGCAGCCCAATCCTATGCGGGTCTACTCAGAAGTAAATCCAAAGGGGCCTACTCCCAGGAAAGTGTGCATAGAATTGTAGCTTTAGTGTGCCTACAATGAGTGATCTCTAATTGTACAAATATCTCCTGGATAGCACTTGTGAAACCACTACTGTCAGGCAACATTATCTCTCTCCCTACATGCCAAAATCACTTTGTGAAGGTTGTGTTCTTGCAGGCTTTGCATTCCACAAGCGTGCTACTACAGCACTGAAAACAGACATCCAGCATTTGCATTCCTCCTCTACTGTCCCACTATTCAAGAACCTTTAGTATGGGTGTTCTCCTTGCTGGGTAGGCAGTACGCAAGCCCGGAGCCAAAGCATTCATCTATTTCCCATTTACAAAAAGGTTGCAGGCAGAAGGGTTTCTACTTTCCCACAACATGAGTACTTTCACATCCACTACACAAAAATAGGACTCCAAACTATTGGTGTAGTATCTAGGTTAACAGTAACAAGTCCAAAAACCCCACTGATTTTTAATTGTTTAGAAAGGTCTATCAAAAAAAGTCTCCAGAAACACGGTAGGTTAAATGTTAAAAGCTGGTCAAATGTATATAAGCAAGTGTGTTTACCACATCTAAAGTGTTGGTCTCATCTTGACAGATTGCCAGAAGGTACAAAACAGCTTTGAAGACACATGGAGGTGGACAATCTCCCCGGTCTTGGAGTGAAAGAAGAAAGCTTCTTATAGCCAAGAACAGTTCTGCTTCTGGAACAAATCTGACAGCAAGAGTTTATTTACTGCTTAAATTAAGCTGATAGATCTCACCCACTGATTTCCTGGTACATGAGCTTTTCCTGCTCATGCCATTTCACTCACCTATCTTCATGACTAAAAGCAAAGTAAAAAAGGAGTAGGAGGCTATACTGATGACTGCGAAGAGTTTCATCTAAACAGAAGGAATCTGGGGTCTCTGATAACACGTTCAGGCTTTCCAGTACCCTGAAGTTTAACTGGGGCAGACTCCTCTGCAAGAGTTCTGACAGAGCAATAACTAAGAGAGAAACAAGAAAGACAGGAGAGGAGCACACAAACTCAGATAGCAAGTTGCTGGCTGAGAATGTCAGTGATCATTTCTCTCTAGGACAAAAATTAAACATTGGCAGCAATACGCCATGCTTCCATAACATTGCCTCACTATTCTACTTTGCCCCATAAAAGAAAGAGTATAAAATATCCTTCATTATTCATCTTGTCCTGGTGCTCAAACGAGATCACCAACCCATAAGGTGATCACAATGAGTTCATTCCTCAGTTTCACAGGTTGGAAAATGGGCCCCAGGGCCAGCTCCAAAAGTGGCGGGGCCCAATTTGGTACATTCTTATGGGGCCCCCTCCCCTCCCCACAGGGCCCCCATCACCACAAGAAGCACTTGTGGTGCCACGTGCGGCACTGGAAATAGTTGGTGGTGACATGATAACATCACCACCAACTGCTTCCAGGAGGCCCATTCTAGGCAGTTCAGGGGCAGGTGGGAGGGCCCAAGGTAAAACTGCTCTGCTTGCCCCAGTGACCTACAGTTCATAGAAATTTCAGCTGCAGTAGCAGGCGATAAGCTTGATGCGTTGGTGAGAGGCCCCATGTGACGGCATTAGTCACACTGGCTTAAGACCGGCCCTGATGCGCCAATACAGGAGAGACAAAAACCTCCATTTCAAATGTAAGCCATTTTAGGAAGCCCATCAATAAGCAATACCTCCCCATCTTTCCAACCACAAATTTTGCTCTTTCACACACACACACACACACACACACACACACACACACTCCCTCCCTCCCTCCCTCCCTCCCTCCCTCCCTCCCTCCTATCAAACTTGCCCTCTTGGGAGGAAGCCACCACCATCTTCTCAGGGGATGAATAAAGACTCAGGCAAATGCTATGGAGAAAGCTGGAACAAGCTTGATTCAAGGCAGGGTTACTTGAAGGAGAAAATAAATTACGTAAAATGAGAACCAGGCAGAACAATCTTGGTCAAAGCATTCCCTTTGGCCTAATACTTCATTATTTTGTACACTCTAAGATTACCAAACGTAAAACATTAAAAATTGTACCCTCTCATATACTTTACTTGGCATCTCCAGGACATTAAAAAATGAAAATCATACGCTTTGAAATTTTACATTTCCTGTGTCACTTCAGTGAAAGGGCAAAGTAACAGAATACTTGAGAATTTCGAGAGGTTAACACAGGAAGGGTGAAAAAAATATTTGAAGGAAGACCATGAGATTTGACCTTAGTATCCCATTCAATACCTTTGTCCGGTGCAGAACTGGGCCTTCAGCTCCAGATTCAATCGGATGAAAGAAGAAGATGCTAAAGATAAGGACAACTCTGCTCATAAAAGTATTTGAGTTAAGAAATCTTCAACAAAACGGTTTTTAAATATGAGGGAAACTCAGGCAAGCCTCCCAGAAAAAATAGCCATTTCAAGGTCTATGATAACATACACTTTTAGGCTCTGAAAAATGCAATTCGAACAAGATTTCATGCCTCACCTCCTGAAATGTCTAAGGTTCAATGAGCAATTGCGAATGTTATGTTTGAAGGCACAACTACTCTAAAGTTGCTCAATCTTTAATAGGATTCTTACCAAGTTTCCTGTCTCATTAACATGCAGCAGCAACAAATTCTACAGCTTACTGCAAATCTAACCCCCCCCGTATCCACAGATTCCTCATCTACAGTCCCAATTATCCACAGTTCACAAATTCCCCCCATAGTGCAAATGACTTATCTTTCATTGTTTGAAATCTTTCATTGTTATTGTTGCGTTGATTGCAGCCCTCTAACTTGCTTCCCATTAGCATTTCCCTGCACAATGCTAACAGGAAGCTGTTTGGAGGGCTGCAATCAACACAACACTAACAGGAAACAGACAGCACAGGGGACAAAGAGACATAAGGAACAGCAACAGGAGGATTGCAAACAATGACTTGTGGTGCCACAGTAAGTATAGGTTCTGCTGTTATCCACTGTTTCAGATAGCAGTGACAGCAGGAACGCATCTCCCATGAATACTGGAGGACAACTGTATTCTACAGAATATACCCTATTGCAGTGATTCTTACCCAACTTAATGGCAAATGTATAACAGACATCCGGTACGATACTGAACAGGATGCTGAGAGTTGAGATGAAAACTTCCATGAGAGCTGGGCGGACAGCCCTTTCAGAATACTTCTGCAGGAAGAGGAAATAGACATGCTCTTCCTGTTCCAGAAATAAACGTGCAGCTTAGAGGAGAAATGAAGAATCTTTTCACGAACTGATAGACGTATCATCCCAAGCCAAAAAGGTATAATTCATAGAAAATGATCTTTGTAGGTGACCTAGTCCAACCTCCTGCTTAATGCAAAGAATCTAAAGCTTCCCCAAGCTTCCTCAGTGAAGATCTCCAGCAAGAGAAAATTCACCCTCCTAGGTTAGATTGCTAAACTGCAGTTATTGTTAAGAAGTTTCTCTAATGTTCAACTAAAATCTACATTCTTATAATTTAAGTCCACTAGACCTATTCCTGCTCTCTGAGGCAGCAGAGAACAAATCTTTGCCATATTTCATGTGACAGTCCTTCAAATATTTGAGGAGCGCAATCAGGTTGCACTCCTACTCAGGAAGTCTCTTCTCAGTCTTCTCAACTCCAGGGAAAACTCACCCAGTTCTTTTAACTGAGAACTCTTGTTATGTCCCAAAACAGCTTAAAGGATTCCAATGTACAATAAACTCACAATAGCTTTAATTTATCATTTAGGACTCCTCATTCAAAATACACCTAATAATTCAGGAAGGAGTGGGGAGCAGAAGGAGTCATCATTGCCTCTAGGGCAGCGGTTCCCAAAGTCCTACTCAGACTTTGGTACTGTGCTAAGTCCATGCAGAAGCAGAGACAGGGGCTGTGAGGGGGGGTGTCCCAGCGGGGCCATAGTGATTGTCATGCCGTGGGTATCCAGGGGCATCAGCACTTACCTGGGATGTACTATGGCATCCTGAAGGGTCTGGGAGGTCTGCAGACCCCTCTGTAGGCCTTCTCAATGCTGCAAAAAGCCCCAAATTGCACACAGAATGCACTTCCAGTTTTGTGTGGCAATCACTACTGTGCCGTTGGGACACCCATAACTGGGCCATTCCCCTTAAGGGAATAGTTCTAGGGAACTAAACTTTGTCATAATGTCATCTGTATGAATCACAGTTTATGCCAGGTTTGATTTCTACAAGCATCTATGACCAATCTAATATTCAGGTTGCGATAAGAAGGTTTCTAATATTCAGGTGGTGATAAGAACAAACAACTATACAAAAAACAGATAAAAACTAAATTTGAAATATATAAAGCAAGCATGAAATAATTTCTTAAATCTACAAAATATTAATCATTGCTCATATTGAAAATTGTGTCTCTTACACCGCCTCTTATTAATTACTTTAATATTTTCTTATATTTTTAAATCTCCGGATCAGAAGGTTTTTTCAATTCAATTCAAGAAGGTCAATTCAAGCCTATGCAGTGAACTGTTGGGTTAAAGAATATTTCCTTGAGGAAAACATTATCTGAAACATGTCGGAAACATCAATAAGGGAAACATAATTTGGGGCAGCTTTTCTCTTTTGGGGTTAACAAGTAATCATTTTTGGAGCGGGGGGGGGGGGGTAATAAGTAATCCTACCATGACTATGGGAATGCAAAAAGAGTCAGACATCTTCAGCAGAAATTCAGAAAAACTTTTCAGGGTATCCTTTTTCTCCGAGTTGGGAGCTGTGAAAGCATTTTCTTGAGCCAGAGGGTCATTTTGACATTCCACAGCTAGCCTAAGAAGACATCATAAGGGCTGTCAGACAGAAGCAATATCTCATCATTTTTCTATATCATTCTTTTATCCTGAATGACTCTGGCTTTCTGATCTTGTGACTCAGGTATTTGGTTTGACTGTAGATAGTGTTGGGGGTGTTGAATCAAGGTAAACTGACAGCAGTTTCCAGTGGCAGGAAGGGAAATCACAGCCAGCCTAGGAAGAATCAAGAGACAGGGCCCTCATTGACCTTATACACAAACTCCTCTGGGGTTGGCTCCCAGTATGAGCTTCTCTAGGAAAGGGGCCAAACAGATCATTGCCTTTTTATCTGCCAGCTCCAGAACCTGACCACTACCCTGCCCTGCCCTGCCCTGCCCTGCCCTGGATCATTCCTACCTATCTCAGAACCTGATTCCTAGCCCGACGACACTGTTCAGCTCAGTGTTCTGACAGAATGGGAAAGACACAGACAGATCCAAATCTTTTCTGTCATTAAGCACATTGTACAGTTCTAAATCACCAGAGGCTCATCCACACCTTTAACATGCATTCAGTGGAAGGGATTGTGCTCAGTGATTCAGTTCTGATCTCTACATATTCAGTTGAAGGTATCTGCTTCTATGCACATACAGCTGTGCACAAATCGGCTTTTAGGCAATCAGAAGCTCTAATGACACATATGAGCAAAGGGCAATACCATTCACTGAATGCACCAAGGTTGGAGTGGAACCAGTAGCTGTGATTGTGATGTCTCTTCCACTTGTTCAATGAATGCATTTTGAAGGTGTGAACAGGAGTCCAAGATCTCAGGCAATTACAGGATTATCAGAAGGATATATATGCTTTTTTGAGCTTCTGGGAAGAAGGATGAGATATAAATGTAGCTGAACAAAAACAATTAGGGGTCTATTCAATAGTTTGGGGTAGCTAAATAAATTAGGATTAGGAGTTTTATACGATATACAAACACAGCAACGTAATTCAAATTCCACATCAGTGCTTGTAAAGGAAGAGCCTCGACAGGTGAACTATTGTGACATTTGAGGCACAAAGCAGGAAATCCTAGTTGATGCCCCTTCAGCCACAGTTGCATGTACTAACAGCACATCTTCATTACTGCATTATCTTTAGATAGTGAATAAGCCCCATATTAAGCTCAGCTGGTAATATATTATTCTAAGAATCTCTTTAGGACTGACCTAAAGCTGAACAAAAAATATATCTTACCTACAAGCATTTCTGAAACTTTCCAAGGCACTCTGCAGGAATTGTCCCTGCTGTGAAAGTGCTTTGTTCTGATGTCTACCTGTTGGGCGACTCTGTGATGTTGAGAAAGGAAAAAATGACTTTAAGGATCCACCACTTCTTGTGATCAGAACCTGACTTTTAGACTAATAGTTCCATTCACAAATTGTTAACACTGAAATCCTTCTGATCATCTGAAGCAACTTATGCCACCTGCCCATTTCTCCAGTATCCCACTTCTAGTCCTGAAACTGGTAGAAGTAGAAGATCACCCTTTCTAGTATTCAAAAGTCACAGTAGACAGATTTTCCACTAGGAAAAAAAAATCACACTGTAGATTTAATACAAGGAGCAACCCTACTGCATGGTACAAAAGAGGAGACAGCAAAACTAAGTGCTTTCAGATTTTTGCCTCTTTGGTATAATTAGAAAGTGAAATTTCTATTTAACAATGATTCCTTGCTCCTGATAACGACATACACCCACTCCCATACATATTTCCTGGGAAATAAGTTCCATTGAACTCAGTGAACCTCAGTTAGATGGGGCAGAGGACATGTGGTCGGAGGAATGAGGCACAGGGTAGGAGGAGGAACAGGGGAGTGTCTGGACAGCATGCTGACTAACGCACCAACGGAGCACTTTTTGTGAGTGTTGCTGACTGCTGTACAGCAGTCACTACCAGCAGAGGACCAGGAATATTGATGCACTGGTAAGTATAAGACTGGGCTCTCAGTCACGTATGTATTTACTCTTGGGTGAAAACACACACTTCAGTTTTTGTTATTTTAATTTACTCTTAAATTCCTGCATGCATTCCTTGAATGCACTGACAGGTTAGTTTTCTAAGAAAATTTCAGGAAAATTCATCAGAAAAGATGCAAGAAATGTCATACAGGAATGTCTAGAAAAAAAGAGAGAGAAGACTCAAATGCCTCACACAGAGCAATTAGTTTGCCAGATTAGAGGCCTTTCATGGAACAGGAATGAAGGTTGGAACATCATCATGTCATGAGCTGCATACATCACCAATTAGAATTAAAAACGATGACTAACCATGATCCTATTATTAGGAGATGGCAGTGGAAGGTTACTACACTGTTTCAGTATACCTTCAACCAACTTCTCTAATTCTTCATATAGTACTGGTGGAAAGCTCACATGATCCTTTCTGTCACGGGAAGCACAAGAAAAACGGTTAATTAACTTGGAAGAAATATTTAAACAAAAGATTGCCCTTCCTAGCAAATTTCAGCAAAAACAAAGGATGCAAGGGACAAACTGAACATGATGATGGCAGTTCGAAGGGTTTACTGTCCTAATCAGACAGAAAAAGACGCAGGGGACCAATTCCATGGAAAAGGCATGTGTGGAAGGATACTGAACCTGCCACTTACTTCCAAGCAGCCACCTTCCCCAAATGCTTTCCAAGTGCTCTTGCCCCAAGTGCTCTAACCAAGGTTAATTAGAGTGTTGAAACTTGGTTGAGGAGAAAAGCACTTGGGGAAAGAGGTAGAAGGGAAATATGCAGAGCCTACCCTTGGCTCCTTTCCCATGTATTCATTTTTCAATCTCTTTTTCAAAAATGGGGTGCATATATCACACCTTCCTCTTTCTACATGACTACAGCAGTCAAAAGCAGTTCCTCATTTAAACTACTGCCATAACATCTAGTTTGACTCTACATCAAACTACAAAGAATTGGAACAGTCAAATTTTGTTGGCCCAGGATGTTCATCCTATAAGGGACAAAGTAGCTGAAAAGCAGCTATAGCTGTATGAGAAGCAGGAGCAGAATTAAGAGGGCTAGAATTTTGTATCTATACAATCCAAGTACAAAATAAGGTGCCACTTCAATGAAGATCACCAAGCATTTTCTCCCTTCTTACCTCAAAAATGCAGCCACAGCTTTCATGGCTTCAGTTGCTATTTCTAGAACAGGGCAACTTACAGCTTCCAAAAGAACTTTAATGGCATCTTTAAAGAGAGCTATATTTGTAAATAATTTAATCTCAACTGGCTGCCTGAAAAGAAGAAATGTATATTCTAGTACTTCAAGTGTGGCATCTTGTTAAATTCGTTCTAGACATAATACATAATATTGGATCACTCTGAATATCAGCATGCCAATATCAGTAATTAAAATCAGAGTCCTGTCAATCCATTCCTGTCATTCCTTACATTGCTGATAAGGGGTGACGGCTTACAGATTCAGGTTACTGCTGTTAAGATACTGTTGCTGAGAAATTAACAGCCATGTACAGCAATACCTTGACAGAAAGGGGTAGAACAGGGCAGAGGGAGGATGTTCCCATGAATGGGGCAGCTTGGGGAGGGGGGAGCAACCAGGAAACAACAGTTATGCCAGATCCAAACCCGTCCCCGGGCCACGCGGCCCCAATCTGGGAAGCTGTGGCCTCGTCAGACTTGTGCCTGCTAAACAGCAGGTGCAGATCCAAGGAGCCCCATCAGTCCGGCCGGGGCTTACCCTGGAGCAAGGGGAAAATATACCCCTGCCCACGGGGAGCTGCAGCTATCTTCTAACTAGTGTTAGGAAGCAGCGCAGGCTTGCCTGCCTGCCTGCTTTTGTGCAAGTTAGTATTGCACCCCAAGAGAGTCATAGAAGCTGAGGTCATTAAATAGACCTCTTTGCTCCAGATATATTAGTGAAAAGTTGCTTCTTCCCCTTTAAAATTTTCCAAATCAAATGCATGAAAATAACAGGGTAAATTGAAATCTCTTACCGCTTCAGGATTTCAGTGAAAAGCAAAAGCCCCTGCTTATGCAATTCTGCATTATTAAGATGGAAGATTTCTTTCAGGCTCCTTAAAACAGGTTCAATGCCTGTAATGAAGTGTGGTTTTAAATATAACAAAAGCTATAACAAAAGCTATAAAAGTGTTCCTATATGGATGTCAAACATCTCGTACGAGGGGGAATAGCCAGGATTTGGCCACATCCATGGCACAGTGGCTGGGCAGATATTTAAAAAGATGACTACCTGGGCTCAATGATCTGCTCATCACTACTGGCTAAAAAAGCACCTCCTAACTACATACAGGTGAACTAAAAAAGAGGAAGCAGTCGTCCCAAACCACTGGAGAACACCCAGTACTGAGAGACGCTTCTGTAATTATTCTGAACAAGAAAATAAGTGTAATAGTGAAAGGCCCAGAAGTCAGTACAGATCTCAAAAAGGCTTTTAAGCTCTGATAAAGCTATAGAGGGGGAAAAATAGTTTCAACTGTGAACAAAGAAGTAAAAAAATCTATTTGATTAAATCAGGGTTGACATCAGGAATGACATAAAAGGTCTTACAAATAAAATGAAAAATGAACTAAATGCTAAAACAACAACAACAAAACAAAGGGCCCCATCACCAGCTCAAGTATCCTATACACTGGTGACTGTCTCACTCACACCATTCTCTGACAAAATGTACCACCTTTGCAAAGGGATTTCAAGAACCCAGAGGTGGAGTCCATGTTTGATTTCACCACTCATGTTCAGTACTTTGACTGATCTTAGGAAAACAAATACTGCCTATTGTAATGCTGAATGGTGTCCCGGGGGGGGGGGGAATGGGGGCAACTGGGACAGTGGACTGTCCTGGATCTTAGAATCTTGACCAAAGCATCAGTTTGTCACCAGGCAAGCTCTAATGAAACAAATTTAGTCAATATAACAATTATGTTCTTTAGAGAATTTTGATATTCGGACATGTGAATGCATGGAAGTCAAACAATGTCAAAATAGCCGTTCTATCTGGCTGTAGGGAATGACGCTTTACCATAGACAGCGTGACACTTGGAAAAGAAAAGTTGTTCCTCAGTCAGGAGCAGCAGGCAGCAATAAACCGACCAAATGAGAATTTCACTCGTGCAGAAGAGGCACTCAAACAGGAACTCTGAAAAGATGAACAAAAATACATTCCACCTAGCAATGGCTAACACAAACATTCCCAAAAGAGGAAAAATAGAGAAAAGGCATATCAAAGTAAAACTTAATTTTATGCTCTACAACATGCTCTGAATGCCATACATTTTTAGGGATGCCCAGACAAACTCTGCTGAATAGAGAAACAGTTTTCAGGTCTCATAGCCTGGTAAAATAAGAGTTCTAAAGAAGCAGAACAAGTGCAGAGAATCCATGATAGAAATGTCTAGATAAGTTTAAATAAATAAGAGCGCATTCCTAAACTGGTGTTAGGCCAGCATAAGCTAAGCCAGCAAAGTTTGGCCAGCACAAGGGCCACCATAAAGCATGTTTGGACTACTCTCAGAGTCAGGGAAGATGGTTCACGTCTGTGTGCTGGCCTCTCTGACTCCAAGAGTGGTCCAAACATACTTTACAGTGGCCCTTATGCTGGTCAAACTTTGCTGGCTTAGTTTATGCCGGCCTGTTTAGGATTGTGCCCTAATCTTACGCAAAAGTAAGTGGGCATTACAGCATACAGGTATGCCCTGGTATTCATGGTTTCAGTTATCCAAGGATACTGGAACGCCTATTTAAAAGATAGGGAAATATTAAACAAATCTCTTTTTTTATCTTGTTGCAACAAAACCACAGATGTTCCCCTATCTTTAAAAAGATGTCCCCAGTATCCACTGTTTCAGGTATCCACGGGGTGGGTGGAGGGCTGAAATGGAACCTCAGCAGCTACTGAGGTGCTGCTTCACTGAGTACTCATCTCAAAAGTCAATCTGCTAATGCAGAGCTAAGGAAGATGGGTTGAAAGAAGATGCAGTAATTTCTTCTTTCAGGCTAGCTTGTTTGACTACTGCAAAGGATGAGGTAGTTATTCTGTGTGTAATGGCCCTGAAGTTAGAACTATGGTGTGCACTTGAGTATCTGAATATGATCCTCAAGGCTTAGGATGCCAACCATAAATATCTCTTTCTAGTTACAATTTATAGTTTATTTCATTTCTAAGCTATTTTTGATTAATACTGATGCACCAGAATGACTGCTGCAACTGCAGTATTCCAAGAAAAGGTTTTGCAGTCAAACAAGTGTCATGATGTTCTGCAGAGTGGCAAACAATAAATAAAATCGCAGTCTGGCTATTTTTGTTACCTGGGATATCTGCATGGATAAAGGCAGGCGCATATTTTGCTGGAGAATGCACCAGTACAGAAACAATACACTGTGCGCTTGCCACCTGTAATAGCTCATCTCTTGACAACAGCAGCTGTGCGGAACATCAGATATGGGATTAAAGGATCATTACATTAAATTATTACTGTTAATTTCATTCGGATAACATGTGTACTGAGTAATAAGAAAAACAACAAAATTCTTCCCTTATAAAGCGTATAGGTTTTAAAGACTATAATTTTAAAACAAACAGAAACACAAACAGTGTTTATAAAGCAATTAACTGTGATATGGATGATCAAAGCCATGAAGGGGGATAGGACATCTGCAGCACCACTGTGGTTGACAGTGCCCAGTATCAATCTGCCCCAGTCTCCTCCCTGTTCTTCCCCCTCCCTGCCCCACCTGCTGCCTGCTCCCCCATGCTACCTTAAAAGCACTAGGGTGTGTTGGTGGGCCACTGGCACGCTGCCCTGGCTGCTCATCACATGCAACAACCAGGCTGCACTGTATGGCGTATGATCTTTTGCAACAGTCATAAAGCACATTGCGCTGCGATAACATGAGTTCTGGCAGAGCAGTGGGCCATTAGGACTGAGCCCTTGTTCTCTATCCCTTTCCACATGGAATTTGCCTTTTACACTGCCATAAAGAGAGCACAATCCTAACCTGGAGTTAGGCCAGCAAAGTTTGGCCAGCACAAGGGCCACTCTCGGAGTCAGGGAGCATGGCGCACATCTGTGTGCTGGCCTCTCTGACTCCGAGACTGGTCTAAACGTACTTTACGGTGTCCCTTGTGCTGGCCAAATTTTGCTGGCCTAATTGTGCTCACTAACTACAGGTTAGGATTGCGCTCCAAGTAGATGCTTTCAATGAATTAGCTATCATGACTTCAAGATTTGTTTCCCCGCTTCATCACTGACAGCTCACACACATCAGTATATACAATACATTCAACTGGAATTTGTTGGCCCAATGTGCATAACTTTACAGTTGTTGACAATGAACTATTTTTTGCCCATGCACCCAATTTGGAAAGGTCCTTTTCAAGCACTTCACAATCTGCTTTGGTTTTTACTATCCTGAACATTAAGGTATCATCTGACAACTGGGCCACTTCATTGTTTACCCCAACTCCAGATTTGTGCAAATTACTGATGCCAGGATAGATCCTTGGGGACTCCTCACTTGAAATTTGCCAATGAAACTGCCCATTTATTCTTACTATCTGCTCCTGTTCTTTAATTAATCCACAAGAGGATTAATTAAAAGTAGTCATTAAAATACTACTAAGTTTACTCAAGACTCTTTGGTGAGGGATTTTGTAAAAAACCTTTTTGAAAGTCCAAGTATTTAATGTCAACCAGATCACCTCTATCCAGATTCCAGTTGACTCAACTCTAAAAGGACAATGAGGCAGGACTGGCATTTGCACAAACCATACTTAACTGTTTTTCCTTCAGCAAGGCTCATTCTTCTATACATTTAATAATTTTGTCTTTAATTATGCTTTCCTTTAGTTCACCCAGAAGATATAGTAAACTGACCAGTCTGTAATATACTGGATTCCTCCCAGATTCTTTTTTAAATACCAGTGTTACATTGGCTACTTTCCAATCATCTGGCACAGATACTAATTTAAAGGCCAAGTTACATATTTTTGTTAGAAGGTCCACATTAGTGTTCCAATGTCCAAATGTTCCAAAAGAACACTGGGCACTCCAGACCCAGTGAACTGTTAATCTTTATCAGAACCTCATCTTTTGCTTCTATTTAACTCAGTTCTTCAGAATCCCATCCTGAGGAAGTCAATTCAGGCACAGATATCAGCCCTACATCTTCTGTGATGAAGACAGATGAAAAGAATGTGTTTAGCTTCTCTGAAATCACCTTATTCTCTAAGGGCATGATCCTAGCCAACTTTCCAGTACCAGGGTAACGGCAATACAGCTCTGAAAAGGGAACAAGCATTCCCTTTCCTTGAGGAGGCCTCCGTGACTGCCCCCCCCCAATGCAGAATGCAGCACATGCCCATTGGCACAACAATATCAGAACTGGAAAGTTAGGGGAAGTTAGGGAACTTTATTCCCCTCATAATCTAATGGTCCAACCAACTCCCTAGCAGATTTCTTATGCATTCGGATGCATTTAAAGAAGATTTTGTGGTTTGCGTTGCTATTTTTAGCCATGTGCTTTTCATATTCTTTTTTCACATCTCTTATTATCAGCTTACATTTCTTTTACTGGAGTTTGTTTTCCTTTTTTATTCTCCTCATTTGGGAAAGACTTCAATTTCCTGAAGTAAGCCTTCTTGCCTTTTTTAACATCCTTATGCTATAAAACAGGTAACTTATTGTAGCAATTACCTTCTTTAGCATTAAAGGTAATGGGCTTTCTCCCTCAAACAACTCTGGACTTCCAGAATCTGTGCCTTTCCCTAAATTACTCATTATAACTGAAACAAAGTTATCATACTTCAACACCTGCTTTAGCAAACCTGCAAGAGAAAATAAATTAGGAATGGTAACATCTAAGACTATAAAACATTTAAGCATCATTTCATTCAGTTCTGAAATGTCCTTATGATTTTATGGTAGTTGAACTACCAATCTGATGTTTGCTATTCTGTGCACGTAGTGATACTTCCCACCAGTTTACACAGAACAGACATTAATTTGGCCTGTAAATCTCCCAGATTCCCCCTGGATCCCTTTTTAAATATTTGTGTTGCAATGGGTACTTTCCAGTCCTCTACAATAGAGGCTGATTGAAAATACAAGTTACACATTTTTGATAGAAGATAAAAAATTTACATTTTAGTTCCTGAAGAACACTTGGGTAGATGCAGTCTGGATGGGATCTGTTAACCTTTATTTGGTGAATATGCTCTACAACCTCACTCCTTGATGCTTCTAAATATACAAAGCCAGTTGCTACACAGACTACTGTCTGCAGCTAACAACCCAAAAGCCCATATGCTTTAGGTTTATTTAAAAGGCCAATATTCTCAAGGAAAACTTAAAACCATTTTTTTGCACTTTTCTATAGATAGTCACATATCTGTGCATATCTATATGCATTTGTCACTGATGTGTGACTTTTTTACCATGCATTTGCAATTGAAGTGGGACTTTGCAGGATGATATTGATGACCAAACCTTACCCCAGGGTAAGAGAGTTCACCCCAGGGCTCAGTCTGTAAAGAGAACAAAAATCCTAAATTTACAATATATACTGGATTTTAAATGACTTTCTTCCATTTCCTATACCACATGAACAAAATAGTATTCACAAGTGAAGCATCCTAGAATAAAAATGTTTAACCGCCCTTGTGAAGACTTCTCCCTTGCATTCCTCAAATTGGGTATCTTACCCATACAGTTAAGTTGTAGTTCCTTGGTCTGTGCATTCTTCAGAGTAGTCAAAAGCAGGCAACCCAACCTTTCTGTGAAATGCACAGACAGCCGCTCTGCAACACTGGGGACAGAGTACAGCTTGCCATAAAGGTAACATACAGCAGCCTTTATGCTCTCGTTGGGGTACATCAAACCAGTAGCCAGATGCTCCATCATATTACCTGAATAGAGAATAGACATGGCAATTGTAAAAGAAAAAGAGCAAGTGGTGGGAAACGTTTTCCCATCTCTGGACTAAGCAATGAGAAAGAAAGTCAATCCTACAGCACTCCGTGAAAAGGGACAGCTGGTTGGAAAGAACAGAGTCAGTCACTAAACCTGAACTTCTCCTTTGGTAATAGACACAGCTTTATCTTCATTTTGTGATTTAATAAAAAAATATATAATTAGGCAAAAAGAGTAGTTCAAATTAGTTTCTTATTTCTTTTGTTTAGTACCTCTGAACACAACTTTCTAGTTTCCTATTTTGTGCTTTGTCCTTTTTAATTCAATAAATCAATTCTGTGTTTTGAAGGCAATCAGCCTGCCTGGAAACTCAAGGATAAATAGGAAGCATACTGCATTGGGGGGGGGGGGGGTCTGATTCCCCATAGCAAGATGGTGATCAGTGATCACATAATTCTCATAGCATGTAATATGAGGTGCAAACAGTTGTGGTTTTTTAACATTAAAATCTCACAGATCAGCTGTTTCATGGGGAAGACAACAAAGCTAAATGTATTCCCCACTCTCTTTCACAAGCAACTGATCAATGCGGTTTTAACCTTTTGAATAAGCTTAATAGCTGCATGGGCAATATAACCAGGAAATGCATGCATTTTTGCAAACAATACAAAATTTAAAACTTCACTGTTGTCTCAGAGACTGCTACTCCTGCCATGTATTCAATTGCATAGAACAAGCTGGTGCTGCAATTGTGTTCTCGGCTTTTAAAAAGCACTAAAAAGGTTCTCTCTCACCTTCTTGGGTGTTCTTAGTACCACCATCATCATATAGTTATGTTTCATACTCACTGTGTTCCATAGCCCACACATCAGCAAATATTGGGGCAGCATCTGCCAATTTTCCCAGAAGAACAAACATGGGTAAGCTGCCTCTTGTGGCAGCTACCTTGCATAACTATGAGGATGGAGCAAAGAGGAAAAGATTTGTCATAGAAAGACAGGACAAATTATAAATAAAAACCAAAACACCAATGAGGGAATACCCTAAAATTAAACACATACGAAGTGCTTTACACATTCAGAAGACACTATATAAATGTTACAGACTCTTATTATAATTTCAAGTATTACAATTATGAATACAAGCAATTCTGCAGACTATCTTGGGGGGGGGGAATACTGGTAACCAGAGTTAGCTTTGTGCTTTCTCTGAATCACTGAATGAATTTCCTGAAATTTTCTCTCGAATACGGCAGAGGGGATTTAGCTCTTTGCTCCTACCATGATTTCTACCCTTATCACAGCCCCATTGATTTCACATTGATTTCAATGGAAGGGTTTAAAAAACCAATAGGGAGATGAAAAATCTGAAAAAGTTGACTTTTTTGAAGTTTTGGTTGATCACAAGGTCCACATTACTGTAAAAACAATCTATAGAAGAGGCTACTCAATAATACAAAAACAGTTATTTGGTAGAGGTACCAAAAAAGAAAAAAATGCCAAGCATATTTCATGATAATGTGGGTTATGTCAGATACTTTTCTAGTCTCTTCCTACAAACCTGCATCATTTCCCCATTTCAGGTTTAAGTGAGCATATGTTCAAAGGATCAGGGACAAAACCTATACAAACCTCTTTATTGCATTCATCCAACAAATAGTGCAGGTACCGCTTCAACTTCAGCTCCACCACAAGTAGTACCAAAACTAAGCACAAAAGAGTTTACTCAACACATTTCCTGTACATTTTAACTAATTTTACCCATTTTTATTTAGAATATTTTACTCCCTTTGGCTTCATTATGCACAACAGTGCTTAAGGGAGCAATTCTTACCAACTTTCCAGCAACAGGGTAAGGGCAATGCAGCTCCAAGGTGAGAGAACAAGCATTCCCTTACATGACTGGTATTCCGCTGCAGAACATGCCCCATTGGCACAGTTATGTCAGTGCTGAAACGTTGGTTAGGATGGCACCCTAAACAACATAATATTTTAATGTGGAAAGGGGTGGGGGAACAGATGGAGTCTCCTTACCAGGGAAAAGGGCATACATTCTCCCTCCGTAACTCAAATGCTGCATAATGATGTTATATGACTTAATAGAAACGGGAGTAATAGCAATGAGTCATGTTGCACATTTATTACCTACAAGGAAGAGAACTCAAGCAAGGAATGAATGAATCTGTCCTTGGTTAAAACATAGTAAGTTCTGCTGACAGCAAGTTTCTCCCAGAATGGCCTTTCAGCCAGGGCAAAATTACTTTTCTCCTAGATATAATTGGATGATTTATCACCTACTATAAGCTGTCTACCAAAGGGCTCAGGGCACAATGAATTTTTTAAAAAGTCTAACTCAGAAGTCATAAACTAACTGCTCAGGTGTTTTTATTATATATGTGTCAGTTCCTCAGCACCAACAAAGACATGCTTTTCTCATTCTGATGATCTTGTTCCATATGTTCCACTGGAAAAAAAATAAGCTCATTGAAAACTACACTTACTATGTACTGCATGGCTTTGTTAAGAAGAGTGCAAGTGGTTCATGCTAAGCTGACAAATCATTTTCACGATAAAGAAACCGCAAATTCTTTATGTGCTGCTTGAATGGAAATAGCCACCAGTGCTATTTTTCATAATAGTAATGATGCCCTCTGCAAGAATTTTATTGTTGTTAATGTTTTTGATGTTATTCTACACTGTCTAATTATGTGCTATTGATTTTTTGTGAATCATAAAAATAATGTACACAGAAATACAGAAAAGCGGGATATAAAATACAAGAATACATCTTCATATATTTAAGCTCGCGAGCTATAAAATGGTAACGTACTTCCAATTCAGAAATTAGGTGCAGTCTTTCAAATCCCATTAGCTCAGACCTGCAGAAGCTATGTAATGTCAGTGCTGGGAAGTTGGTTAGGATTGCGCCCTGAAGAGGATATACTAACTACTTGCTTAAAAATGTGGAGATTTTCAGAGAATTCATTTAATTCAAATGAATTTAAAAATACTTCAATAAATGGATAGCATGAATAACTGGATAGCCTTTCAATCATGAATTTGTATTTCAGTCGAACTTCTGTAATAATTAAATAGGTGCATTTCATTTCAGCAGTGTGGTTTTATCTTATTCCAACATTTGTGAAATTCCAGAAAACGACCTGAAGGGGTTAAAATTGGTTTTGAGCAAGGTACTTTTTTGTTTTACTCTCAAAGGCTTCTTCTCCCAGTCAAAGAAACATATTGGGGAAATGCCTGGACTGCCAGTACCGATGACAATCTTGTTTATCACACGAAGTGATGCCGAATCTTTATCATGAACCAGAAATGCAGCTCTGAAAAGATAGGCCCTTGGTGTTTTTATTTTTCAGGTGGGGAATAAAATGATAGCAAGTTGCTCAAGGCCTTGCAGTAAACTTCTTGTGGCTGAGGTAAACCAAAACCCAATGTAATTCAGAACCATTCCATCCGAGGCTGGTGAAAAATAGTAATAGTATTACTCTGCACTAGCCCTAAGGTAGAAAAGCTGGTTATTACTCTTGTTAATACAGGCGTCCCCCTATATCCACTGGTCCCAGATACATAGTTCCACTTATCCTTGGTTCACAAATATCACCATTGTGCAAATAGCTTCTTTTCGTATGATTGCAGCCTTCCTGTTATCTCCTCTGTTTCTCTGTACTGCCTGAAAATGCTAACAAGCAGCAGGGAGAGCTAACAGAAAGTAGGTTGGAAGGCTGAAAGCCATGCAATGCTAAGCATCAGGACTAGTGCATCAGATAAACCTCTGGATTGGAGTGAATGCGCACCTGCAAATTCCACATAGGCTGATAGTCACAGATGTTCTGACCCTAGATGACCCTAACCCATTTGGTCTCGGCCTTAATCATCTTTACTGGCCCTCTTCCAAGTGCCCCATTATCTAAAATGAAGCAGGTGATGACTGGGAAGACAACTTTCTTGGTTTTGTCTATGGACTGTTCCATAGCGCATTTGGACCACGCTCGGAGTCAGGGAGGATGGCACACGTCTGACTCTGAGAGTGGTCCAGACATACTTTATGGCATCCCTTGTGCCAGCCAAACTTTGCTGGCCTAACAGTGCTGGCCTAACTCTAGGTTAGGATTCTAAGATCCTTGCAGCACAATCCGATGCGTATCTACTCAGAAGTTAAATGGGATCTGTTCCCAAGTTTGTGTTTTTGTGATCAATAAACCAATGCAAATTTAACCACAAAAGATTAATTTTCTTTGTACCCAAGATGAGCTCACTATTTCCTTCTTACCTTCAATGGATAAATCCAGCATGCTGTTTTCTTCCACAGTTCGTAAAATTTCTGCAAGATTAAGTTGCTATTGTGAGCTTTGAATCTATACTGGATCTTAGGAGCATTTAAGAGGGTTGGGGATTGATTTCCAGATTCATTACATTTTCTCTTTTGATAACCCTATTCCATGTGATGTAAACTGAAGTTTCTAATCAGAAGGTTGGGCCACTGGTCTTGGGTGGGTTCCTTGCCATTCACCACCCAATTAATCTACAATATAACCCTATACATGTTTGTTCAAAAGTAAGTCTTGCTGTGTTCACCAGGACTTATTCTCAGATAAGTGTGTATAAGATTGAAGATCTAGTTAAAACACGCACAGCATCATGAAATACAATACTGAAATACAGTCAGACCCCTATATCCACAGATCCAGTATCTGCTATTTCAATTACCCATGGATCTGGGTGGTGGACCTGTGCGCTATTTATTAAATGTTATTTAAATGCATACCGAGCAAAAATGTTCTTGCTTTACAGTGTTGTTATTACAAGCTTGTAGCAATGTGCAGGCTGCCTCCCAGCAGCCTGAATGCTTGAAAAGACTAGATGGAGGTTAATAGGAAATGGAAGCTAAACATTTCCTGTTAACTTCAATCTAGTCTTTTCAAGTCTTCAGGCTGCCAAGAAGAAGCCTGTGCATTGCTATAAGCTTGTATGCTTATAATAACATTGTAAACCAAGAACATTTTCACCTGCTAAGCTTTTAAATGGAGTTAATGGGCATGCGGGGAGGGGTATCCAAGTCTTCCGTATCCTGTGGGGGGGGGCCTGGAACTGATCCCATGTTGATACAGGGGCATGCCTATAATATGTTTTGTGTCTTTCACAGCATTGTCATAAGAACATCCAACAGATGCCCCATGACACTCAAGAACTACACGCTACATACTATGTTGCTATTGTAATATTTCTTCCAGATAGCAAATATGTTTGTGCTCATGCAAAAGACTGTACCGCAAGTCCTTAAAAAATGTGATATCTTATTCCCACAAAAAACATGTGGACTGTACGCTATCAAACAATAACAAATGCATATTCAATAATTGCCAAGTGTTTCAAATATTTCACATGTAATTCTTACAAGTATCACTATTCCAATATTGTAGATGGGTAAGGAGAAGCAGGAGGGGACATGGTAGAGCAGCAAGTTAATCCGCTGCTGCTGGGCTTTCCGACTGGAAGGTTGGCAGTTCAAGACTGCGCGATGGAGTGAGCTGCCATCGCTTGTCCCAACTCCTGCCAACCTAGCAGTTCGAAAGCACCTAAATGCAAGTAGATAAATAGGGACCACTTTGGGGGGGGGGAAGGGAACGGCATTCCGTGCGCTACGGCGTAGAGTCATGCCGGCCACATGACCACGGAAGCTTGTCCTCAGACAAAACGCCGGCTCTACAGGCTTTGAAACAGAGATGAGCACTGCCCCCTACGGTCGGTCACGACTAGACCATTCAGTCGTGGGGAATAAGGAGAAGCAAAGAATGAGTACTGATTTGGCTGACACTACCTGGTAACTTCATGGCTACAGTGATGTTTTAACTCACAGCCCCACTCTCTTGTCACACATAAATTGGAATGTGGGAAAGTATTTATACAACAGATAATAAAGCCTATTGAGGCAGGATATACTTCCATCCCAGAAGTATGTTGAGTTGAAACTCTTACCCCTATGATATTAACAAGTTCATGATTTTTTTTTCTTACCAAACAACGTTGCTATAAAATGGGCACATGCTCTTTCATCTTGAGCAAACAATGGGATAACCAGTGCTGCATGGCGCATTAGAACATCCCGGAGGCAGGTAAGCACAAACTTCTTGCGCACCAGCTGCAGATGAGAAAAGATCACATTTTTTTTCAAAATAATAAAACAAAACTTAATTTAAACCATTAAAACTAAATCCTGATGTAAAAGCCATCCAAATTTCCTTGAAAGAAAAACAGGATGCTAAAAAAACGGTCTTGACAACAGACCTTGGTGTCTCATATTAGCAGGCTTCTGCACAGACATCTCAGTAGACAAAGAATGAAATTAGTGGGGTAAATGCAAGACAGTTCAGGGAACCTGTTGTTGTTCCATGTGCTATTTTTTATATAACATACTAGGGCTCTTAAGCTCACCTACTTCATCACTCCTAGTCTCTCCTAGGATAGACCCCAGCAAAGTACAGAACACCAGTCATATCCAGACCCACACAATGCTCAGTTTCTAAAGAGGTGTCAGAGCTCCAGCCTGGTGCTATCCCTCAGTGTGAGATGTGTGACAGCTGGTTAATCATTGAAGAAAGAGCACTCTAGTAGAACTAGCGGCTCTTACAGAGCTACTCCCTGCAGCACTAAGCCCTAAATCAGTGTTCTTCAACTTTGGGGTTGGGACATTGTCTTCAACAATGTGGTTGCAAAGCCTCAGGTGTGAGGTGGCAGCAATTCTTTAAAAAAACAAAACAGTCCAATCATGTGTGATGCTATGTATTATACAAAGAAAAATCAAACATCAAATTATTTAATTACAAAAATGAAATACGTAACGAGGAAATTAAATTCAGTGGTTGTCAGGTATGGATGAACGCTCGTGTGTCAGCCAAAACCTCATAGTGTGTTACCTTTGACACGCATGTAGCAGGTTTGCCATCACTGGTTACCAGGTACAAACAGGGACAGAGTGCCTATGCCTTTAACTATTGTACTGAAGAGGGAATTTGGACAGGCGCAGCTCATTACGGAAGGGTTTCAAAAGCTGCACCTGTTCAAATTCCCACTTATATGCAATGGTTAACAGGCACTCTGTCCCTGTTTGTATCTGGTAACCTAGTTATATAGATACTCTGTCCGTGTTTGTATCTGCTAACCCTACTGCCCGAAATAGCAGCAGGGGTGGATGGGATCTTGCTCAACCCTGCCCCGGGTTTAGCCTCAATGGTACCGTTTGTATGAATAAAAGGGTACATAAGCACTACAGACGATGCCAGTGAGGTAATTTTTGTTCCTTTTTGCACAGTTGCTGAAGAGAAAGGAGGCGTATGCGTGAGGAGAGACGGCGAAAGAGAGACCCCCGTGCGCTGAGGAGAGGCACTGCGGAAGCCCGAAGGCGGCTCGCTTATTAAGCACACACCGAGGCGCCGTCCTCTCTCAGCGTCTCCACGGCGCACGCCAAGCACAGCGGCGAAGGCAGGAGCTCCAGAAGCCAGCGCGAGCCATGCCGCAGGTGGAGCTGCTCGGAGACCAGCGCCTCCGCAGCCATCTGCCTGAGGCTCTCGCTCCCTTCGCGCCTCGCTCGCCTGCCTAACTGACGCAGGTCCTGAGAGGAGAGAGACAGACCCGCGCAAATTTGGCGCCAAAATTTACGCATGCGCACTGGCTGGCCCCGGTTGGGTGATTTAGGCGCTGCAAGACAAACGAGTTCCGCTGCTGAAGCTTATTTCCACCAGGCGGGCGCAGCGCCGAGGAAAGCTACACTTGCTCACTTCTGCCCATTTCAAGGGACCACCAGAAATGAGGCACGAACAACGAGGGAGCGAAACGATATTGCAGCAGCAAGCAAATTCTGTGCATACAAGGACATGTCTTACTCTCCGCCTCGCTCAGAGTAAAAGGGTAAACTCGTGTTCACTCAGGCTACAACCCTAAACACATTTTCCCGGGAGTAGGCTCCATTGAATACAATGGGACTTACTTCTGAGTAGACATGCCTAGGATTGTGCTCTCAGAAGTCGGGAGCGAGGGACCTCGTTTCAAGCTCAGCCTGCATAGGATTGCCGCCTCATTTCTTCTGCGTCCAGCCTAGTTCCTCTCTCTGCAATCCAAAGCCAGAGTCCTGCGGCACTTCGAAGACAGCACTTATTGCAGCATAAAATTTCGTGGGCTAGAGAGACTTCATGCTACAATACGCGAGAGATCTTGATCTGCACTCCTGTGCACGCTTGCCCACTGAACTCGGTGCGTCTTACTCCTGAGTAGGCATACATACACATGCTAATCTTCAAGACGCTACAAGACTCCACTGTTTTCACTGGGTCCGTTAGCCTATGCCCGCTTTCCTGGGAGGAAAACTCATTGACAACAATGGGACTGACTTCTGAATAGCCGCGCATAGGATTGCGCTGTCACTCAGCGGGCGCTGTGGACATTTTGCGCTCATCCACAGCCAGGGGTCGCAATGAGCTCAGATCCCGAAAGGGAGGGAGGGGGGTTTCCTCCTAGCTAAGGAGCGAAGGAAGAACACTTCCGGCCCCCACTCACGTCACTTCCTGCCGCGAGCGCGTTTTCAGTGCGTTTCCCGGGGCTCGTGCTTCTTCCTCCGTGAGGCTTTCGGGCTGAGAGGACCGGACTGCAGAGACGTGCCCCAAAGACTCTTCCTCTCTGTGGATATGGTGAGTGGGCCGCGCTCGCCTCCCCGAGTAGAGTGGTTGAAAAGCACGCTGGGGGAAACCGCCCCAGGCGTGTCTGGCTGCGGAGCCTTCAGTGCACACGAGGGTGCCCCACGAGGCGGGCCGTGACTGCAGGAGAGCCTGAAGGACGCTCAGATTCACGCTGAGCCGCGGCCTGCTCCTTTCCTGTAACCCGCGGGGAGGACGGACACTGCTGCCACGTGCTAAGCAAAGACCCCTCGTGGCCCATGTAATTGGGGTTACCAGATGCAAACTGGGACAGAGCGCCTGTGCCTTTAATCATTGTAGAGAGGAGGGAATTTGGGCCGATGCAACTCCACGTGGAAGGGCTTAAAAAGCTGCATGTGCCAAAATTCCCTTTTTTTAATGTAGTGGTTAAAGGTATAGGCACTCTGCCCCAGTTTGTATCTGGTAACCCTACTACAATGGCTTTTCGCCCTCCTTTTTAACTAGTACAACTTCATACTGTCATCTACCTGCACTCTTATCTTTTTGGATCTCAGTCTAAGCATTTGTTTACATGTATTAAAAGGTTTGGTGTTAATTTTATCCATGTGTTCCTTCCACAATACTGCTTTCATTGACTTCCATTCATTGTATCTGGCCCTTTAAGGAGCTTGGAGTGAAGTATATAGGCTCTTCTGCTTTGTCCTCACAACAGCTCTGTAAGGTAGGTTAGGCAGTATGTGTGAGAGAGGCTGGCCCAAATATGAGCAGCTATGTAGTGAGTAACTATCATTAAATCTTGGGCAGAAGATTTAGTCGAGAGGGTTAATATAATGCCTCCGTTTGCCTGAAGATCTGAAGGTCGCCAGTTCGGGACAGCCGGAAGTCTCTGTGAGCAGCAGACCTCATTAATTGCGGCTGAGCTTCGGCTGCCTTGTGCGAGGGGGAGTTGTGCCAAAGTTCAGCCACTTCTCTGGTGGGAGCAAGGAAGCTGCTTATCAGCCAGCAAGAAGACAAACGGGTGGCCAGAAAGAAGGACTAAATCCAGAAAGATCCATCTGTATGTGTGTAGTTCTTGAAAGATAGAACATTTCTGTATAAATTGTAAAAACCTTCGGGTTTCTGAATAAAGTCTGCCTATTATATGTAAACCGCCTTGAGTTATAGTCATTAGAAAAATCTGGTGACCTAAGAAAGGCGGTATATAAATCCTATTATTATTATTATTATTATTATTATTATTATTATTATTATTATTATACAGTATTTCTATGAGTGAGTCTTTAAGGCTCAAGGTGGTTCACGTTGGCAGGTGATCACCACCCCTCACCTGATGCAGTAAGCTGCCCCTTTCCACTTAAACTGTCCCATTCTTACCAGTGATGCCCAGCTAAGGAGGCCCCTACCTGCCTGGCTGCACTCTCACTAGGCCTAGATCACTGCCAAAGGAAACAGATGCAGACTAAGTCCTCCAGACTCTCCCAGAGATTAGCCACACCTGGATTTTGTCCCTTGGATGAATAGGGTGATGCTATTTAAATCTAGGTTTATTCTATTCCAAGTCAAATTGTTATTTTACTAGGTTCAGACCAAAATAAGGAATCTTGTATCATCCCATTCACTCAGCAGATTTGTAATATTTGAGTTTAGCAAATGAAAATGAGTTCTCACAAAAGAAAAGAAAATGTTTTACTGCTTCTTGGGGTATGTTGTTATGCCTTTAGAATGCCTTCTGAACACTGCTGCTTTTTAGCTACTCACACATCTGCTCCTTGTACAACAAAATCACGGTCCACTTTGAAAGGAGAACTTTGCATTCTCTTCCAGACCGGGGGGGGGGATTGAAGACCTGGTATGAGTTGAAAAACAACTTACTTTTAATCTGTTTTAAACTGAAAATTATGTTTGCAGGTTGCAGAACACTTGAACAAAAGAGAAAATGGTATTTTCTGTATTACAATTCTTGTTTCCTTTTAACAGACTGAGGCAGAAGTGAATCCTAAAGCTTACCCACTAGCTGATGCTCAGCTCACCAAGACGCTGCTGGATCTTGTACAGCAGTCCTGTAACTACAAACAATTACGCAAAGGTGCCAATGAAGGTGAGATTTAGCTGAACTTGTTCTATAGTAGGCTCGTGTTATCCGTGGATGTTTTGTTCCTAGAACCCCTGTGGATACTGAAATCCAGATACTGGAATTTGTGGATTTAGGGGACCTTTTAAGCCTCCAAAGGCAACCAGAGCAGTGCTCTAGTCACCTCCAGGGGCTTTCTGGAAAAAACAGTTTTCTAGTGAAAACTGAAAGTTTACTTGAGGCTTCATTCTGCGGGTGGATGCATATTGCCTCTTCAGCTTTCAGAAAGCTTCCAAATCTGACTGGAGCTGTGCTTAAACGGCTCCCAAAATCCGTGAATTCCAGCTGTGCTCCTGTTAGGCTTAGAGGGCTTAAGGATGGGGCTGGTCCAGCATCTGTGGATGTCAGATCTGCAGAAAATGTGGGCCCCGTGTACTTGTAGCATGCTAGGATTTTGTTTGAGAAAATATTTATTTACTTTGTGTAATATACCCTAAATCATTTCTACCCATCCTCGTTGTAGCCTTTGTACTAGTGAAAAGAGGACCTACTATACTAGCTTCCTTGCTAGATGAAACTTGGCAGTTAATATAATACTTGTTTTTCTGCTGTTTGTGGGGTCACGACTTGTGTCCTTAGCCAATATTATACAAAGTTTCCTAAAACTTTGTATATTGTCCTGTGAACACAAACTGTTTCAGAGAAATAGCTGTTCATACTCTCCCCAAAGTACAAGGATTTGTACTGGAGGATTGTCTTTGATTCCATAATTGTACCATGTTCAATTGCTCTATCATTAAAAACTGGTATTTACAGGTGAGCAGGTCCTATATGAAACACTGTACCTAAAGAATGAATGTTTCACCCACTCAGCTTTCAAACATTAGAGGACCCACTTGCGGAAGTCTCAAAAGTGGTTTGCAATAAGGCATGGCTATCTCCACTCCAATGCAGGCCTTTGACTGTATAGTCAAAGTAATCTTTGGATCCTGGTCATTTCTCCTAGCTTGAGATAATTAAGCATTCACTGATTATAGTAGTTTCTGTAAAAGCATGGTAATTATCAAATTGATTAATATACAGAGCCCTATCTACTGGACCTGCTTGTTTCATGAAATTGAAATTAGTAGCTATCTTGAGTGTAACCTTGAGGTCTCATAATAGGGAATTGTAATAATTGTACTGCCTCTTCCTTCTTAGCTACTAAAACGCTCAATCGAGGAATTGCTGAATTCATTGTGATGGCTGCAGATGCTGAGCCCCTTGAGATCATCCTGCATCTTCCACTTCTGTGCGAAGACAAGAATGTGCCCTATGTGTTTGTGCGCTCCAAGCAGGCCCTAGGTCGGGCGTGTGGGGTTTCTCGGCCTGTCATTGCCTGTTCCATTACCATCAAAGAAGGTTCACAACTGAAGCCTCAAATTCAGTCTGTCCAACAAGCCATTGAGAGACTATTAGTCTAATTTCCAAATGCACATCCTAAACAAATGACTGGGGGATTAAAAAAATTATGTGCCAGGTCTGACTCTTCTGCCTGCACCTGTCTTGATTGCTCTTTAGGCTCCCAACAAGGGACTACTCAGTCATTGCCTAGAGTTCTTCTTGGTGTGAGACCCTCCGATGACTTGATTTGCAGAAGCATTTTTGGCTGAAGAGTTCTAATTAGTCCAAAGTATATGAGGTCAGTTAGGCCAGTGTTTAAGAGTATCCCTTAACGCTATCATTCCTTTCCTTTTTGGGGGATTAATGAAAACTAGACTGTGTAGAATTAAAATCATAGTTATAACTTGAGGGAAGAATAATGTAAGATAGTGAACAGATGACAATTTTTTGAATTGCCAAAGACTGGCTCTTTCAACTTTTTTTAAATAAATTCTACACTTGTACATATTGTGTGATCTGCTGAGTTGATTAAAGTGCTAGTTCAGCTGGTTGTAGTGATCAAGGCAGACAGTATGCCGAGAGGCCTTTCTCTGGAGCTATTCATATCAACACAGTATTGAGTTAGTCACTATTTGCATTTGTAAGGCACGGAATCATGAGAGAAGAAAAATGCTCCTAGATGACCATCACTAGTGAGCTGGGTGAATTCTTGTGCCATGAAGAATGAAAGTTGAATAAAACTTTTTAAAAGAGCAATAAAATAGGACAGTGAGTGAGATAAGAGATCTCCACCAAATGCTCTACTGCAGAGTTTTCCAAACTATGGTGGGTCATGAAACTGACAAGCGCTTCTCTGACAAGGAAAACATATTGAGCCCCATGCAAAGTGAAACTGAGCTGCATGTGCATGTTTATTTGCAAGTAGTATAGGTGAACGCGCCTCAATCAGCTTTGAAGGGTAGGCCCAGGGGAACACAATGCCTAAATTTATGCACACATGCCCCAAAAGGCACTGGACAAGGAAGTGTCTGTGTTGGTCCCAAGGGAAGAGTGAGATTTCTTAATGATGTTCCCACTCTGTGGAATTCTGATCCAGGGGAGTTTCAGTTTGCTGCCCCTCTCCCAATTCTTCGGAGAAGGCTAAAGACACTTGTTTCACCAGGCCTTCTGGTTGTTTGGCTATTTACTTTGCTTGATTTTGATTGTTGTCTGGCTGTTTGTTTTTAGTTTTTTTTAATATTGAATTTTTTAAATCTTTTGTGAGCTTCCTGGAGTTTTTAAGAACGGTAATATACAAGTCTTAAATGTGATTGAAAAGCACCTATCTACTGATTAGGGACCCAATCTTATCTAACTTCCCACCCTAAGGTAAAGGAACAAACATTCCCTTACGTTGAGGAAGCCTCTATGACTGCCCCCCACTGCAGGACACCGCACACACTCCATTGGCACAGCTACACAAGTGCTGGAAAGTTAGGACTGGCCCTTACGTCATTATGTATAGCATTATGTACGTGTGTGTGTGTGTGTGTGTGTGTGTGTGTGTGTGTGTACAACTGTTTCTTACAATTTTAACTGGTAGCCACCTTGTGAGGATGGCATCTTGAAAGGTGGATTAGAAATGTACTAAAGATTTTGGAAACAGCAGGAATGAATCAAACACAGTTACAAAACTAGCTCATTTATTTGGACATGAGGCACAGAAACTTGCATTAAGTCTATCAAACTGAACCCAGTAACTAAGATTTATCATGCTCTTTGGATGTTGGGGGGGGGGTAGGGGAAATATACTGCATATTGTCACACCCTTGGGTCTAATGAATACAAAAAGAGTGCACATCCTTTTTTGCCTAAGTCAGACTAGATTGTAATGTCGGTATAGGCCTTAGTGTTTATGGAAATGTTCAATAACCGCATCTATAAGTTCTTGTTTCTTCCCACCGCCCTTCAATTTATAAATCCTGCATACATCCTTTAGAACTGGTACAGTGAGCTTGCCTAAAGTGCCTTTTTGAACATGATTCCTCAGCTCCGCCTCAGAGACTTCTACTTTGACTCTCTTTGCCGGGTCTGTAGCATCCCCTGCTGTAAAGAGATTTTTAGATTGTTTAATGTTCATGTCTTGCTATCACAACTATCCATAGTGTAAAATAAGCTATGCATAGCCTGCTTTTTGCTCATTAAACACCTCTAAGCAAGGAAGATTTTGATCCATCAAAATGTTCAGAAGGCAGATCACCTCTTGGGCCAGGATACTCCCAACACCATGGCGTAGAATGGAGACAAAAAAAATTCAAGCATGTGTTTATTATGAAGGAAAAATAAAATGGAGTGCAGCTCTCTTCATATTTTATAATCTCACCTTGTTTTCGCTTTGTAGCTTTTCCTTCAGGATCATAGCCTGGTGGATAAACCAATTGTTTGAACTCATCCACAAGATCACCCAGTCTGAAATCCATTACCTCAGCCTTGGGCACTGGAGGATAAGAAAAAAAATGAAAACACAATGCTGGGGGGGGGGGAGCCACTAATGGAGGAACATGGTTCTGCAAAATAAACCATTCAGAAGTGCTTTATAAATAAATGTGAAGCAAGACAATTCAATTAGCATAGCTATAATTTTTGAATGCATAAGATGACCTGCTGCTTCTATTGAAGGCATTTTAATTTGTGGAAAAGGATATATCCAAGATAAATGAAATAGTTTAAACAAGGAAACAAAAGCACTATTCATAGAAAATACAAAGGCTGAATTGCTCCATAGTGAACAAGGAGGCAAATACTAATAGCCAGATCAGATTACAGAAATGCTGTATATGCAGATAGAAAAGTTGGCAATATGAATTCTTGGCTGCTTTAAAATAACTTCAATCAACCAGGCTTGATGAATTACACCCTAGAATGCTCAAGAGAAAGTGGCTCTTTAGCACTGCTTCTTAATATAATTAGAGAACAGAGGAAGTCCTGCATACTGTAACTAGGCTGCCCTATGAAATGGAAGGTAAAAGGTAAAGGTTTCCCCAGAACCGAATGGTCTAGTCGTGACCGACTGTAGGGGGCGGTGCTCACCTCCATTTCAAAGCCTGTAGAGCCGGCGTTTTGTCCGAGGACAAGCTTCCGTGGTCATGTGGCCAGCATGACTCTACGCCATAGCGCACGGAACGCTGTTACCTTCCCACCGAAGTGGTCCCTATTTATCTACTTGCATTTAGGTGCTTTCAAATTGCTAGGTTGGCAGGAGGTGGGACAAGCAACGGGAGCTCACTCCATCGTGAACTCCCAACCTTCTGGTCAGAATGCCCAGCAGCAGCAGTTTAACCCGCTGCGCCACCATGTCCCTTTTTATGAAACGGAAAGGAACTCTTAAATGATCCAGGTAGTGAAGATTCAAAATCAAATTCCAGCCTTCAGAAAAAAAGTGAAAGTCCCATTTCTATTCTAGGGCAGTCTTTAGTTGAAACTCACAAATGACTCAATTCAACTCCAGTAAGTTATTTCCATCTCCAGCAAACATTCCTAGACTTAAACCCAAACCATAGCTAGACTTGTTGATCCAGTAGGGAAAAAATTCCAAAAGCTAAGGTAATAAATTTATTATGACCAACTGAAACAAGGTAAGGCTATGGACAAGGAGGATTCAAGTTCTCCAGAACTATTTATCAGGCTGGATGATAAAGCAAAACAAATGGGAGGGAAAAACAAAAGTAATTGCTTATTCCCGTTTCTAAACTTTTTTAATGCAAAGGAAACATTCCAAAGATAAGATCAGCAAAAAAAAACCCTATACCACTAGATTATTCTTACCTGTCAGATCCTCAGCCTTTTCAGGTTCCATCATGTCCAGTGCCAAGGCCTCCAGGTTCATATAGTGCTGCTGTAGAACAGGATTCTCAAAGCTATCACTCCTGTTGAGATCCCGAGGAGGAAAATGCTATGGAGGGGAGCATTATCCAGAAGTGGAGAATAATGCAATCCCAGTCCAAATATAATCACCAAATTAAGCACCTGCCCTATTTCACTATCAAATACATTGGCTTGTATCCTAAATTCCTTTTCCAAAGACATTTCTGTTCACCCAAAGAGAGGGGATCTCACTAATCACACCTTCACTTTGCAGCAGTTTATGCCCTTATACAGTTCAGGGGGTCCCCTAATCTCCTCAAGCAGATTTTTTGCAGGCAGAGAAGTGTTGGTGGGGAAGTTAACTTCTGCAAGCTTCCACACGTGCTCCTTAGGATACAACCCGCATTTTCCAAGCACATCTGTGGAGTAGCTAAAGCTACAGGGGGCACCAGGGGCAAAGATTTTGTAGCCCTGACAATGAAGTCAAGTTTAATTTATTAAGTAAATAAATAGCCAGGAAACCTTTTAATTGGCCATACCTTTTGTCAGAATACATATATTCCAACATGGTTTGTTTCATTGCATTCAGCATTAAATTACCTTCCCAATTCTATATAACATGATATTGTTTATACCAAAGTTCACAATTTTGGACACTAGTGTCAAGCTCAGCTTGTTGCCCCTCTCAAGTTTGTTGCCCGGTGCAATTGCTACCCCCTGCACTCCCTTAGCTACACAGCGTAGCACATTAAGGGCCAAATCCTATCTAACTTTCCAACACCAATGCAGCCCAAGGTAACAAATATTCCCTTATGTTGAGAAGGCCTTCATGACTTCCCATTCCTGTGTAGGATGAAGCACACACCCTATCAGTACAACTGCATATGTGCTGGAAATTTAGAAAGGATTGGGCCCTAAATTGCTTAAATATATGCCACAGCTGTGGCTCAACTAAAACAGAGGAACATATATTTAAGGCATACAAGCATTTGGAACATAATGCTCCATGCTGTTGTACCTGTTTTGATCTAATGATTTTTACTTTTCAAGATGGAGAGAAAAAACTCCTCTTTGCCATTTTTAAATAATTAAATCCTAAGTTTTTAAACAAATATTGATAGGTGTCTGAAATGCAACTACACCTAGAATAAGGAGGAATGATCTTACTTTACAGTTCAGGTGCACACTAGGATGTTTTGTCCATATTAAGTGGAATTCACTGGAAACTGCATTGTTCAAATTTCTAGGCTCTATCTCAAGTTTGGGAGTTTTTTATAATCAAAAGGTACTGAGTACTGCAAAAGTACTATTATTAAAGGAGCTAGTAAAATGTTCAGCATGGATATATCAATGAATTGGAAATGTTGTACATCGTTCAGTATTTATATACTGCTTTTCAACAAAAAGTTCACAAAGCGGTTTACAAGCAAGGTAAAATGTGTCCCTGTCCCAAAAGGGGTCACAATCGAAAAGATGCAAAAGAAACATCAGCAAACAGCCACAAGAAAAGATACTGCGCTGGGGTAAATAGGGTGGTTACTTTTTCCCCGCTAAATATAAGAAAAGCACCAGTTGCCCAGAATGCTTTGCCAAGTACATTCAATTTCATTTGGCATTCCTCTCTCTATTCACCTGTATTTGAACCGAAGCTTCTGGACTATCTCCTTCATTTTGTCCACTTGTTCTTGATTAGCTGGAACCATTTCTGTAAAGTCTATTTTTCTCTTATCATCTGCATAAGGTAGGAAAATCAGATGAAACCCTAAGAGGGGAACAGGGAAAACAAAGAGAAAAGAAATTATTTGAAAGCATAAATGAAAATTCCATTCTGTCAGTGCAAACCTCAAATGCTCAGCAGTCTAAAGAAAAATTTACAGACCTAATGTTAGTTTGGTAGTCACTACCAAGTTAGCTATCTGAATTGAAATTATCATGGGAATGCTTCATTACAATGAACTAAGAGTATCTAGCCACTACTAAACTAACAGCACAATCCTATGCATGTCTGTCAGAAATAAGCCCCATTATATTCAATGAGACTTGGGGAGTAAACCTAACCAACTTTCCAGTCCCAGGGTAAGGGCAATGCAGCTGAGGCAATGGAACAAACATTCCCTCACCTTGAGGAGGCCTCTGTGACTATCCACTGCAGGATGTGCCCCATTGGCACAGCTATGTCAGTGCTGGAAACTTGGTTAGGATTGCACCGTTAAAATATTACAGCCTGAAAGTACTTTGAATGCCAACGAATAGGCCTGTTTTCAGTGAAGTATTTTATTTATGAACATGCCTTTTGCTTATTATATTGAATTGCTGTTTGTTTGGAGATGGAGATACTTTAATATGGCAACCCCAAAAAGGAGATAAGCAAGAGAAGGGAAAAAATAGATCACAAGAGGTTATGTCTACATAATCATCGAGGTAATATCTATATAACAGAATGCTACTTTCCAATCCCTGTTTGCCCATTTGAGGGGCACTACTGATTTGAAGACAGCTGGAAAATTCTTCCACTGCTGTCCATGAGTAGAGTCAGGAATAATATTTCATACAATTCAGATAACTATGTTTACTGTGTCTGAATTTTAAAGTACTGTATTAAATAATTTATGTGGTATCTGATGCCTTAAAGTTTAAATACAGTTAATATAGAATACATGCAGTCATCACAAATGTGGAAAAGTAGACTTTTTATATGGTTGGCAGAACTGCTCTAAAGTGACTAAATATTTGGGCATGGTTTATAAGAGCAATGTAACATTTAATTATAAACTTAGAAGTCCCCCCTCCAAATAATCTTGAGTTCGTATTGATTATAAAAATTTAAGAGAGATGATGCTGTTAATACAGTTATATCGATAGCAAGACAAAATAGTCTATGGCTAAATATTGGAAATAATAGAACACCAAAGCAAGAAGCACGGTTCTAATATTATGGGACACAAATAAAAATATCAACAGGATGTATCCTAAACAGCAGGTAGAGATAGGATGGCATTTGGCTCTATTCCAGTTGTAGCTATGCAAGTACAGTACATGCAGAAGAAACTGAGCAAAACATCTAGCAATTTTGGGCATACCATCTTGTACAACACATTTGTACAAGGTGTTGAGCATGCACAAAGTCACATCAGAATTCCTTTCCGGTTTCTGAGTGCAAAGATCTTGCACTATCACATCTACATTCACAAGGCTAACTTGGGATACAAACCTCTGGTTTAAATTAATAAGACAAAGTCAGTCACAGCTAGAAATTGAAGTCAATTTCAATGGTGCTTAGTCATGACTTTCTTTACATGCAACCCTTTAGATCCAGTTCGGTCCATAATGCCATGGTGTAACTTCCACTCTTTATAGTAGACACAGAGGCAGGGCATCACTGCCAAACAGGTGCAAGATACAAATGTCAGTAACGTCACATACCTGAGGGGGCCAACTGTATGTTCTGCTCATCCAGCTCTTCTTCCTGAGGGACCAAGGCTATAAACCTGGGGGGAGTGTTTCGGCGGGGGGTGTATCTGCATATGGCCATCACTCCTTTCTCCAAACACTTCATTAGCAAAGCATTAAATAGTGTAGTGCTTCCTAAAAGCAAAATCCCATGTTAGATTACATGATTCTGATACTTGGGGCACATTTGTGAAACCACTGCAAATCTCAAAAGGCAGTTTCACAGCCAGGTATGAATGACTATAGATCTGCAGTTGGCTTCCTAAGTCTTGAAGCTGATGGTTATAGTTTTGTTTAGTCATTCTTGCTATTTTCCAGGAAGGAAGCTCTAACACACCAATAATATAATGTTTTCAAAGTTTCACAGATATAATCTCTAATCCAGACCAGTACATTATTTTCTTTATTTGAAACATATACATCCTGTTATTTACCATTAATGTGACATTTGAAATGGTGCACAGCACATGAAAAACAAAAGTAAATGCATGTGATAGGTTTGAAAAAGTTAATTCCATAATTTTACAATACATTAAAACCAGCATAAAACTGACCTCAACACAAATCTCAGTAAAGAGAACCAGCACTAAGTGCCCTTAACCATTTGAAGATAGCAGAAGCGGTCAAGCCAGTCACACTTCAGGTAACAGAGTAATCCAATATGTGCCCCCTGCCAGGGAAAAGATGTGGCTTTATGCCCTTAAATCTCTCACATCCATAAGCAATAGAGCAGTGCGCAGAACTGAGACAGCAGGGAAATATGTCTGGGAGGAGACATGGGGCACATCAGCAGTCACCTAACACAAAGCTGTACCACTGCCAAACAGTACCCTCAACTCCCATTTGTCTCAAACAATCCAGAAAACTTGGCAGCCTGGTTTTAAATGCCACCAAGAGATCTAGATTGAGGAGGAGAGTTATATTTCCTCAATTCAACAAAGAACATTGACAAGGGCAATCAAGGATTTTTCAGTCCCAAAATCCTACTTGAAACGCTACGGAGTCCATTAAATCTATTTCCAAGAACATTAAACATTTTACAACTGAAACCCTGCTCTGTCCACCGAAAAAATATTTAAGGGTTACGATATGAGAAAGACAATCCTTCCCTCACTGCTTACCACTGATCAAGGATTCTTCAGGATAAATGAATTGGGCAGGCTTAATATAGTGATGTTGTTTCAGCATTGCTAAAGGCTTGAAGCCAACCAGGAATAAGCCTGGTGAATCAAATCTTTTCAATTCTTCAGTCTCCTCTTTCTCCAACACAATCTGACGGTTCCCATAGATCTAAAAAAGGAGAGGCAGAAGAGAAACAGTTATGAGAACAGAAATCACATCCATAGTCACATGTGAAGTCATACAGGTTTAATGGTATTTGAAGCACAAATACCTTCAGGAATCAGCCTACAGGAATCAGCAGGTCTGATCCTTTCATTGCTCACAAGTCAGAAGCTTTAAAAGACCCCTAGCCTGGCAATCACACATGCCATTCCAGGCCAAGAGCAGTTACATCAGATAACTGGATATTAGTTTTGTATTTATTTCAGTTACATTCTACACACATGCAGTGGTTTTTACCCTTCCTAAATGTTAAGCTGAGAATGGCATTCTCAGGTGTCCACACGGTCTTGGCAGCCAGGAAACATCTGTGGTTGTAAGGACCCTGCCACTAATCTCAATAAGGGAGGGGAAAGGATTTCATGTTCAGACAGATTCAGACTGGAGCCTTGCATATTCTCTAACATGGAAAACTGGGAGGTAAATAGGTTCTTGAGGTACGTTACCTGAACCTTCTTTGTGTCACTAGGAAGAAGCAAACTACCAGTCTCTCGATTAAAAATCCGTGTTTTTGTTTTCACTGGCTCATTAGTTTCTCTGTAAAGTTTCACAGGAGGCTGTTTGTAAGCTTTCTGGACCAGGTTGAATATACCAACCGAGAGAGCCATATCTTTTCCCAGATACAAATTCAATCTGTGTGGAAGCAGCCAATATAGATTTAAGTCTTCTACATTTTTATACTGCATTTCAGTTTCCACTTTAAAATAGATAAAGCACATCAGAATAATCAAAGAAACATTATGTACTATTTTAATAGAATTCGAATCTTGTTGTCATACACCACAATCAAGAAGAACATTTATCTCCAATAGCTCCCCTGACCTGCAAGAGGCTGATGCTGATGAGATTTTTCTTAATAATCACCTGGCTAAAGCTCGCTTCCTGGTCTCCTTGGCTCGTACTTTCTTCATGAGATCTTCTAGTTTGCCAGACTCATCAAACTGGACTCCTAAGTCCTCATCTTCTGCTGTGTTAATGATATCTCTGTAGAATAAAGAGATATCAAATCCTCCAGGCTTCTTCAGGTGCATTAAGTCAAGGTAAATACCTGGAGTCAAAGCAGAATTGGAGAAAAAAAACCAAACCAATTTCTTAATACTTTATAACTTTTCATTTTGCAGAAGAACTTGGAATAGCTCAAGAACTGAGTACAAGGGTTCAGTGGAAGGAATAGTGAGTACACTTCAGGAAAATGAGCCACAGAAATATAAAATCAATACAAACCTAGACAAGATATCTTTGGCAATATGTTGGCATATTATAGCCACCTTGGATATTTGCTTTGGTATGGGAAAGGTGGGATATAAATTCTTCAAATAAATGCTTTTTAATCAAAAAAATTATTCCATGCATTGGGAAACTTGTCTAGTCACAACTCAAACACCAATATCACATGCTACTTGAAGATTCTCAGCAAATCCCCAACTTAGTAGGGATTCTTAGTGACAGGTCATTTGGAATGGAAAATATAGTGGGCCAATACACATGCGAACATACACAAGGTGAGCCCCCAACCTCCTCTGCATGGCAATACAGCTTGAAAGAAGTGGAGTTCACAAAGGAAAGGCCCACCTTCTGTTCTCATACCCACTTTTGTTTTACTTGAAGGTTTTTTGCAGGAACCAAGACAGAAATTGGGCAATGAAAAGGAATTATCCCCGCACACCCCTCTCTCTTATTTCTACCCCAACTAGAAGCATCCAGGAAACAGCTTCTCATGCTCCCAATTTGGTACTGTAGTATAAAACAGTTGCACAGAAAATGGTCCATGAAAGGCATGTTTCTTTCTCTCCTTACAAGACAGTCACATAAACCACTGAGAGAAGTTACACTGTGGAATACATTTTTGTTCTTGTCAGTCACAGTGACCAGAATACACTGAAGCACCCCACATTTTTGGGTTGTAAAAAGACAGAACTGCTGCAACAACTCATCTGACTTTCAAAATCAGAGCCATTTGGACATGCCCCAGCAACACTCATAACAAATTTTGTCAAGTCGATTAGAAGCAAGTTTTGCAAAGATGAGATTGAGTAACTGCTGTCTAGCCAGTGAAAAGAGCCACTATTTTTATTCCAAGTTACACGTCACCATGAATTTGAAGTACTGACCTGTCTCTCGGAGGTCAGCAGCTTTAGTTCTAGCAAATTTAGCTTTAACGCTATCTTGACCATGAGGGTTGTCTTCATTGGTGAACAGCATGATCCTCTTGTGGCTCATCTTGAGTCGGACATCACTGAAGAGATTAGAGCAAACCCAGAATGCCTCACCCAATGAGTAATCAGCATTATGGCCAAATGACTTGTGGAAGAGGGCACTTCCCTGTTCTCCCTTGTACTTGCCCAGCTCTAACACTCGTTTTGCTCCTAAGGGTGGACAGCAAAAAGAGACAATGGTCATCCGTAAAACGCATGCAAACGAAAGGGAAAATGACATTCTTCTGTATCTACCACACAATATTTGCACTGTAGTCAAGTTTATCCATAGTATTTCTTATCCATACTTATGAAAGAATCAACTTTTCAGCCACAACAATCCATTGTACCTATCAATAATTACTGTTACCGTGGATTGACACAACCCATAAGAAATCATTATGAAGCCAGATCCCGCTAGTTGCATGTTTTAAATTTGACACCATAAAGATTCCATTACTATGCAACATGGAACTGGTATGACTTAGTCAGCTTGTACAGCAATCCTAACCTTTATAACCTGCATGTCCACTGGAATGGCTTAAACTGCTCTAGTAGAGCAAGAAATGAAGGAGGACCAACAGAACTGAGTTTTAATCACACCAGTCCATTAGTCAAGTCTGTCCACCTGACCACAATGGAGGGGACGTTCAGGAGGCGGAACCAAGTGTCCAGCCACTGGATTAGCCAATGTGACAGATTCCCCAAAACCCCAATGAAAGGGCTCGCTGGCTTGAGAAATGGCATGTTTTGCCTTGCAGAGTTCACTGAATGTTGCAGTCCAACCCCTCCAAAACCTCAAAGCAATGGAGTTGCCATAAGTTCACTCAGAGACAAGTCTAGATAGCTCACATTCAAATTCTATTTCATTTTGCCTCCAAATTCAACTGCCTACTTTTGCCTATTTGCTTACTAATTTTCTCTTTAAAACAAACTATTCCTACGTCTGAAAATTCACCAGCCTGTTTCATTCAGTCCAGAGCAAGGAGTTAATGCCCCTTGCTTTGTTACAGACCACTCATGGTTAACCCAACAAGGCTCTGTGTGCATGAATGCAGAGTAATTGAGATTGGCAAGGTCTAGAAGTTCCTTGGATGCATCTTTAACAATCAGTTTCCAGGCTGAAGAAACCCCAGTACTTGGACTCTCTACTCAGATGGAAAAAAAGGGCATCCTTTCTGGGGTTCTCTCTTGATAGCAGCAAACTATGTTTTGGGGCAATTGTTTGTGCTATTTCTGTCACCATCACCCATTGTGGTATCCAAGGATGTGTGGGAAAGTCAGGTGCATAGACAGTGAATCCCATCTCCATACAAAGGGCACGCTGAACAAATGGCAGCTGAGCTGTTATTATACATCAACCTCACCAAAGAACCACATGAATAGGCACTGAATAGGCCCTGATTAGATAGCACATCCCTGCTCATGATACTGCATCAACTTCCCAGCATTCTTTCTTTACAGACAAACTTCAAATCATTTCCATTTTACCTGGATTGTCCAAATCCTGGAGAACATAAATGTGCTTAAAATCCACAGAATTCTTGTGTTGGTCAGTGCCATAAAAAACCACGCCAACAAGGTCCCTGTCATGGCTGATGATCTTGTTTGTGTACACATTCTGAATGCACTGGTAAGAAAATATAACATGTGAAAATACAACTGTGAAAAGAAAGGGAAAGGTCTGTTGAAGAAAACAGGACTGAGCTGATTGCACTCCTTACACCATCATGTTTGAAACAGGAAGAGAGAGCTCAATCCTATGTGTGTCTACTCATAAGTCCCATTATAGTCAATGGGGCTTGCTTTCCAGATAAGCATGGATAGGTCTGCAGTCTTAGTTAAACCAGTGGGCCAAACACTGGGTGGAAACGTTTTTGCATTTTTTGGAGTCCCTGGCAGCATTTGAAGAGCTGACTGTCTGCCCAGCATGACACAATTCTATCGAAGAAGAATGAAAGCACTTGTTTAGTGTTTACCATGTACATTATTTTCTGTACATGTAAACTCTGAAATCAGGGTTTAGAAAAAGGTATGAAAGCACTTGTTTAGTGTTTACCATGTACATTATTTTCTGTACATGTAAACTCTGAAATCAGGGTTTAGAAAAAGGTAGTCAATATCAAGTCCTGATTAATGTGAAATGTTGAGAACACCTTAGGCAGAAGGTGATGAACAGTCTCAACATCACAGTCTGGATGAAAAAAAATCAGATGAACAGGAGGGTTATAGCAAAAAGCACACAAATCATTTGCTCTCCATCTCAATGTAACAGTTATCAGAAAGACAATTTTAAAGGAAATTAAGTCCATCATAATCATAGGTTCAAACTGTTTGCCATTGTGTTTGAACAAGACCAAGACAAACTCCCCAATGGCATCAGAAATTTTATCTAGCTTAAAATGGAAACTCAGCATTACTTTTGTCTTCCTTGCAATAAAATGCTTTCTGTACCCCAAGGGTAGTGAGGCAATGTCGAGATAAACAGAACATAAACCAAACTGACAGCTAGTTCTATCTATCTTTGGGGGAATAATACAACTCCAAAATATGTTTGAATTGTTCAGTCTACAAAATCTGTAATGAACATTACATTTCTAAGAGATTTACCTGGATTGTCATCTCAAAAGGAGTCAAGTTGTTATCGTAGGAATCAAACATGGCTTTTGAAGCATCCACTAAGAAAAGCAAAGTGTCCCGACCTGAATATTTATATTCTCCTATAAGGGGGGAGGAAAAAAATCGAACTCTATAAATGAATTGTCCCTTTTACCCAATTCCAGTATTTAATTATATTGCTGAGTTACAGCTCAGGTATGCATGAAGTTTTGCTCTTGTACATAAGGGAAAGGGTACAAATTTATATGTACACTGCACATGAACAGGTGTGCTGTGTCAATAGGGATTGATATGCGGTTTTACTCAACAGTCTGGATAACTGCCCACTTTTCAATATTTGGGGAAACAGTATGTAAGGGGTGCAACTACATGTGACAGGGCTGCATTTCAAAAGTTGGACAGCAGCTACAGAGGAGCAGGCAACTCCAATCAGGGCCATGGCACTAGAGGACAGCTACATCAAAACTAATAGCACTGGGCAGATGTGTGTGGATTCTTTATTTGGAAAACACTGCTGAGATAAAAGATAAAAAAGAAACCCTCTCCCAACAAGTATTACTGTTCCAATCAGATTCTCTCCCTGCAGCTGGCATTAAACTTCTTATAAAAAATGGGACAAAAATCAATCATAGATCTCCTACTGTAAACATATATTTTGCGCTTGTGCCACTTTGTTCCAGTGAAACCACTAGGACACAATTTTTTAATGTTACAAATATTTGCAAATAAGCCTTCTCATCTAGCCAATCAGCCTTTTCATCAACTAGCCAATAAAACACGTTTAAAATCATATTTCACATAGTGTTTTATTTCTCATATGCAGATGTCTTGTGCTACTCTGCTATACTGATTCACAGATGTTTCTAATACGGATATTGTCGGCCAATATGTAGGCAAAATGAGCTTCAATTCAGCTCTTTCCCACAGCAAACTAGTAGCATTTCCTTACAGCACTTTCCCACTGCAAACTAGTAGCAGAATCTTACCAATAGTCTCTCCTTCTTCATCTTGCTCCTCCTCCCCTTCATCTTCCTCATTTTTATAATATGACACCCAGTCTGACATGACTTTCACGTCTTGCTGCAGAGAACAAATGAGACAGGCAAATATTATACAAGTTAGTCCAGAAAAACACAATTCAAACAACTCCCTTCATTGCAGTACCTCTGCTCAAAGTGGTAGCCTCTTGAAACAAAGTGAGACTCTCTCAGGACCTGCAGAAGACTGTTCACACATTTCCACTGCAAGACCTCACATTGGCTCTGTCAACAGTAACTGCTGAAAGCATTACATAATCTCTACCCATGCCACATGAAATAAAATGAACTATTGTAGATCATATCAAAGTCAAATAATTCAAATCTCACTAGTTAACATCCATTATTATTACTATTATATAAGTACCTGTTGGTTGGTTGATTATTACTATTATTAAGAATACTTTTATATTCCTTTTCAGCTAGTTCACAAAGTGGTTTACATAGTACAGGTCGGTCCTTTTTATCTACAGGTCTGGAATCTGCTGATTTGATTCACTGCAGGTTCTGTAGGGTCCCACCTGACCTCCTAGACACATTTGGAGGTCTGTGAGGGCCCAAACCTGCAGATTCACTTATCAGCGGATTTTGGCATCCACGGGGATGAAGGGGATGGAACCCCCAAGGTCCAATTGTAAAATAATAAAGGGCTCACAATCTAAAGAGAGAAGAGACAACATCAGCAACAGCCATTGGGGGAAAAACACCATACTGGGGTGAAGCGTTGCTCTCCACATTTTATAGAAGTGGGAGTATAAAAGGACCCCACTTTAAAAAGTGCCTCTTTGTCCAGTTAGCAGGGGCAAATGGGCAACCATTCCATTGAAGTTTGATGGCATGCAGCCAGAAGAGAGCACCACACTGTGACAAAATGTCACTTGCCTGCCAGTAAAAAAACAAAAAAAAAACTTTAGGGCGCAATCCTAACCCAGAGTTAGGCCAGCAGTTAGGCCGGCACAATTGGGCCAGCAAAGTTTGGCCAGCACAAGGGACACCGACCACTCTCAGAGTCAGAGAGTCCAGCACACAGACACGCGCCATCCTCCTTGACTCTAAGAGTGGTCCAAATGTGCTTTACAGTGGCCCTGGTGCCGGCCAAACTTTGCTGGCCTAACTGCGCTGCCTAACTCCAGGTTAGGATTGCGCCCTCAGTCTACCAAGTGATCTCCTACAGAGATAAGAGAGAGAAGCAAGTTCCAGCAGGCCCTCAGAGGCGGGCTCTCCACCCCCAATAGCCTGCTGCCAGAATCGACAGCCTCAGCGGGTCTCATGAGCAGCTGGGCTCTGCAAGGGCGAGGATGCCCACTCGACTCCGCGCAGAGAAACAGGGAACTTCTTAACAGCAACATGACGACCAGCCCCCGCGCCCTGCGAGGCCATCAGCGCTGCTCCCACGTGCACCACAAGGCGCGGCAGGGCAGGTGCGGCACTCCCTCCCCTCAGCAAGGGCCAGGCCGGAGCAGCGAGCGCGCGCGAAACTGCCATGCCCGTTATTACCTGAAGTCCCCCAAACACTTCTCTTTTCCGCCTCGCGCCAACACCGGAACCTGTCAATCACGCCCAAACCCCCCCCCCCGCAGCGCAAAGGCCCAATGGCCGACGAGAATCGGGCAGCCCTCCTCCCACCGGCAGACTGAGTGTAGGGGGCAGAAAACGGAGGTCAAGACTACTTGAAATCCACCCTCTCTCCCCGGCGACTAAGCCCGCCCCCTAGCAACAGAAGCCCGCCCCGCCCACCACTCTCTCCAACCTCTCATTGTCGGGGAAAAAGACAACTTCCACGCGTCTTAGCCAATAGCAGGAAGCCAAACCCTTGTGACATTTTCCTCCGTGGCCCCGCCCCCATGGAACAACCACGTTCACCGCCCGACCCCGCTCGCTCACAGGAGGCGCAGTGACAGGCGGCCCCGAATCGCCGTGTGGGGTCGGCGCATGCGTGGAGGGGGAAGCGTTCTCTCTCTCTCTCGCGATCCTCCGTCCCTCTTTTCCCTGTCAGTTGGTTATAGCAGCGCTTGAGGCCGGGAGCTGCAGGAGCCGGGCTGCCCCCTCTGCCCCCGGGACTAGCTCCGCTGCGCCACCTCCCCGGGCAAGGGACGCCCCTCGCGTCGCCCTGCCGCCTCGCCTCCTCCTGCCGCCGCCCATGTCATGGACTCGCCCCCGATGCTGCACCCGGTGAAGCTCTACGTTTACGACCTGTCCAAGGGCATGGCCAGGCGCCTCAGCCCCATCATGCTCGGTAAGGAAGGGGGCCCCTCCCGCCTGCGCCCCCCCCCCCACGGAGGGCGTCCTCACTCCACCCCTCACCCTCCGGCGCCCTCGCTCCGCTTGGGCTATGGGAAGCTCCAATCACCTCCACCCACCCCCAGTCCCTCTCTGGGCTGATTTAATGACAGTGGAGGGGGGCATGTGGGTTAGATCCCTAAGCACCACACACACACACACACACCAGTGATGCCCCAGGAGCTTGAGGACCCTGGGAAAAGATGGTGGCAACGGTTAGATGCTGGCAACATGGACCTTCCCCTCTATTTTGTCTTCAGTCCCTTCACAAAGGAGGGGGGAAGAGATTCTAGGGGGTGCACAACCATGTGCCCCCTTCCTTTGATCAGGATGGGTGGGCAGGTGTTATCTGCCTGTCATGCTACTGAAGTGTCTTCTGCTGAGCACTCACTTGATAACCTGTGGCCCTCTGGTAGGAAAAAGTCACGCCACACATCTTGCAGGTTGGTTTTATGCACAAGTGAAATTCGGCAATTCTGCCATCAGACAAAGCAGCTGGCTCAATACTGTATGATGGTTTCTCTTAAACCATTGAAGCAGCAGTAACCTTTTTGAGTATGCCACCTTGCTGCAGAGGAACTGCGTGGAGACTTTTGCCTTGATTTGAAGAGGTGAAATGTGAATAAGGGCAATCTCTTTGTGTCTCTAAGTTAAACAGATCAACTGTGTATTGTTGATTTTGACTTGTAAAGCTTGAAGTCCTTATATGGGAGCTTGCAACCTGTGAGATCATCTTACACTTTTGAGTACGTGTATTATATTTGAATTGACATTCTGGTATCAAACATGTATTTGGATTGAACATATGTCCATCCAAATCAATTGCTTTCTTGTGTATATCTGATTTGAGGTTCAGGCTATTATATTTACTCAGAAGTAAGCCCTCCTGAGTCCAGCTGAATGGATTGACTCCCGATTTAATGAGCATTGTCTTAACAACAGTGCTAGATGCTTAGTCATACCAGACTTAACAGGCCTAGTGTAACCACTTGGCTATAGTCAATGTGGCTCAGTCACAGGAAGAAACAAACATTGGAACAAAGCAACTTCCATCTATGTTGCGGCTTCTTTTAGAGAGAAGTTGTATTCTCATCTCATCATTTGGTGCCCTTTTATTTGAAAGCAATATTGTACTTGAAGTAGCTTTGTCTGCACAATTACATATGGCAGTTAGGTATGTGATCTCCATTCCCTTGCTGTATCTACAAGTGTGTGTTTTGAAGGTATTGTTTCTGGATACTTCTTTTAACAAGCAAAGGAATATCATGCTACCCAACAGCTGTGGTGGGTTACTCTTAGTTGAGTTGGAGCATTACCCATATACTTATCAGAGATATCCCTTCAAATGTGCGCCTGTACGCAGCAGGGTGGAATACTGTGCGCATAAAAACAAAAAATCTATCTGCGGATGTCGTAGCCACATCGGTGTCGTAACCTGTTCACCTATCTGCAGTTCTCCCCTCTCCCACAGCCACGTTACTTAAGTGTTTCCTTTACTGTGACCCCAAGCACTCATCTCTCTTCCTTGCATTGGCCCAGCTGCACCTTTGAATGGTGCTCTAAACGTGTTTAGTCTTTAAAGTATCACAAAACTCTTTGTGGTATTGTTGTCACAGACTAACATGTCTATTCCTAAGGATAATATTAAAGGCAAACATGATACAATAACAAAAAAAGTGTAATTATTTTTCTTGACTTGTTTGTATTAAAAATGTGAAAGAATATTGTCAAGCGTATCTCCTGAAATTCAAGAATAGCCTCTCTAGAGCATTGCCATTGTGAATGCATGGTGAATGTTCATGTCTCTTACAATTGGCAGTGTAGCTTGGCTATCTCTCCTTAAGCTGTCTATGAATCATCCATCATTTGCTTAGTCACTCATGGGAGCAATCAGCGTTGTCATTTTTTAAACACTGCATGAATAAGGGAGGAGATCAGTTTTAATCTGGCTTGTGGCCAGGGAGGAAAATCAGTAAATCAGGAAGGAAAATCTTGTCTGGAAAGTCTAGGTTCCTATATCTGATCAATGGCTAGATGTGGATAAGATCTTAAGGCAGCAACCTTGTGCAAACAGAGCTGGCGTGGGGGGAGTTCTGTTGAACTTAGTAGGACTTCTGAGTCCCACTGCATAGGATAGGAATGAGTCATTCTTTAAAAAATAAAGAAATAAAACTACAGAAAAACTTTACTTTAAAGATTCTTTTAAAAATTGTAACTTTCAGAATACTGCAAATATCTTAGTGGAGAACTCCTTAACTGGGTTTTATCTTGCGCAAAGTCTGAATCATTCAGCCATATATGTGTTTTAAAAAAACAAAACAGGAAAATGTCTCAGGGAGCAATCCTAACCTGAGCTGGAACAGCATAGGCTGGCAGGCCTGTACGGTATCCAACACAGGTTGTGACTGCGCTTTAGCCTCCACGAGGCAAGGGCACATTTGCACCCTTGCCCCGGAGTAGATGCCAGCCACCCCAATGAGCTTACTCGGATGTGTGCCTGCTATATAGCAGGTGCACATCCAAGCAAGCCGCATGGCCAGAATCAGAGCCACATGGGCTGGGGACAGGAGTTTGGATGCGGCCTAATGGCTGCATCCAAATTCTACCCACCTCCCCGAGCCAGCCCACCTCCTGGTGTTGACGCTGCATGCTGCTGGTTATTTATGGCACAGGCATGCCAGCGTTGGGCTGACACAAGCCGTTTGCGTTGGCCCTAGGGCATGCTTGGATTGCGCTGCCCAAGTTGTAAAAACTAATGTGTCTTACTGGTGTAATGGCTATAGCCTACCAAACCCTGGTGCAACATTACCATCTCTGGTCCAACATTCCAGATTTGCTTGCAACAGTATTGCAGTGCCATAGGTCAGTCATTATATTGCACTACCAGAGTAGGTAAAGTTAGTGCTATTGGCATCTGATGGGATTGGAAATGACTCATAGCAAAAACCGAGAGTAACAGATCACAGTGTGTCAGCAAGATTTTCCTTGCTTTTTTAGAAACATGCTGTTAGGAGCTTACTCAAAACTTTCTTGTAAGGAAATGTGTGCTGCTGAAAGCAAGTGCAAGTAACCCCAGTTGTGCATGTAAAGTAAGTTGCTGAAGACGTTTTTCTTCTTTCTGTATACAGGGAAGCAGCTGGATGGCATCTGGTGAGTATTAAATTAATTGATGTTTTGAGAGTGTGAAACAATTCCACACTTGCATCACGTCTCCAGAAATAATCATGAATGTTTTTAAAAGAGTACAAGCACTAAGTAGTGAGGTGATTTTGCATAATTTATTCTACCATTGGAAAGTGGAGGCTGTTTTAATAATTACTTATTCTGTGACACCCTCTCAAAAAAATTGATCATTTTACCAAAGCAAGAAGACATTGTTCAGAAAGCTTTAATTGTGGTTTTTAAATTTGACACTTGTTCTGTGAACTGGAAGATTTGGACTGTTTTATTCATCTTTGTCATTGTTTATCCTGCAGAGATCAGTTACATAACAAGCCTTTTGATTCAAATACTGCCCACCAATTCAGTGGGCAGCAGTGGTAATGAAAGTACTTTTTCATTAAAAGTACTTCGGAAAAACTGCAGATGGCATGTGCCCTCTTAGCATAGCTCCCTCTTCTGTGTAAAAGGAATGAACCTTTTAAGTATAATGTTCATTGCATGGAGCATAGTTTACAAGGAACCATTATGTATATCTGTGCCTGATGTACACAGGTAGAATTGTTTTTCTACAGGACTATTACTTTGAATGGAAATCAGATTGATCAATTGTATGAGGCTGAACCTTTTAACCTCCTGAGATTCAACCAATTTAATTAATCACCTAAGGTCTTTTCTTTAAGATCCCTTTCATGGATCACTGCCTTGTCGTGGCGAAGGGGCTTGAGTAGCTCAATGAAGCTGTGAGCTATGCCATGTAGGGCTACCCAAGATGGACAGGTCACAGCAGAGAGTTCTGACTAAATGTGGTCCGCTGGAGAAGGAAGTGGCAACCCACTCCAGTACTCTTGCCAAGAAAACCCCATGGATTACAGAACAAAAAGGCTAAACGATATGACGCTGGAAGATGAGCCCCTCAGGTCGGAAGGTGTCCATTATGCTACTGGGGAAGAGCAGAACACGAGTACTAGTAGCTCCAGAAAGAGTGAAGTAGCTGGGCCAAAACTGAAAGGAAGCTCAGCTGTGGATGTGTCTGGAAGTGAAAGGAAAGTGCGATGCTGCAAAGAACAATACTACATAGGAACCTGGAACGTCAGATCTATGAATCAAGGCAAGCTAGATGTGGTCAAACGTGAGATGTCAAGGCTGAACATCGACATCCTGGGAGTTAGTGAACTAAAGTGGACAGGAATGGGAGAATTTAATTCAGATGACCATTATATTTGCTACTGTGGGCAGGAATCCCTTAGAAGAAATGGAGTAGCCTTCATCGTGAACAAGAGAGTGAGAACAGCAGTACTGGGGTATAACCTCAAAAATGATAGAATGATTTCCATTAGGATCCAAGGCAAACCTTTCAACATCACAGTAATCCAAGTCTACGCCCCAACCACTGGTGCTGATGAGGAAGAAGTTGACCGCTTCTATGAAGACCTAGAACAGCTTCTAGAATTAACACCCAAAAAAGATGTCCTTCTCATCATAGGGGATTGGAATGCTAAAGTAGGCAGTCAAGAGGTAAGAGGAATAACAGGCAAGTTTGGTCTTGGAGTACAAAATGAAGCAGGGCAAAGACTGATAGAGTTCTGTCAGGAGAACACATTAGTCATAGCAAACACCCTTTTCCAGCAACACAAATGGCGACTGTACACATGGACTTCACCAGATGGTCTACATCGAAATCAGATTGATTACATTCTTTGCAGCCAAAGATGGAAAAGTTCCATACAGGCAGTCAAAACAAGACCTGGAGCTGACTGTGGCTCAGATCATCAGCTTCTTCTTGCCAAATTCAGGCTTAAACTGAAAAAAGTAGGGAAAACCGCTAGGCCCTCCACGTATGACCTAAATCAGATCCCCTACGAATATACAGTGGAGGTGACAAATAGATTTAGGGGCTTAGATTTGGTAGACAGAGTGCCTGAAGAACTTTGGACGGAGGTCTGTAACATTGTACAGGAGGCAGCAACTAAAACCATCCCAAAGAGGAAGAAATGCAAGAAGGCAAAGTGGCTGTCTGACGAGGCTTTACAAATAGCTGAGGAAAGGAGAGAAGCCAAAAGCAAGGGAGAAAGGAAAAGATATACCCAACTGAATGCAGATTTCCAGAGAACAGCAAGGAGAGATAGGAAGGCCTTTCTAAATGAGCAATGCAAAGAAATAGAGGAAAACAACAGAATGGGGAGGACTAGAGATCTTTTCAAGAAAATTGGAGATGTCAAAGGACAATTTCATGCTAAGGTAGGCACAATAAAGGACAAAAATGGCAAGGACCTAACAGAAGCAGATGAGATTCAGAAGAGGTGGCAAGAATACACAGAGGAACTCTACAAGGCCGATCTAAATGTTCCGGATAACCACAGTGGTACAGTCACTGAGCTCGAACCTGACATCCTGGAGAGTGAAGTCAAGTGGGCTTTAGAAAGCCTCACTAACAACAAAGCTAGTGGAGGTGACAGCATTCCAGCGGAATTACTCAAAATCTTAAAAGATGATGCTGTCCAAGTGCTGCTCTCCATATGCCAGCAAATTTGGAAAACCCAACAGTGGCCACAAGACTGGAAAAGATCAGTTTACATTCCAATCCCAAAGAAGGGCAATGCCAAAGATTGCTCGAATTACCGCACCATTGCACTCATTTCACATGCTAGCAAGGTCATGCTCAAAATCCTACAAGCTCGGCTTCAGCAGTATGTGAATCGAGAACAACCAGATGTACAAGCTGGTTTCCGAAGAGGCAGGGGAACTAGAGATCAAATTGCCAACCTTCGCTGGATCATGGAGAAAGCAAGAGAGTTCCAGAAAAACATCTACCTCTGCTTCATTGATTATGCTAAAGCCTTTGATTGTGTGGATCACAACAAACTGTGGCAAGTTCTTGAAGAGATGGGAGTTCCAGACCACCTGATCTGCCTTCTGAGAAACCTTTATGCGGGTCAGGAAGCAACAGTTAGAACTGGACATGGAACAACCGACTGGTTTCAAATAGGGAAAGGAGTACGACAAGGCTGTATACTGTCACCCTGCTTATTTAACTTATACGCAGAGTACATCATGAGGAAGGCAGGGCTGGAAGACTCACAAGCTGGAATCAAGATTGCTGGGAGAAACATCAACAACCTCAGATATGCAGACGATACCACTCTACTGGCAGAAAGTGAGGAAGACCTAAAGAAACTTTTGATGAGGGTGAAAGAGGAAAGTGCCAAAATTGGTTTGAAGCTCAACATTAAAAAGACTAAGATCATGGCAACCACTCCCATCACTTCCTGGCAAATAGAAGGGGAAGAAATGGAAGCAGTGACAGACTTTATTTTCCTGGGCTCCAAGATCACCGCAGATGGTGACTGCAGCCATGAAATTAAAAGACGTTTACTTCTTGGGAAGAAAGCTATGGTGAACCTAGATAGCTTAATCAAAAGCCGAGACATCACCCTGCCAACAAAGGTTCGCATAGTTAAAGCGATGGTTTTCCCAGTAGCCATGTATGGCTGTGAGAGCTGGACCATAAGAAAGGCAGAGCGTCGAAGAATCGATGCTTTTGAATTATGGTGTTGGAGAAGACTCTTGAGAGTCCCCTGGACTGCAAAGAGATCCAATCGGTCAATTCTCCAGGAAGTCAAGCCTGATTGCTCCCTGGAAGGACAAATGCTGAAGCTGAAGCTCCAATACTTTGGCCACCTGATGAGAAGAGAGGACTCTTTAGAAAAGACCCTCATGCTGGGAAAGATTGAAGGCAAAAGGAGAAGGGGGCGACAGAGGATGAGATGGTTAGATAGTGTCACCGAAGCAATGAATATGAAATTGGGCGAACTCAGGAAGCTAGTGGAGGACAGGGAGGCCTGGCGTGCTGTGGTCCATGGGGTCGCGAAGAGTCGGACACGACTTAGCGACTGAACAACAACAACAAGGTCTTTTAAGACCAATTATAGCCATGTGTTAAACATACACTTGCATAGGAAAGAGCCTCCTGAACCAATTAGCAATTCCTCTGTGCATTGGGTCATGAGACTCAACAGCTTTTATATCAGCTAGTCAGTGATGTATGAAGAGATGACCAGGGGGCCCTCTGGCCCCGGGTGCCAGACTGCAGGGGGACATCCAAGAGGCCACCCCAAGATGGCAATGGCAGTGATCCTGGCTGCAGCAGCAATTTGGCTAGGGCTGGCTGCAGCCACCCACAAGAGAAGCATGTTTTTTGCTATGATTAAATATACGAAGTTACAAAGTTGTATATAAATATTCAAACTTAAAAAGTGTGTGAGTGTGAGTGTGTGTGTGTGTGTGAGAGAGAGAGCGCGAGAGCGAGAGAGAGAGAGAGACATTCAATAAAAGAAATGTTCACTATCTGTGCTTCTTTTCTGGCTATTTTTATTCGTTTTATGTCATGACTAGTATTGAAAACAACTTTGTCACAGGGAGTCCAAGAATGTATGGGCCCAGGTGCCAGATGATCTTGGCATGCCACTGCTAAGTGCAAAACAAAATAGTAACCAGAACTGGGTGGAGATCTCTTTGTTTTCTGTAATATTGCTAAACTGTTTGATTTAATAATGCCCTAGGCTTCATTGATGACTTGTTCTCATATTCTCTGTCACTTGCTGCTTATTTATTTTTTCCTCTTCTCCACTCCTCCCAGGCATACCTCCATAATTGTCCACAGGGACGAGTTCTTCTATGGTAGTGGTGGGATCTCTAGTTGTGCACCTGTAAGTGTTGCATTTTTAGGATTTATTTTCTAGTTTTACTCTCTGCCTTCCTTTACACAATAGGGCCACAACACCATATTTCTTCAAACCAGTAACAGATGGTGGGAAGTGAACCAGAAATTGTTGTCCTAAGCCCTCCAGCAGCAGCAAAGGAACCTAATTTGGTGCAGTAGCGCAATGTATAATGAAGGGGGCAGTTAATATGCATCCCACTCAAAGTGACTGTTTTCTTGGAAAGCAGTTACTTTTATCCGTTTCAGTATTCTGCTTGGAAAAACAGCGAATAAATAGTTTACAATGCATTCCTATGCATGTCTGCTTAGAAGTAGACATAAACTCCATTATGTTCAGTGGGGTTACACTCCTCACTGTGTGTAAAGGATTGAGCCTTATGGTCTAATTGTATGCTGAGCTTACACTGTCAGATCTCGCGATTCACCCCCATAAGTCCTGGTCTGGTGGTCTCGCAGCCCTTCCAACATTTGGCAGGCTGTAGCCACCAGCACAAATGGCAAAGACAGCCTGCCAAATATGGGCTACAGCCTGCTAAACTGCCGCCATCCTCTGTTGCCAGTGGTAAGTTACAGTGTAGGCAGGTTGGGGGAGGATAATGGGTGGTTTGGGGCAGGGTCGTTTGGACAGGAGGGGAGGGTCTTGGTGGAAACAACACACACCAAGATCCTGTGTCCCCCTCCCTTCCTGGGTCTTGGCATATCAGACCCACTGAACACAACCACGGCTGTAATCCAGTTGCATCCAGAAGGGTCTTCTGAGGTCTGGGGAAGCTGCTCATGGCCTCTCCGCTCCTCAGAAAGCCAAAAATCACAACTTCTGGTTTTTAGCCAAAAACCAGAAGTTGTGGGTTTTGGTGGTTGGGGAGGCTGCATGTGGCTTCCCTGGCCCTCAGAAGGCTCTCTGGATGTAACTGGAGCACAGCTCCAGTAGTGTTGGAGGGTACAGGTCTGGCCTACACCTGGACCCCACAGATTTGGAGCCTGCAGTTAGTTAATCCTTGGTTCCCAAACCCGCAGGACCTATATTGTTATAGTTTTTATTCTTGCAGTTTTATTTTTTACTTTGATTTACCCCATTTAACTAGATGTATTGAAGTCTGGGCTATCAATAAATTCAGTCTTTTGATACCCTCCTGGATGTACATTTTACAGGGTGGGACACTGCTTGGGCCTCCAGACTCAGTTGTCGACCTGGGATACACAGAAGTTTCCGAAGAGCTCTTCCTGGAATACTTGGCTTCATTGGGGGATTCTATATTTCGGTGAGATAATGCAGCTCTCTTTTCATTCTAACATTCTCTGAAAGATGAAGCTGTGTGCGGTCTTCTTCAGCTGATTCTAGAAGCATGCTGCTTTATTTAAATTTGAGTTGATTGGAGGTATACAGTCTGCGCTTGGTGCTCAATATTGTGCACAATCCAAACTTTCTCATCTCTCCTTGAGTTTCATAGTTTAGGAGGCAGTATGGAAATAATGTCCCTAATGTAGATGAGTTGTGTCCTTAAGCGTGGCCGCTTCACTCTGAGTGGTGACAGGGAGCGCCTGGTGTCACCGCCCCCCAGGCCAGCGCCCAAGGCATTTGCACCCCCTCCGGTCTGCCACTGTTTCTGCCTGCAGTTTTTCTTGTCCCCAGAGCCTTAAAAATGAATTTAAATACTATATATAGGATATAGAACCTCATGAAAGGGTTGATCTAGATTGGAGAAATTGCAGGCAGAAAAGGGATGAAGCACCTCCTTTCCCTGTTGCTTCTCTACTCAAAATCTTCCCAAGACTGCTTAAAAAAAGTGATACCTAGCACATAACATGTAATTTAGCCCTGATCTAAGTGTTGCAAGCTGAATTGACCTCCACATACATTGGTTTGTCCCCTCCCCACTATCCCCCATCCCAGTTGTTCACCATTTTGCCTTTGGGGTCTCTCTTTTTTGCTCTGTGTGTGTATCCTTCATTTACGTTCCTATTCCTAAACTCTTCTTTTGGGCTATAGAGGAGAGTCCTACAATCTTTTTGACCACAACTGCAATACATTCAGCAATGAAGTAGCACAATTCTTGACGGGGAGAAAGATCCCTTCCTACATCACAGACCTTCCATCCGAAGTCCTTGCAACGTGAGTAGAGCCCTTACTTTATAGAGGTAATACATATCATGAATGATGATACAGTAGAGCCATGGCTGTTCAGGAATTCTGAGAACAAAGCACTCACTGACACTTCCTTCAAACTGGCTTCCAAGTAAAGGGCGTTTCAGTAGGACAGTAATATTTATCTGTACTTTTAATATTTGACTGTGATTGCTTTCATGGTGTTCAGCTGCTTTAGGAAATAACATACAAGCATTTTAGGTGGGGAGAGAACAGACTTTGTGTGTTTCTCTAGAGTTGAATGAGCACATCCAATACCCTCTCTCTCCCCCTATGTCCAAGAATACCCCTAATGGTAGTGTTTTTGCTTTGCTTTCCTCTAGAGACAGTTCTGTTTCTGTTATAGTTGGAGAAATCAATTTGTGTATCTTGTGCTTCCAGAGGCGTAACTAGGGTATGGCAGCAGGGGGCATGAGCCCTAGGGCTCCATAAGGTGGGGGGCGCCGTCGGCATGGCGCCCCGCCCACAAATTTGCGCAACCCCGAGCCGGGAGGCGCGCTGGCGTCTCCCCTCCCAGCCTGCCGCTCGAGTACTTAAAGTGCCCGAGCGGCAGCCCCAGGTAAGGAAGCAGCCACCGTGCCCCCGGCTCTGCAAACCATGGGGGCGCCTTAAAGTGCCTTAAAGTTGCCGGCTTTTCCTGGCTGTCACGGCGCTGGCACTTTAAGGCCACTTTAAGTCGCCCTGTCGCCCTCAATTATGTGGTTGGCACCGCCTCCTCTCCCCTGCCCTCGTGGCCTCCTCCTCCTGTCTCCCCCCTCCTCTGAGGCGCGAGTGGACCACTCGGAGTGGTAGAGGCCGCCGTCACTCGGGGAGCCGCCGCTGCCACCTCCTCAGCGCCTCACTCGCCACCCAGCCACCGCTTTTGCCCCGACGCCTCGCCTCCCTCCCCTTCCCCTGGGCCGCCCAGTATATGAGTTATTTATTTATAACCGCAAGCCCGCCATGTCCACGACGGCCCAGAGGCACCTCATGCAGGATTTCAAGAGGTAAGGCGGGACGGGACAGCCGGCAGAGCTGGCTGCATTTCCCTGGCTGGGTCTGTTTGTGTGTGTGTGTGTGTGTGTGTGTGTGTGTGTGTGTTGGCTCTGCAGACACATGGCAGCAGAAGCCACACCCTGCAACGTCATGACGTCATGACATCGTGATGTCATGATGTTGCGTGTGGGGGGCGCAATTTCATTGCATGCCATGGGCGCAATTTTGTCTAGATACGCCCCTGTGTGCTTCAGTAACTTAAGATACTCTTCCCCCACCCTACCACCACCACCCTTGTTCTTGCTTCCTCAGACCCTTTGGACAAGCTCTACGGCCTCTCCTTGACTCCGTCCAGATTCAGCCACCGGGAGGAAATAATTTCAGCAGACATAATGGACAGAGCTAGCAGACATGGTGAAAAGTGCCTCAATTCATCAGGGCATTTTCTCTTTAAAAACAGATTTACCAGATACTTGTCTTGTAATGTCATGCCAGGGTTAACAGCAAGACTTTCACTAACGTTAACATTTCAGACTTTCCAGGGAGAATATTTATTGGATTGCGTGTGACCTGATGCTATCAGAAAAAAATGATCATAAAGTCAAATAGTGTTATATTTACTTACTAAAGTTGTTTTTGTCTTGGTTCACTTCTAATGCTTTTAAAATAACCCCTGGCAAGAAAGCGGCACTTAGGAATCCCATTGCACACCTTAGAGTAAACTGGGTGGCACAGAGTATGCCAGCCATTCCTTGCCAGACTTGCTTATTTTCATTACCATTGTATAGTGTATTTGTGGCAGATGTAATCCCAAAAGTGTGAATCTTGCAACACTGAAGTTTTAGTTAACATTAACCCAATAATAAACCTGAGTGTTTTGTGCTACCTTTAGGAAGGAAAAAGCTAAAAACATTCACTGTGAAATAGTTTTATATTTACCTTAAATGGATGTTTATAGGTTAGTTTCTTAATGGCAATAAATCTGCACAACAAACTATTAGAAGGATTTCTAATTTTGGATATGGGTGATTGCAAAAAAGGACTCTCTGTACCCAAACGGAAGACAGTAAGTGGCATCCACTATTTCCGTTTCTCTAGAACAATGGTTACCAACCTTTTTTTGGACTTCTTAAGTACGACAACCTGTCGGGGACTCCGCCCCCAAGACTTAGGGCTGGAAGTAATGTCATTAAGCAAGAAACAGGCCATGACATCATTGTGCTAGCAGAGCCAGAAATGATGGTATTAAACAGGAAGTGGTTTATATAAATCTCACTTTTTGAAAATATAAATAATTCCAAATCCTTTTAAGAATGTTCTGAATGCTTTGCCTCTAAGTGACATTTGAGTTTAGTGATTGATTCAGCACTAACAATATTGCACAGAACATATTATGGCTTCCCTATGTCATTGCTGATCAAGGTGGTAAAGCCAAATTTTAGATAGTTTTCAGAGTATTTACATTCCTCTTCCCCATGCACTGAGACTCACCTAGGCATTCACAGGGAAGGTGGGACAGGCCTGCTAGGAGAGAGACCCAGTAAAGGCACAGCCAGAAGCATTGAGGAAGTGGCAGTTTATTAGGGAAGACTCTTCCCTAGCCAGAAATTCCCACTCTTCCCAAATGCTAAGTTTTGCAATGCTAGTTTGCAAGGGGGACTCTATCTTTAGTACAGCTAAAGCATACTTGCCACCAAATGATCACAAACTATCGCTCCAAGAACAACTGCTCAGGCCCTCACTGTGTTCTCTCTCTCCCACCTCACATTCTCACTAAATGCATTCTTAAGCTCTGCCTTTCAAGATGGCAGCAGATGGTTGTTCAAAAGAAACTTCCAAGATGGTAGTTCCAAGCTCTCCACGACCCCCTGCAAATCAGCTCGCAATCCCTTTGGGTGTCGTGCCCCCCAGGTTGTGAATCAGTGCTGCAGAAGAAGGAGACCTTGTTCCAGAGTAAGGAGAAACTGTGGATGCCAGCCAGTCTATCAACTCTTTGAGGTGATCCCTGCAATTCATCCATAGACACAAGTGAAGAAACCTTTGAAATTGGTTACTGTAGACTAGAGATCTTTATTACTCTAAGCTGTCTCAGTATTAGGAAAGAAAGGCAACTATACAATTGTCTAATTAGGTGCATGCCTTCTTTATTAGGTGCCTAGTGGTATACCCATGTAGGCAGGGTTGATAAAATGAGTCCACCTAAGTGAGGTGGAGAATAAGCTGCTTAATAGCCAGCTGATAACCACTTTGGACATTGGTCCAAAATAATGTCCACACTGAGAAGAGGGAATCGAAATCAACTTTTGTATAAAAGATATTCCGTGCCACAGAATATTTAAAATGAATGTCTCGGTTCCTTTCAAATGTTGGCACTCCACCCTCCTCCTATTGTCTTGAAAGAGCTTGTCAGTTTTACAGGGACAAAGGATAAGATGCTATTGATTTCCTCATTCTTATCTCTCCAGTAGGTGTTATCTCAAGTGAGCATGTTCAGAGCATCCTTATGAGACAAGGGCTGTTAGTCTTTGAGAAAGCTTTGCAGGATACCATAACCAAGACCCTGCTCCATCTGGTTGCTATATTGGAGTTAGTTTAATCTGGACATCTTCTTGGGCCTGGGAGCTCTGTGCCTCTACTCTTTTTTTTTTCTGATGATAGCAGGCTGGGTTTTTTCCTAAATAATGCAAATAGCCATTGCTATTCAAATGTGGCAGGAAAGGATCTATGATTTTTTTTTTATTCAGCTGATATACCATTCACTTTTAGCCCACAACATATGTAAAGCCACTATGACTACAAAATGCCAGCCTAGAAAAGTAATGACTGCAGTCTGGAGAATCTTGTCCATCTCTGAAGGCTCTGAGATAGCAGGAAAGGATGCAGTCACTGTGCCTCCTACTACCCCATTCTTCTGCCAGTCCTCTTGCCAGCTTCCTTCTTTCTGGCTGTGACCTAAAACTGGAATCCTGCTTGCCACAGACTGGTGGAGGGAGGAATGAGGGAGGGGCCCAGTGGTTGCATGTCCTCCTGCTGTCTCCTCCTGCTGTTTCCAATCTGACGACCCTAACAGCATTATCAGCTATTTTCCCCGCCATTACAGTAAGAATTGGGTAACAATGACTTTTGTCCTGAATATTCTTAATAGTCATCCTTTGCTTCAAAACACATTTTTCTCTTCTTCCTCTTCACAGTAATTATTTGTGGGCTCCACGGTAGAAGAACAGCAGGACAGGACCTTTAAAAATGTATCCTGCTGCTGAAGCCTGCAAAAGCACTGAATAACTCGCTGAGAAAATCCATTCCCTTCCTTATTACAGCCTGGTCTGAAACATGTGTTACTTCCAGGTCAGCTTCACTGAGCCTGATGGGACATTCTTCCTAGTAATTATGTTTAGAATTGTAGCCTCAGCAGTGCCAGTACGTTGTGTCTGTCATCCCTAACCATTCCTTCCATCTGTCTTTCTGTGAGCCTTTCCCATCTGGCCAGGTGGAGAAAAGGAAAGTCCTGGAATTTACTTGACCATCCTTCTTGGCATTTTTCCTTACCACAATTTTAGGAATGTGCAGTTTCCTTCTATGCATCTCCACATGGAAGTAAGTCCAACTGAGTTCAGTGGGCCTTACTCCCAAGCAAGTATGAATAGGTTTGCAGCCCTGGACATCTTCAGTGGTATAGAAGGGAGAGGAGGATGAGATTCTGTCTCGTGCGTTACGAAACCTAGTTTTTGTTTTCCCTCCTGTTTCTAGGAAAAGGTTAGTATAGCCTTTTGCTGTTCTGTAAATATGTATGAGCTCAATTTTTAATTCTGTGCAATAACAATTGGAGTCTCTGCAGTGACGGGAACCCTAGAAGAGACTACGTTTCAAAGCTAGCTCTCGTGTCCTGGAATGGATACAAATTGCTCAGCTCTGTGGACCTCTGCCAGTTAAAATGGTTGAGGGAGCATCTTCACTATACTAGTAAAAAGACATATTTGAAGTGGTTAGAAAGGATAGCCACGTATATACTCAGCATTCCACTCAGTCATGTGTATTTATAAGTATATAAAAGTATGGGACATGTATATCTATGTAAATCAAAGCACTTTGAACCTGAAGTAGCTGGTGGTGGGCAGGGGAACCTGAATGGCTCTTGTCAGAGAGCAGAAGCTTGGCCCAAGTCATGGGTCTCTCCTATTTCTAGGGATTCCTTTTGCCATTTTATAATTAAAAGAAATAATAAAGCCTTTGGCAGAAATTAGTTCGGTTTGTTGGCTGGTTTTGGTATTTGGCAATTTCAGCATTGCATGGTTCATGTTTTCTTTGGTTCTCCTTTCTCCCAAGCAAATCTGTTTGTGGTGACCTGTATACTCAGAGTGGACATGTGCCCCCCCCCCTTTCACAGGAGTGCAGTTGTACCTTATGCAAGTGCAGCCTCCAGTGGAACACACAAACAAGGTTTAAATTGGCGGTAGTAACCTTTCTCAGATGGACACGCCCTTTGCATTGAAAAAACATTTCTGAATGCTGGGATAGGAATGCTAGTCATGTGACTCGAGTCAGAATTGCAAAAATGTGTTTTGGACGGACTCGTACACTCGAGTCCTGCATGTCAGTGACTCGGGCATGACTCGGGTCCGCTGACTCAGAAATGAGCCATGAATCTGAAAAATTCAAGTCATGAAGACATTGTATTGGGTGTCCTCACTTTTTTTTTGCCGCTTCCTCATTGCGTGAAAGACCTCGTGGGACAATCTAGAAATCTGCATGAACAGCAGAGTAGGTTAGTTCCAGCCAGGACATAGGGACTGGGGGGGGGGGTTGAGGTGCGTGGGGAGGAAGAACCAGAAGGCAGGTACAGCCAACTCACAAGGGAGGGCATGGGCTCTCTTGTTCGCGTCAGAAAGAACGGATAATTGATTAAAGAAAGAATGTGTGGCCTGATTTTTTTCCTCTGGACGAGAGAGGGGATGAGGAGGAGCCCACGGGAGGAAGGGGGGAAAAGGAGGTGATTCCTACTGATAGAAGAGCAATGCCTTCAACATGCAGTCCTCCTATCCTCCTTTGTTACCTGGGAGGAAGCCTCATTGAATGACTGGTCTCAATGGGGCTACTTCTGAGTAGAGCTGCAATTGGGTCACAAGCCTCCCAGGTGCTGCGCATGTCCCTCCTGCTTGTTGCTCCTGTCCCCACCCTCACGCAATCTGCCCTGTCCCCCACCACCTTGTCAAGCTCAGACACCTCCTAGTCCTTGTTGGTCTGTTGTGCGTGCCTGGCACTCCTTCCGAAGGCAGAACTGGGAGTTGCGATATGAAGGGGGAATTAGTCACCGGGGTTTGTATGGAACAGATCGTTTTTCTGCACCCACTGCACTGATACACTCACTGAAGTAACAGCACGGCCTTTGTTTTCAAAAATGAAATGGTGGTTGAAATGAAGGACTTCAGCACATTGCTGACGGCAGATGAGACGGGAACATCAGAAGAGTTAAAATGACCATTCCGACAACACCCCACACACAACCCAGCAGCACCTCCGTTACTTCCCATGGAGTAATATAATGTCTGATCTACTCTTTGGCTCACTTCACAAAAGACTCATAATTAAATCAAAATGACTTGGGAATTTTTTGGGGGGGGCACTATGACTCATGGATGAGTCACGGGGGCTGAGATTCACGAATGACTTGTGACTTGAGGTTGGTGACTCCAGCCCCCAAGCATGGCACTTACCGGTCCGAGAACCAAATTTGACATTGGGAGGCTCTCTAATACATTTCCTGTTTTTAATACATTTCTTGCCCTTACTTCACAAGTTTAATGAGATTGAGGCAATTTGGACAAATGCATGCAAATATATACAAGTGCTAACTCAGGGCCCAATCCTATTCAGCTTTCCATCACCAATGCAGCTGCAATGCAGCCCCAAGGTAAGGGGACAAATGTTCCCTTGAGGATGCTGCTGTGACTGCCCTCCCCACAGCAGGATGCCATGCATGCGTTGGAAAATGGAACAGGATTGGGGCCTCAGACTTCTGGTTTAGTCTACCTGTGTGTAGCTCCGTCACTCCTTAAACTGACCTGACAAACACAAATGGATGATTAGCTTCCTACATGGGAAGTATTGTGCTCTTTCAGTAGTAACTAAAGAATACCTAAAGTGGTAGCAAAGATAGCTGTGCTATCTCTAAACCCCCTTGGACAAGTAGATTAGTAATCAACAAAAAAGATGACAGACTAGAAAGATAAATTACAATTGATTTGTCAGAATTGATGGTAGCCCATTTCCCTCCTAGGCAGAACATCGATTAGTTTCTATAATACATACCACTAAAAGGTAAAGGTTTCCCCATGACCAAATGGTCTAGTCGTGACCAACTGTAGGGGGCGGTGCACATCTCCGTTTCAAAGCCTGTAGAGCTGGCGTTTTGTCCGAGGACAAGCTTCCGTGGTCATGTGGCCGGCATGACTACACCGTAGCACACGGAATGCCGTTCCCTTCCCACCGAAGTGGTACCTAGGTATCTACTTGCATTTAGGTGCTTTTGAACTGCTAGGTTGGCAGGAGCTGGGACAAGCAACGGGAGCTCACTCCGTCACGCAGTCTTGAACTCCCAACCTTCCAGTTGGAAAGCCCAGCAGCAGCGGTTTAAACCACTGTACCACCACGTCCCTATAATACATACCACCAGGTGGCACTAAAACCTGCCAGGCCTTTAATTTTCAACCTCACTACCTGGACTTGACTAGAAGTTGAATGCAGCTGAAAGTGATTTTGACATGAACATGTAACAATTCTCTGTAGGGGTGTCCTCTCTATTATAGGCTCCCGTCAGTGGGGTTCAAGACACACGTTTGTCTTCAAGCTCCTAACTTATAAAGAATAATCATGGAACTGGAAGGGAGATATCAAGGAGCCCAACCCCTTGCTCAGTGCCAACAACTCCAGATTGAATTTCCCTTATCCAGACTGCTCCAGGTGGGAAGGTGTCTGGATTTCAGAATAATTGCATAAATATAATGAGAGATGCTTCCTCTTGCTCTTTCACCTGTTACCCTCCATGGGTGTCCACTGGCCTCTTTGACATTTTTCCACAATGGCGCACACTGCAGAGCAGAGATTAGAACTTACAGCCGGTCTGTGAGAAACAGCACCAGACCTTCCGGTGTTCCCACTAGAGAACATTTTTTAAAAGAGTTTTGGACAGAAATGTCTGGTTTTCGGAATAGTCTGGATTTTGGATTTCCGGATAAGGGATGATCATATTACAGCATCAGAGGCAAATCTAAGGGAGGGCAAAGCTCTAAGTTTTGCAAGAAGCCTTACCTTGCAGTGGAAATCACTCCTCTCTTGCACCGTTTTAGCCAATCCTCACAGGGAAAAGCAACATCTTGGCGTTGCTGACTGGCTACAGCAGCAAGGGAGAGAAGGGATTTACATGACAGGGTAAGGCTTCTTGCAACACTTAGAGCTTTGCCCTCCCTGTAGATCCGCCTCTGTACAGCATCTCTGACAGGTAAGCTGTCCAACACCTCTGTCTGAAAACCTCCAAGGAGGGAGAGGCCACCCCTGCACAATGCAGACTGTTTCAGTGCCAGGCAGCTCTTACAGTTAGGAAATTTCTATCCATGTCTAGCCAAAATCTGCTTCTCTGTAGTTTCAACACCTTGAAAGGGACATGAACTTGCAAGGGACCACCTGCCTGCCCACCTAGTCTAGCTGCATTAAGGGCCTTACTGGGCACCGCTGGGATAAATATAACCCGACATCCCACCATCCTCATCCACATAGGTAGGTGTGCATGTATGTAGGACTGTCCATATATACATGAGGCAGGACAGCCCTACTGGAGTTCTTTGAAAACTGCCACCACTGCTGTCATGGTGGCTGTGATCCCGTGAACACTTACAGCCAACGGGCTCCAGCTGCTCAGAGCCCCTGGGCTGTAAGTGTTTGCGGGATCACAGTGGTGGTGGCACTTGTCAGAGAACTCCAGTAGGGCAGTTCTGCCACACCTGCACCACCAGCTGATACCAAATCTGCGATAGACTCACTAAATCAAGAAACATCAGAAATCATAAATGCTGGGGCTTATCTTGCCTTCATTAATTATATTACTTAAATTACTCATGTTGCAAATTAGTAATCAAAGTTACTCATTAAATTTTCAACCTGTTGGGTCCATCCCTTAGTCACACATATTCAGTCAACTTTGATGTTTCTACAATATTGCGAGTTTTGCCTAGTCACTCCTCCAATGTTGTGGCAAAACTCTCATGCCAGAACATTACCTTTAGGAGTTCTGCAGCAGTTAACAGATTCCTGGGTAATTCCTTATGAAAAGTAGAGTTACCAGATACAACAGTAACAGAGTGTCTTTTCCTTTAACCATTGTATAGAGGAGGGAATTTTGGCAGGTGCAGCTTTTGAAACCCTTCCATGATGAGCTGCACCTGCCCAAATTTCCTCTTTTAACCCTACTTATTAACTTCCCAACTGTTCAAGCAGTATTACTACTGAACATAATGGAAGATCATATCCAAATATTACAGTATATCTAACTTCCAAAATAATGTAATTACCAGGCAATGCCATCAAACATGTAAAAATAAATAAATCAGTTTTTGATTTAACAGTAGCCATTGTTATTCCTGCATATCTTACTTACATAGCATGGTATAAGATCAGTGTTACAAAACCTGATAATATCTTCCCATAGTGACACAGGGAGAACAAGGAGGGCCTGTAGAGAGATTTGATCACCATGTTTGAGCTGAAATGAGTTTCCTAGCGCTTGTTTCCTCCAAGTGTTAAAAGAAAGCAATTATTTTAAGCTGAGAATTCAAAAAATGGCTTTGATTTTCAACTTCCACCAACATTGGTCCCTCAAAAGGAATGATCTTCAACAACTAATGAGAAGCTAATGACAGCACACAGAAGTTAGCATTCTTATATAAAAGTAAATCCCGTATAGTTCAGCTTCATTAAAAAAAATTCTAGAAGAGACTTTTACCAGGCAAAGGGAAATTGAACCAAATCAAACAAACAAATCAATCAAACAATTGAAAGTACTAACAAATTATTCCTGGGACGTGAGATAGTATGATCAAGGCTAGTTTTTCTCTTTTGCTTTGTCTCTAAAACCAAAAACCCCATTTCCTCCACCACCACCACCACCATCCTGTGCTTTCCTTATGTAATGGTCTACATTCTCCCAGTTCCTTCTACTCAATTTTGTTCTCTGGCCAGAGCAAACATGCATATCAAACATCAAATGTACCTTGCAGAGCCTGTCCTCTCCTCCTGCACATCTGGGAATGATAATTGTGATCAAAATTACAATAGCAGGGAATTAAATCCACCTTCCTGTATTCAGCGCACACTTGAGCCTTCTCCAAAAAGGTGGTAAAAGGCATACGTGATTCATGTTGTCTCCTAAGCTACAGAAGCACGCAGGGACCTGATTCTCTCATTTGGCTGCTGTATGGTGTTAGTTACTACATTCACAGCCACAAGGGATTGTCAGTGGCTATCTGCCAAAACACAGCTTCGATAATGAGCAACAACAAACATCAGTAGAAAGGATGGTCGTGTTCAAAACACCTCCTTGCCATGTTTAGTTTCTCTCATACATGATGAGCCAATAAGGGTTTAGTTTAGAAGATGGCAAGGTTAGAGGTTGCTGTATTTCTGCCATAGTGGGATTCCCTTTTGGAAATATAAACAAAAAAGAAGATAATTTATACATAATAAAACAAGTTAGAGCAGTGCTTCTCAAACAGTGGCTCAGGACCCATGGGTCGTGTGAGCCAGTTTCAGGTGGGTCCCGAAGCACCTAGGGCAGCCATCATTGAAAATATGGGACACTGGAAAGGGGGAAGGCTATGTGATTATTTTGCTTGTATCAAGGTTGTAAATAGGCTTTTTTTCCCCTTTCTGATTATCTTTGCTATTGGAAAATGGCTGAGAAATAACCCAAGTGATGACTGCATTCTCAGGAAAGCAGCAGGCTCAGGCATCACAAATATGGCACTTCCTGTCATGACCTCACTTCTGGTGGGTCCCAGGCAAATTGTCATTCTAAAAAGTGGGTCCCAGTGCTAAAACGTTTCAGAACCACTGACTTGAAGGTCCCCAGTTAGCAGCTAGAGTTTTGCAAAGTGGCAGGGAAAGCAGGATAGAAATATTTTAAATCTTTGAATACAATAGAATTAATTCCGCATCTTCTGGGTCAACAGCCCCATTTAAGTGATTCAGCCAGGCAACCTTTGTATCATAGGAACAGGGATTAGTACAGGTAGATGATCCCTTATCTGGACATCCAAAATCCAGACTATTCCAAAATCCAAACACCTTTGTCCAAGGCTTTTTAAAAACAGTCTGTAGAAAGACAGTTTAGTGCTCATTCCCATGTACAGGCTGTAAGTTCTATTCTCAGCGTGTGCCTATACTGGCATTGTTGAAAAATGTGAAATTGGCCAGCAGACACCCAAATGGGTAACAGTGAAAAGAGCAGCAAAATATTTATGCAATTATTTTAAAATCCAGAAAAATATGAAATCCAGACACTTTCCTGTCCCAAACAGTCCAGATAACCTGTAATATATTTAATGCGTAATATATTTAACAACTCCATCCTACCACTATATCCTGCGGGAGATTTTTTGCTGCTGGAGATCTCCTCAGAGTAAGCCCCAGTGGTGTTCCTCTGGGGGGTGGGGAGGAAATGCTCTAAGTTTTGCAGGAAACTGAGCTCCAGTTTAAAGCACATAGCTACCCATGTGCCGGCTGCTAGCACTTTATGTGCTGTTCTGCCAGCACAAACCTTTCATAAGATTGGCTCGAAGAATAAGCTGTTGCCTGTGCAGTGCTTGAGAGCAAAGCTGGCACTTGTGTGGGCCATGACCCCTGACACGGTAATCTTTTACTTCTCTGCCATGTTTGCATCCCAAAGTGACAGATGACTCCTAGCTCACCCCACCCACATACCCACTCTTGCTTTCAAAACAAAGGTGAATGCAATCTCGTTGTGCAGGTTTCAGCACAGATAGAAGATCTATCAGGAACAATGATCTGTCCTGTGATTTCACCAATTCAAGCAGTGTGGATTAACTATCCTTTCAAGCTACACTCATCATATTTATTTACGGTCACAGACGCAATATGATCATTTAGAAAACATTTAAAATAGATTGGAAAACATAAAATTTATGCTCACAGTAGTATAAATACAATCAGTAGTGTAAAGAAGTATCGATAATTGCTTTGCATATTTTTTGTGATGACATCAAAAACTTTGCCACACAATCTGTTATAAATTTATCTTTACCATCTAGGAGGTATTTTAAATACCAATCCAAAGACTTTCCTGGGACCTTCCTTAATACAGGGTTAAGACATTTTTCACGGTCATTTCAAGCTACACTCAATCCTGAAAGTCCTGGGGCACCCAGTGGCCACAAAATGTACAACTACAGTACATCTGAAAATGAATGCTGACACAAACGATGATAATTGCTAGCACCATAATAATCTGCATCAGATGATGCCAAAGGAAAAAGAGATTGCATTTATACATGCATGCATGTTTGCATGCACACGCTGAGGATTTTATTATTGTTTTGTCTACACGGGATTTTCATGGGAGATGGACTCGACAGCTATTAATATTCATGACTATTACACAGAACTGACACCTACAGAGGCAGTACCTCTGAGACTTGATGCTGGGATCAATCAACCAAGGAAGGCCATCCTTGTTGTGTGCTGCCTTTGAGGGTGGCCTCTGCTAGAAACAGTTAATGTTGGGTTAGAGCAGTCATTTTCACCCTTCTTCATCTTCCGGCACACTGAGAAAGCGTGAAAAGTGTTGAAATGGGTGGAAATCAAGCCTAAGAGGTGATTTCTCTGAGCCCTGTCTCTTTAAACTGCAAGACTGGGCTCCTGAGATTGAGATGTTCGTTTTTCCGGCGTTAAAAGTTTAACGTCGATGGAAAAGAATTGCCAGCTGGACCTTGATGTTTCCGGAGAAGATATTTATTGCAATAAAGACGCAACAGGTCACAAAACACGCGTGCAAAAGGCATCCTAATTGCATGCCAAACTGAAAGAAGCAGGTGTTTTTATATGTTCATACACGCATATGAAGAGAAATAAAACATCCAATCAAATTCAGTTGCCTAATCCTACTTCAGTTATTGGGGCACCGGGGGGGGGGGGGGCCTTTGGGACCTTTGATTGGTCAAAAGTGGGTTTGAGGAACTCCATGAGACATGCTTGTTCACCTGAAAGGTGACCAGCGCCCTGGAAGGGGAGCTAATCTTGACATTACAAAAGATTGGGGCAGTAGCTAATCGCTGGGATACAGTGGCTAAAGGCACTTGATTGAGTTTGGAAGGAGACAAAGAGGCGTAGGGTCAATGGGGGGCAAAGATATCTTGCAAACACAAAAGGACAATTCATTCTCCAGACACACATTTCGATATGCAAAGAAATCTATTCACAATGAAAAGTTCATGTAAGTTTATCATGCAAATGTCTTTGGCGGAGATCATGGAGGTCGGCGCCGAGGACATGACCCAAGGATCTGGCTTGAATGGCAGTGGCACATTCCTCGAAGTAGCTGGCATCCATTTTGGTCGCTGGTAGCCATGTTGTGTCTTCCCCTTCACAGTACGCACAAGCACGGAGCCCGACATGACAGCTCTCCCTTATTCCCATTCACAAAACACAGTGTCCATTCATAAAGCACAGTGCCCATTCATAAAACCCCATTCATGAAGCCGGCCTCCCTTTTAAGGGGAGGCTTTGACAGTTTGGTGTTTCTCCTGCACCATGTGGTCAGGGGTTCTGGGGAAAGACCTCGCTGCTGTTGAGTTTGACAGCCAGCAAGTGGTGCCTTCGAGGAACAGCTCGGGAGTTTGACAGCCTTGTTGGCTTGCGGTTAACAGTTTGGATAACGCGCGTGTTGGGGTGAGACCACAAGTCAAGAGGTGTTGTAATCCTTTAATGGCCGGCTTGAGAGCTTGAGCCAGCCAGCTGAGGGTTGCCGCGGCAGTGGTACGAGTTCGAATCCTGAGTCCCCGACTTTGTGAATAAAGTCTAGAGGCGGTTGATGGGAGTCTGGGGCGTCTCGATTGTGGGTTCGATTCCCGCCAAGGTTTAGTTCTTTTGGTGTTTTCTTAATTTAATCTGGGACTTGGCTGGGCTGTGTGCTCGCAGCCAGGTGAAGGGAGCATGGTGGTTGCAGCGTGGCTGGGCTGTGTGCTCGCAGCCAGGTAGAGGAAGCATGGTGGTTTCTGAGGGAATCGAAGAGGGGGGATTTCCCACATCGTTGTCAAGGCACACAGTCAGTTTTTTGACAATTGACAAAGCACACCATTCTGCTAGGGTGGAGCTTACATCCCCCAATGGCCCTATACTACTAATATAGGTTAAAAAAAAGGTGAAGGTTTCCCCAGGACCGAATGGTCTAGTCATGACCAACTGTAGGGGGTGGTGCTCATCTCCGTTTCTAAGCCAAAGAGCCGGCATTTGTCCTGAGGACAAACTTCCGTGGTCATGTGGCCAGCATGACTATACGCCAAGGCACATGGAACGCCATTATCTTCCCACCGAAGTGGTTCCTATTTATCTACTCGCATTTTTATGTGCTTTCAAACTGCTAGGTTTGCAGGAGCTGGGACAAGCACGCGGTCTTGAACGGCCAACCTTCTGGTCAGCAAGTTCAGCAGCAGCAGTTTAACCCGCAGCGGCACCACGTCCCCTAACTAATATAGGACTCTCCCTCAAATTCCCACAGCACATCTACAGACCATTTGCAGCACACCAATGTGCTGTAGCAGAGTGGTTGAAAATCACTGGGTTAGAGGAACCTTGGACTAATCCAGCAAAATAATCCTCATGTTCTATGCTGGAACACTTTTGCAGAATGAGCAGGTGCTGGCTTTTTTTTTTTTTTTTTTTACATACTTGGTGTCACTGTAGAGCAGTGTTTCCCAACTGAGTCCATTCCGGATCCCACCGTGGATACCTGAAACCATGGATACTGGGGACACCTTTGTAAATGTAGAGTAACATCAGTTACTCTTGTTGCTGCCACAAGGTTAAAAAAGAGATTTGTTTGATGTTCCCCTATCTTTTGAATACTGGGATGCCTATCCCAGTCCCCATGGTATCCGTGGATAACTGAAACCGTGGACATTGAATCAGTGGATACAGGGGCACACACCTGTAATCAGGATAAGACCATGACCCATGGACATAAGTCACACAACACCAGCTACAGTACTTGTGGATGTATGATTCTTGAGGCGAAGCTGAAGACTCCGGCCAAGCAACTTCCCTGGCGCCAGCACCGGCTGCCGCGACTCATTCGCCACCAGGCGTGTACGTGTTCCCAGTCCTGTTTACACGAGTCACATGAGCGGGCTTCGCTCCACAATTGGCTCGACGGCGGGCCGACGCCTCCCTCCAGCCTCCCAGTGGAGGATCTCGTCTCTGCCGAGGAGTCGAGGCGGCAGCGGGCGAGAGGAGGGCTGCGGCGATGGCTGCCGCCGAGACGCCCCGGAGCAAGAAGCGGATCCTCTGCCTCTTCGACGTGGACGGGACCCTCACGCCGCCGCGACAGGTACGCTAGCGAGCAAACCCCGCCGCCAGCCCCCCCCCGGATGCCCCCGGGCCGTCCTTGAGCAGACCGCCGAATGAATGGCAGGGTGCGGGGATGCCCTGCAAGCCCAGGCGGCTCCTCCTCGGAGCCTGACTTGCTGGCCAGGCCGGGATCGGGAGCCAGAGCAGAGCCCCTGCCCAGTCTGCCCGAGGGCGCGCTCGGGGGGACACGAGGCGAAGTTCCCCTCGCCTCTTCCTCCTCCTCCCGCCCGCGAAGGCTGTGATGCAACAGCCGGTGCGTGAGTCTGCAGCAGCAGCAGCCGGAGTTCAAGCGCGGGCCACGGGGCTGAGGCGCGTAGGAGCCCAGGCAGGACTGTCTGTGCGGCGATTACGTAAGAAGACCATAATCCTGCGCTTGTTACGTCAGACCCCGAAGTTCATTTGCAATCTGCAAAACTGGCCAGCACGTGCCTCTGGAAGGTCTCGGTCACGCGGTGATGGCCCGTGGCTGGCCGCCCACCCACCCCTTCTCTGTCCCCGACGCCTGGTCCTGGGAGGACTATCGCTTGTGTGCCTGGAGGTTCCATTTACTCATCGGGACCCACATGATCACAGGCTGCAGGAAGCCGTCTAAGCCAGAGTCTCTCAACATTTGTCCCCCGGCGCCATACCACTTTGCACGATTCCACTGTTGAAAGTACCATTTTCCTGGAGTGTCCCAGAGATCTAGTTTGGAGAAAGGAAAAGTGAGAAAAAACTCCACATCCTCTTGGCTGTGTGATGTCCCTTTTTGAGATGAGGCTCAAGGGGGAAGCATTCAGACCCACAATAACGCAACCGGAGTCTGAAGGGGAAGTGCAGGGAAAAGGTGAAGCTGAATAAGATCTCTTATCTCCCAAATGTTGAAACTAGCCCTCAGTTTCCAAACACACACACCCTTCCACGCGAAGGCAGATGTGACATTCGAGTGACAGGTCGTCAAACAGGCTACTTGCTCGTATTGGCCCTTAATTACCTTACATTGTTGTACCTTCTTGGAGGGTACACACAAAAAGCTCATCCCCAAAAGTCATAAACCTGAATAAGGATATAATACAAGCAAAGCTATAATGGGGGGCCATGAGAGGTTAGAGCCACTGAGAAGATCGTAGATCGGTGGTTCTCAAGCTATGGGTTGGGACCCACTAGTGGATCACAAGCCATTTTCAGGTGGGTTGCAAAGCACCTAGGGCAGCCATATTTCAAATCTGGGAAGATGGGATGCTGGAAAGGGGGAGGACTGTATGGTTGTTTGCTTGTGTCAAGGCTGTAAATAGGCTTTTTCCCCTTTCTGATTCCCTTTGCTATTGGAAAATGGCTGAGAAATAACCCAACGTATTGCTGCATTCTCGGAAAAGCAGCAGGCTCTGGCGTCACAATGACGGCACTTCTAGCCATGACATTCTAAAAAGTGGGTCCTGGTGCGAAAAGGTTTGAGAACCCCTGTTCTAGTTTGTCTGGATGGCAGTAGGGCTGGCACACACAGCCCTGGGAGGTTCTCCCTCCCTGGCATTGCTTTGCTCCCTCTCCCATTCTGGAAAGAGGTTGACGGTAGACAGCAACCTCTTCCTTTGCATGGTGTTAGCAGGTCTGCTTTTCAGAACATGGGTAGCAAGCACAGGGGAAATCTGGGATCGGCCACAGTGGCCAATGGGATTGTTCAGGCCCAGACCAAACCTGCAGCTATCCCATGACAAAATGCACCCATGGGTCATATCCATGTGCATCAACCCACATGGGCTTTGTGACCACATGTTCACTGCAATCTGGGGTGGGTTCTTGGTGGCAAAAGTTGCACCAGTCCCCCTCCCATGCTGCCAATCACCCTTCAGCAGACTTCCTATGTTGGCAGCTATCCCAACGCATTTGCCCATTGAAAGGAGTGAGAGTCCCCCCCCCCCGGGGCAGAAATCTTCCTGGTTCAGGCAGATAGTATGAGCCATCGATCCAACTTTCACAGGGAAATTTTTCCCCATCATTATTCAATGCTATTGTTCGTCCAAGGAAGTGGGATTCCCCCCCCCATGGGAATTATAAAAATTTGACTTCCCTTGCCCCCATTGATTGCAGTTCACAAGAATGACCCACCCCAGTTGGCTGGTCCAATTTTAATAGGGAACCTCTTTTCCCACATTCTGCCCTTGGGCCAAGAAGGCAGGGTTCTCCCCAAGCCCATTGACTGAGGGCCACCCAGGATGACCTGTGCCAGCTGGAAACTGGGAAGGGAGCCGATGAGTTGGCAGGGAGGGTGCAAGGCACTGCTGGATCTGTGCAATCTCTTCCAAAAGGATTGGGGACACTCTACGGCTAAAGGAGCAGGAAGAGGCTGTGCCTTAAATAAAGAGAGGGGTTTTTGTTTTTTTGAACAAGCAAAGCTTTACTTTTAAAACAGCTCACCGACCAGTTGCCTGTTTAACAAAAGTTCCACAATAAATTGTAACAGTGCGTTTAATGCGTTCCACTGCAACGATAGCAACTTACATATGCACATAAAGCAAGTTCCAGTGTAGCAACAGGTAATCACAACCTTCAGTGTTCCCTCTCAACATGTTTCTGAAAATTTGTCCCCAGACAGACCACTTCACATGGTCCACCTATTGGAAGTACCACCGGAAGTAACCGGCAGTGATGTCATCGCCAGTTACTTCTGGATTGGGGGACCAAACACAACACAACAAACATTGGTAGGCAGGACAGGTTTTGCAAGCACATGAAAGCCGTGCACTGGAGCTCCACCCACCAAGCCAAACCTCCTCCTCCTGCTGCTTGTTTTCTTGCTGGTCTCATTGCCAGGTGGTGGGGGTCTGGGGGGGGGCCTGTATGTACTGCTGGACACAATGTCAAGTACCACCAGTGGTTCGAGTATCATTGGTTGAGAAACACTGCTGATGGTGGGGCACCGTCTCCAGATGCTCCACAGTCACGGCATGCATAATCGCTGGACTTCTGAGAAAGCTGAGCTTCGTTTCCCAGAAACTTGGTTACACTGCCTGGTCACACTGCCTGTGACCCAACTTGAGATATCTTAAATTCCCATAGGAATATATGGGGTCTTTTTGTGGGGTGAACTCATCAAGGAACTCTCCTTTGCTACTTGGTGGACCTGGATTGCTCATCTCCAGCCCTCATTGGCTGCTTCCATTGTAGCAACATAGAAGTAGCAAAGTAGAACTTTTAGCTAGCGCTGGACGCTACTGCCTTAATTAAAGTCGGCTCCTTAATTGAATTCAGCCGTGGAGCTTGGGGCAAGGGCAACCAGGGTTAGATCTCCTTTTGTGTCACTAACAACTTTGTTTATGGCATGTCGGGAAGCTCCCAGGATGTGGCTTTCTTCACAGAGCCAAGGAACACAAGCAAGGCAAAGCTTCTCCTAAGCCAGTCAGCTAGAATTTGGGGGGTGAGGGCAATTGTTGTGATGCACAGAAGTGCAGCTTTCCCTGAGGCCTGTGGGATCTGAGCCCTCATGCCATCTGTCCAATTGCAAAGGGCCCAGGCCAGGGTGTCAGGCAGCAGTGGTGGCGGCGGCAGCGGTGCTGTTCCTAGCAGTTATCGCCACTTGCAGTTATCGCCACTTGCGTGGCACAACCCTGATGACGAGGGGGCAGAGGAGCTGGCCTGTTGTCTGGGGCCTCCCCAAAGCTGGAGCTGGACCCTCCTCCATTCTTTTTTGGAGTCACTGGATGGCAAACAAGCCAGAATACCAAGGAGAAGGTCCAAAGACCCTTTGCTGTGCACTCGCAGCATTTGTTTGACCAGAGACCAGCCTTATCTCTGCTGGAGGGCTGTGAGGTATGTCTAGAGATGGAGGTGGTGTAGACGAGGGGGCCGCTAGGCAGCTCTGAAGTGCTGACAGAGGCTTACCCTGAGACCTCCTCCCAAGTGCTCCCTTTGCCCTGCTGCCGCCACCTTCGAATCCCACTTGTCACTCATTCAATATTTGGGCTGTTCATTGAACTGTCTCATTTTGAGTTGGGTCGGGGCGCTGCTGCTGCTGCTGCTGTGTTGATCTTGCCAAATGAGATGTGCAAATGGCTGCAAATGGTGTGGGGGTTTTTTTAAATGCCTGTAATCACAGTTGCTCAGCTAATTTGTAGAACAGGCTGGGTACAAACTGTTCTTTGAATTTTGCCTGACCACCTGCCTCTGGGGAAGAATGTGCTATTCAAGACATGTCTTTTTCTTCTCTTCATCACCAAGGCTGGACCAATAGGAGCTTCCTTCTCTTTCAGTCTATTTTAACCAATAAAAATAAATATAGCAGTACGCATGAGCTTCTGATGAGCTTCACTTTCAGTGAAGATTAAAAAAGGCAAATTGCTTATTTGGGGGGAATGGATGGTCAATATAAATTGTCACATGATTCTTAAATTATACTGTGTAACTTTTCACAAGCAGTAGCTCCAACTAAAATCTTTTCAAAGAAGCCACATGCTTAAATTGGTAACTAATTGATTAACTGCTTTGATTATCTAGTTAATGTTCTCTGCCGTCGTTGGGGTCGGTTGGGGCAGATTATGTTGGGGCAGATTATGTCGTATGAGAGAGAGAACATTACACCACAATCTTGCAGTGAGTATTGTCAGGGCACCACACCACATCCAGAAGTAAGATAGTCCTCAAATTCCACTGCCTCAGTCAGAGCCCTTCCATCCCTCCCAGCATTTTAAAAATTGCAAGACTTAGTCTGAGTGTTGCTGGTTGAACTGTTGTAAAGGGGTAACTATTCTGTGCTGGGGTTCTGTGAATGATTCCCAGCTGTAGGGCTGGAAGAGCTTAAGTTCAGATTCTGGCACAGATAATCGATCACTTGCAAACTATTGCCTGCTTCTGTTTCCCCATCTATAAAATGGATCTGGCATATCTTACATAAATATTTGTGAGGTTGAATGAGAGTGGCTTGTTCACACTTAAGAATGGCACAATATTTATATACACCTCTGTTATGCATCTCCAATTTGTACAGGATGTTTTGGTTTCCTCTGTAGTATAAATTAGCATTACGTTAGATTTTTGAAAACACTGCAATTCAGCTTAGCTTCCTGGATTTCATGAATATAGTGTTTTCCTTGCATTTGTTTATTTGAAGTAATTTGCATTGTAGCATTTTGTCTGTGAAGGGTCATATAAGAAGGCTTATAACCATTGAAAAACAGCAGCAAATTATAACAGGAGAAATACTGTAGAGCAAATGTGAAAGAAACAGCCCAGCAAGAAGCAGCAGCAATTAAAAATAATCAGCACAGCAACCAAATATCAAATCAAAGCCAGCAGCACAACCGCTGTAAATTAAATACTTTTCAAAATAGGAAAATATTGGCCCCTCCAGCGAAAAGCCAGCAAGAAGCTAGGCACACTTCTTGAGGGAGGGAGTCAAGAGTTCCTTGGTGTACAAGCAGAGAAAACTCTCTGTTGGGTCCCAAGCAAATGAATGTCAGCAATTGGTATGACAAACAAGAGGCTTCCCTTGCATCAGGTAATCAGTGGTTAGGTTGTGTGGCTGTGTATTATGCTGAGAAGTATCAGGTGTTGTGTTTCTGTTGTGTTAGTGCCTTAGGCTGAAATCGTATACACACTTTTCTGGGAGTAAGCCCCACCGAATTCAGTGGAATTTACTTCTGAGTATGCATGCCTAGGATTGTACAAAGCTCCCACATCTGTTGCACAGAAACCTACCAGCTTTCATGGCTCTTGCTTGAGTCTACAAACGTTCATTCTCCTGCAATGAATTTGTTAGTCTTGAAGGCAACACAGGATTTGTTGATGTTTTTTGCGGGGGGCGGGGGGAGTCAAATTATGCTACTACTTTGTTAGCATTTCCATTAGAAAATAAATTTAAAAGCCTTTCCTCAAAACCTGCCCTTGTCCTCCTTTTTCATCAGAAAATTGACCCAGAGGTGGCAGAGTTTCTTCAAGAGCTACGCAAGAGGGTCATGATCGGTGTGGTCGGTGGCTCAGACTACTCCAAGATAGCTGAACAGCTGGGAGAAGGGGATGAAGGTGATTTTTCTCTTTTCTGGGCCCGTCCATCTGATGGATGCAGAACTGGCCTGTTCACAGGGTGGTCTAAGGTGGCCATGTGGGGAGGGACCCCCATGCGGGGAGGGACCCTCATGCGGTAGCAGAGTGGTAAAAGTGCATAGCCTAGGTGTGCTCTGTTGCTTCGGGATTTTCTTTTTAATGTGCAGAAGTGTTCTAATCTGTGATCCCCACCAGTCCACAGTGGCCTGTTTTGGAAACAGCTGGACCGTGGGTTGTTTCTGCATGCTGGAGCCACCATAAAGCAGGCTCAAATGTAGCCATTGCCCTTTCCCAATAACATAAGATAGCATCACTGAAGGTCCAATGAGCCAGGATCAATATTGCAAAACCCTACCTAGCCCAAGGACTCTCACCATCATCTCCTGTGCTTTGGAGAGTTGGAAAGTGGAATTAACTCCAGCTTCTGCAAAGGGATTCATCGGTCACTTAACTGGTTCACTCGAGGGCAGGTACCTGCATACTCTCCTTAGGCTCACAAAGAGAGGCCTCCTCCACTTTTTTTGGCTCAGCCCCATCTGGACTCAGTTGGCCCATTACATTCAGAACCCACAATGACCCCCAATTTAATTGGCCCAGATTAGGATTGCACGTGCTCTAGGGGGCCAGTTGGCAGCCCATGGGCCACATTCAACTCCTGCCCTGCCTTGTCTCAGATCCCATCGCTCCCTCCCAGGAACCAGCTTGGGAGCACAAGATGCCACACCACTTCTCGATTCCTGGGAGGAGCTTCTGCAAGGTAAGAATCTGTACATCTACAGCTCAGCATGGGGATAAGGCAAGGCTAGGTTGAAAGTACCCCAGGAGAGAGTCAATGTTGCTGTCATCCCAGCCCCTATCCCAGGCAGCCCCTATCCCAGGAAAGGTGAGGTTGCCATTGTGACCTCTGCATCATGACAGAGGCCCCTGGGGTGGCATCTTATCTCCCCAGCAAGGGTTGCCTGCAGGGTAAGCAGCAGCCCAGGACTGGCTTCTCATATTGCAGTCCTCTCCTCCTTTCTGCCAATTTTCTGAGAGCTAGTGGGTAAAAGTGGATCCTGCCACTTAAAACTGCTGAAAGAAGTGGTGCCAATATCACGGCAAGGGAAAGTTCAGCTCTTAAGTAGGGAGGAACCCAGCCTGCTAGTTTAAGAAGTTGGCCATCTGAGTTTATGTATCACTTTTCTCATAGCAATTTAAATGGTTGGATGGTTGCCTGCCCCCAAAGCACTCACTGTCTAAAAACGTACACAAGGGTGGCGTTAGCTAGTGGGAAAGATGCTGCACTAGGATGAATAGGGACAACAGAGATTATGCACCCCAGCTAAATGTAAGAGGGAGCCACCACTTTCAAAGATGCTCTTTGCCCTGTTTGTGGGCATGTGGACCACAGAACAAAGGAGAAGAATCCTCTAGGCAGTGAGTTTCAAGGCTTGCTAAGGCATGAGCAAACTTTTCAGGAGCTATTCAGAGATCAGGGCCAGAGAGAGCTGTGCTTGAATATTCTTATATGACCTTAGAAAGGTACATCACACAGAAACTGAAGATAAAGGTCCTGGGAGAGGAGGCAGGGAGCGGGGAGCACAATGCAAGAGAGGAGGGAGATGTGCTGACATCAGGAATAGCCAGGACATCCAAAGGGACACCGTGTGGCTTATAGAACTCTTACAAGCCTAGAAGCGCACCCTGAGACAAGGTTCCAGAAACAGCAGGCATATCCAATCCTGCAAGACTGGTCCCTACAGTAGGAAATGTGAAGAGGACGCTGTTCATTCCATGTTTCCAGACAGCACACTGGGCTGGTGGGACCTCTGGAACCAAATTCCCTACTGTGAGACCTGCATTCAATAGCAGACATAGATTGCCAAATGCAGGGAAGTGGCAACAGGGTACAGGCATCTTGTTGTCTCGTGTGCTCCCTGAGGCATCTGGTGGGCCACTGTGAGATGCGGGAAGCTGGACTGAATGGTCCTTTGGCCTGATCCAGTGGGGCTTTTCTTATGTTAAGTGAAGCACTAAGTGAATTGCTGATTCAGCACTCACCTGTTTATTGCTGCTAAGTGAGGCCAGTATTAAATAGCCAGAGTGAGGGAGGCATCCTTAGAGTTGGAACAAATGAGTCAAAGCACACACGGAGAGGTACAATCAGACACCATTCATTCAGTTCGGATGTCATTTCTGCCCCATTATTTTAGGCTCTCTCTCTTTTGGGTTTGCACATATTCCTCTATGAAATGGAAACACCATTGTTGTTGTGGTTCATGAGGACTGGCATTTGCCTAGCACTCCTGGAGGGACATGGTGGCACAGTGGGTTAATTCGCTGTTGCGGGGCTTTCCAACCGAAAGGTTGGGAGTTCAAGACTGCGTCACAGAGTGAGCTCCCGTTGCTTGTCCCAGCTCCTGCCAACCTAGCAGAAAGCACCTAAATGCAAGTAGATAAATAGGGACCACTTCGGTGGGAAGGGAACGGTTTTCCATGCACTATGGCATAGAGTCATGCCGGCCACATGACCACGGAAGCTTGTCCTCGGACAAAACGCCGTCTCTATAGGCTTTGAAACGGAGATGAGCACTGCCCCCTACAGTCAGTCACAACTAGACCATCCGGTCGTGTGGAAACCTTTACCTTTTATCTGGAGGCAAGCCGTGTCCAGATGTTGGCATAAAGCTATGGGGACCACAATATTCAGCTTGTATTTAATATTGGCTCTTTGGCTTGTAGCCTGATGAAAAAGGTTGCATTGATATGTATCTCTGATTTTCTTCTCTCTTCCTTCGCTTCTTACCCCACCCTCCCAAAAAACATCCTCTGTGGCTCTCCAACTCCATTTCCCACAGTCATCGACAAGTTCGATTACGTCTTTGCAGAAAATGGCACTGTGCAGTACAAGAATGGGCAGCTAGTCTCCAAGCAGGTAGGCCTGGCCTCTTAGTGTTCTGCCACCAAATTCCCTCCTCCTGTCTTCCTTCCAAGTCTCTCCAAGGGAAAAAAGAGTCTCCTAAGCCACTCAGGCTGATCTAGTAGGGCAATGTATAACAAAGCCCCCTCCCTCCTTCTTACCTCCATAATAGGCTTCTTATGTAGGAATTGTGCTCTTCTGTTCCATGTGACCTGTGATTTCAATCAACAGACGATCCAGAACTACCTTGGGGAGGAACTTCTGCAAGAACTGATCAACTTCTGCCTCAACTACATATCGCTCCTAAAGCTGCCAAAGAAACGGTAATGATCCTGCCTTGTTCCACTCTTTTGACTGTGCAGTTTATCCATGAGTAGTTAGAATCGCAGAGCTGGAAGAGAACCCTTGCATTGTCTAGCTGGACTTGCTGCTCTGACAAGGAACCCTGCCTTCAGATACAGTGAGCCTCCTCATCCGTGGGCTTGGCCTCTGCGGGTGCCAGGCCTGCACCTCAGAGAGCCTCATAGACACAACTGGAAGCCACTTCCGGTTCATTTCTGTGACTTCCGGTTGCATCCAAGAGGTGTTAGGTGTGGGGAGGTCGCATGCAGCCAATCACAGTAAATCAGAAACTAGATATTCTCATAAAGGATATTGCTGTTGTGAGTGGCAGGATTTGTCCCTGTACTAAGAAGCTACAGAGGGAAAGCCGTGATCTAGGAAGAGCCCATGTGCACATGTTGTGGGCCTTGAGGAATCTAGGAATGCTAGGAATTCACAAGTATGAGTGGGGTACCCGCCTCCATTTCTAAGAGTGAGCTTGGCTTTGCATTGCATCACTGTTGGGAAGATTTTGCCTGTCTTATATTAAAGAAATCAGGAGCTTATGCTACATAAGAGAACTGCCCTATTGTACAGCTGCCCATTCAAGTTTCTCCTCCTCTCTCCTCCTCTGATACACACAAAGAGGGACCTTCATAGAATTCCGCAACGGAATGTTGAATGTCTCTCCCGTTGGTCGAAGCTGCACCCTGGAGGAACGTATAGAATTTTCCGAGCTGGACAAGGTAAGCAATTGTTTCATTTCTTTGTCCCCCCGCTTTTCAAATGCTCAAGGTGATGAACAGGATAAAAACAAGGAAACTGTGTCATAATAACAGTGACCGTGCAGCAGATTAAACACAAGTCAAAAGAATTGAACCAACAAGCTATAAAAATTGATCATGCAAAAGGGGAAAGCAGTCACCATGCAAAGCAATCAAATGCCTGAGAGAATAGGGTAGGCCATGCCTGGTGCCTAAGATATACTACTTAAGATGACTGGCGGAATCACCCGGGTAAGGATTTCCTTTCATGTAAACCAGAGATCTCCAAATTGTGGACCAAGCCCTCTTTCAGGAGAACTGCCCAGGTGAGCCTGGCTCCTGGACAGGTTTGGAATTTAATTTAATATTTCAGGCAGGACTTGCCCTTGCATACCTTCATCAGAAACCCAAATTTGCATTGCAAGACCCTGAGGGGAAAGGAGATGTACAGATGTCCCTGGCATCAATTCTTAATAGCTCCGGAATTAGCATTTTCTCCTGAGAGTCACCTGTGTTACTTCACCTTTCTGCAGAGCAACTAACGCCCAGGATGAGATCCAAAATGGAGTCAAGCCTGTATGCATGTTTGGGAAGGAGAGGGTGGCCTGCTAGAGGCTGTTAAGATCCTTCAACTCTTTTAAAGCCAAGTTTTAAGGAAAGCTGTATGCCTGTTGCCGGGGTACCTTTCTTGAAAGCTGGGGCCCAACAGGAAGATTAATTTGGCAATTCACTGCTCCTGACTGCAAGCAACACTCTTCTATAAAACCCTTGGCTCTTGTGGGAAAAGTGTGATCCTTCTCAGATTCAAGTAATGGTGGGGCTAGTCTTACCATCCCCCCTCACACGTTTTCTGTTTGTCTCCCTTGCAGAAAGAGAGGATCAGAGAGAAGTTTGTGGCTGCCCTCAAGAGGGAGTTTGCTGGCAAAGGGCTGCGGTTTTCCCGAGGTGAGCATGGAAAGAGCCTCAGTGGCCCTTTGGCTTCTGGGTGTGTTTTCCTTGATAGTCTTGGGAAAAACAAAATGTCAAGTTTTGCTCCAGTTTTAAGGCAAGGACTTGCTTGGTGAATTTCATTGTGGAATCCCCAAATTGGTCGCTTTCCAAAAGGAATCTGTTTTCAGTATTAAACAAGAAATGTGTTCAGAAATAAGTCTAAGTTGCTGTTTAAGGAATCTCTTTTGTATAAAATGGTTGAGGTCAGGAGAGCACGTGCTTTCAGTGCAGAAAGTCCCAAATTCAACACCTGACGTCTCCATGTAGGTATGGGACAGACTCTTGGCCAGTCAGCTTTGACAGTACTGACCTAGATGGACCAATGGCCTCTCTCAGTAGAATACAGCTGCCCAAAGGTTCCTGTGGTTTGCTAAACAGCTGCAGCAGTGCTTTGTATTGGGTGCCACCCTGGGCCACCGGCAAAATGGGGCACTTACTTTGCTCCAGACAGGTGGTCGTATTCCTTGTGTTGGAGCAACAGGTGCTACCTCTGAAACACTGGTTTAGTTTCTCATGGCTGCTATTGCCAAAGTGGCAGTAGTATCCATCGAGGGCTCACAGCACAAGTCCTCTGGTCTGCCCAGTGATCAGAACAAGGAAGAAATCACAGACTTCTCCTGCAGCACGTACACTTTACACTCATTCCTACCGTTGACAAGGAGCGCCTTCTCCTGCCCAGCCGTGTGTTGAAAGATCAGAACGCGTTAAGGCAGTCTTTCTCCCCCCCCCCCCGCAAAAGAGCTTCTGAGTTGCCTTCCCCTCTTTTAGTCCCGTGAGAGTAGTAGGACTCTGCCTGGCCAAGTGTTTGTGCCTTTGGCTGATAGGGGCTTTGCTGACGCCATCCAGTCCCATTGCCATAGAGACGGCAGCCTTTTGAATTAATGTGGCAGGGAATCGGGCAGGAGAGCAGTGCATGACCGTCTGCCGTGCAATCATGTATTCTGCACACACTCCTACTCCGTTCTGTGCCAGAGGGGCAGCTTTCTCCTACCAGCCCCCTCGTCGCGCTTAGTTCTCTGCTCCCCCTCCTCTCTGGCAGGTGGCATGATTAGCTTTGACGTCTTCCCAGAGGGCTGGGACAAGCGCTATTGCCTCAACGTCCTCGACGACGAGAGATTCGACGCCATCCATTTCTTTGGGAACGAGACAACCCCCGTGAGTACACCTTCCCCAAAGTTGGCTGGCAGCCAGGCACTGTGTGGGTCCCAGGAAGATAATGTGGCGCTTGTCCTTATCTGGGCTGGCTGCTCTTCCAGCTGCCACTTTGCAATAAGAGACACCCGCCCCTGTTTCCGCAGCACATCTTTGCTGTGACATTTGAAGGGCCCAGGGCAGCGTACAACCAAGGATGAAAACATGACCATAAAAACCAAATCCCAGGCAATAAAACAACCTGGAAACACCAAAGCGATAACTATAACATCCAGGAGAAGCATAAAACTACAATGAAAATCAACTACTCCCAGGGTTGAGGGGGCCAAGGAGACAGTGCAGCCAGCCAGCCAGCTGATGCTAAGCAATTTGGTCAGCTTGGTGCCTGGCTGAAAAGACTGTGGCAACCCCATGTTCAGGACCTGCGTTCCATCATGAAGGAAAGATGGGCTAGAAATGTAATAAATAGATGCTGAGCACACAAAAAAGCAGCCCTGGCACACACAAAAACAAAGTAGTCCTTCAGCTGGGCGCCTCACAACCAGCACTTCAAATTGTGCCTTGGAAACAGACCAGCAACCAGTGCAGCTACTACACACTTCCTGTAGACCAAACTGCAGCTGGAAAGGCACCATCTAGGTTCCCAAGCAAGCTAATGTAGAGGCTGATGCTACCCCCTTGTGGTAAGACAGAGAAAGCCAAAATACAGAACCTGCAGTTCTCGTAGGATACCATTCAAAGTGTATTGCTTTGCATAGAAGCTGCCTGTATGTTCAGTTTGACCCCTCAGCACCAATTTGGCAGTAAAGAAGGCAAGATATGAGGCAGGCAACTTTTGGTTTCACTGTGAATTGCTCTGTGGGGAACTGCATGGCTTGCCGTAGTCTCATAGTTAGGGCCAGGCCAGCCACGAGGCCAACTGAGAAGATTGCCTCAGGCCAGAGGGGTTGGCAGGGGGATGCCCTGGGGACACCCAATTGCCCACCTCCATTTCTAGCTTGGAATAAGGGGCAGGACAGAAAAGGAAGTGGAAAAGCATGGCACTCTTTTCCATACTTCCTCTTCCACCTTGTTCCCTCTCCCAGTTCAGGGAGTGAGATGGGTAGAAATAGCACATCACTAGGGGGTGGGGGGAGAACAGCATTTGGCACACCATTCCAGGCACCACAGGAGATTGCCCGTTCCTCGTGGTCTTTAAGCACATTGCAGAGGGGTGTATAGATTGGATGCACAGATTGAGTGTATCCAGCCCTCCATACATGGAAATGCCCTTACAGCGTGTGCTGGACATAGAGTGCATCTCATTGGCTCGCCTCCCTCCTCATCAGTGCTGGCTCAGAATGTTCTAGCATGTGCCTGCTAGAAGTGCTGTCACCTGAGGTACTGGCTGATTCATGTGAGGGGGGGGAATCAATATTGAGAGCAGCCCTTCAAATTAGGCTCTTCACAAGATGGAACCTGAGGCAAAATGTCCATCCACATTTGACATTTGAATGGCACAGGCTTATCTGAGGCGGTTCTTATCCTGCCTCAGTAGGACTGGAGTAAGCGAAAGCCGTTTCACCTGTTTTGCAGGCACTCTAGGCATGCCTGCTCCTTTTCATCACTGCTTCAAGCCCAGTCATTTTAAGAAACCTTTACAACTAATAAGTCTCTCTGTCTTTCCCCCTCAGGGTGGGAATGATTATGAAATCTATGATGACCCCCGGACAGTAGGACACAGCATCCAATCTCCTCAGGACACAGTACAGAGGTGCCGAGAGATCTTCTTCCCAGAGACAGTGAATGAATCTTGACTCTAGGTTGTCCTGCTGCAGGTTTTTTTGGTTGCTGAAAGGAGACCCTCACTCACATCATGAAAAGCACCTTTAGAAATTCTTGTAGGGCTCTGCTGAGGCGCAAGGTTAAAGATGCACTTTGTGAACACAGTTGGTCAAAGTAGGATGACAAGGGCACCATCATCCCTTCTACTCCGGGGACTTAAAACTGAAATCACCACACCACCTCTTGCCCCTTCCCCCAACAAGCTGTATTTTTGAAGGGAAACACGTTCTAGTGATGCATTTTTTCCTAGATGCTAATCACATTTTCCTCACCTTTACACAAATGATTCTCATAAATGTCTACTATAGATATCTATATTTTTTTTAAGGGGAGAGAGGCCTGACATTTCCAAGTTCAGAATTTGTGGAGTTTTTTAGTACTGTTGGAACAGTCAGAGTGTTTTGCAGGTGGCTTTTAAATTGGATTTAGGCCATTTTTAAGCCAATATGCTCGAGAAGGGGACAACTTTGAAAACAAGTCAAGACCCCACGTGTTTAATATTGGTGTTTATACACAACAAGTTGTAGCAAAGTGAGGCTATGACACACCTTTGAATTCCAGCACTCACTAAAAATGATGCAGGGTGGCTGCTGGCATCCACACTCAGATGCCCATTTGGAGTGGACTCACAGGATTCCCAGTCCAGCAAGTGACACCCTCGTCTACTTACACAGACCTTAGCTGGATCAAAGGGCTGCTGTTTTAACAGAAATTTCCACTACAGCCACTGGATGACCTGCAAGTTGCAGGGAGTTCCAGTATTCTGACACAAAGGAATGGGAAACAAGTTAAGGGCTGGAAGCATGTAAGGACCTAGTTCTAAACACTGGTTTTTGCCCAAGTTAGATTCAATCCGATGAGACTTGGGCTGCAAACCTATATTACATTTACTTGAGAGCGAGTTTCATTAAACTCAGTAGGACTTACTTCTGAGTAGATACACATAGGCTTATTCTATTAGTCGTGAGCAAACATTTATAGCTGCAGCCTAAATATCATGCCTTTGTCATCACAATGATTACTCTTTTTTCAGCCCAGTAAGTTTCTTTCTAGTCTTCTCTACATAAGAATCATGTCAGTTTACTAAGTAATAGTTTTAATTAGAAATTAGTCATTTTTAAGTTGTCAGGTTCAGTGGGGAATCTATAGCAAACATGACCTAAATATTAATTTTGCTGCAAGAATTTAACCCCATTTAAGTTATTCTGTGTATACAGGAAATCTGGATACAACTAGCATAGACAAGCACTGTTCAGACACACACTCAAGTTATTTTTGTTTGTTAATAATTAGTAAAAACGACTCGTGTTTATATGTCAGCAAGCTGCCTTTACAGAAAAATAGTGACAAAGGATGAAGGCTAAGGCAAAAGGTTCTTCCTCTTTGCTGTTGCCTCATTAGTCACTATCGACCAAGGATTATATACATTCCATTTGCAGTGCTGCACATGTGTTGGGGTCCTTTTAGGCACCTGGCTTTCATTCTTGTAATTAAAAAATATAGTTCCGACCCCTCATTGTGCAGATACACTGTTGAAATCTTGGTAGCCTTCTAACCCATAGAATTGTATGCCAAGGCTTCAGTGCCCTGCATACCTCTTTGTCACTCTGTATTGATTTCATTCTCTAGAGTTAACACATTATTGTGTGTACAGTTTGCACACAGTGAGTACAAATTCTGGGCTTCTGCACACATACTATTATTCACACATTACATCCAACACATACAGCAGTATGCACAATCTGTATTCTATATTTGAGGATTCTGGTGCCTGGGTTTACATTTAAAATGATTGCATCCTATTACTTCCACTTTCTCCCACACCAGCCCTTGCAAACAAAACAAACCAACCCCAAATAGTTTGAACCATGCCCGTCTCTTAACATTCAAAACCAGTGGTATATGAATTTATAACTTGTAGGCATAAAGCTCATCTTTACAGAGGCAAACAAAGATTCTGTTTTCCTGCCTTTTTGTAGTCATGCCGATAATCAGATTTACATTTATAAAGGGGACCAGTACTTTTCTCAGTGCTGATAGGAGGGACAAGCCCACAGAGCCTTTAAGCAGGTGGATGGGAACAGGAACCCTGACGTCCCACCCAGTAGAAGGCAAGCATGTAAACAGTTAACAAATTAGCAAGGTTTTGCAGGAATCTACATTCTTGCGCGAGCTTTCTCATCCTTTATTAGACAATAGTGATCTTATACGCCATAGACCTCAGGAGCCATGACTGTATCCAGCCAAGGTATTACTGTAATTTACATGGAACTGGGAACTGCCAGCTACTGTACTGTATTGTATGTAACCCCATTATCTACACACCACTGTTAAGTCTTTTGTCTTTGTACATGTGCTTTCAGATTGGGAAAAATATGCATTGCACAGGATAGCATAATATAGTAAGCATGTTTCTTTGGACTTGCATGGCACAGTAAGTGCAAGCTCATACTGTTCTACTACAGCCCAAGTAGCAGCCGTGAAGGGCACTTTTCCTTCAGAGTGCAGCTTGGCAGGGACCAGTTGTAGATCAGTAGGTGAGCACAAGTTTTGCTTGCAGAAAGTCCTGGTTGTGCCCAACATCTCCATGTTTCCCTGACTGCGAGTTGGTTTAGACAAATGCAACCCATAGCCTGGCTTTGAATAAGTTAAGCTTCAAATGGCTGCTTCTTGCTCCCAGTACATGGGAGGATACCAAGCCCTCCAAGAACGGCTTTTGTTTTATGTAGTTGTTCACTCCATCACCATCACTCCAAGATACCAAACACTTCCAGCTGTTGTCATATAAACTGTGGCATTGGTGTGTGTGTGTGTGTGTGTGTGTGTGTGTGTGTACCATATTTGTGTGTGAATGTAGCCTAGAACCGTAATTTGTTACCTAGGTGCCATAAAAAAGGGAACTGAGCTGTAGAAACTCCTGTTATTGAGACTGGATCACTTGTAATGGCCTTTGAAGATGCATCAACGAGGTGTACATTCATGTGTCTAGTTTAACACAATTTGCAATGTTGCTCTTTTGCTTCTGCTTTGAAGAGGTGGATTCCTGTCCAGTATTCCTTTTCGTCATCATCTTTTTCCTGCAGATGTTCCAAATCATCTACAGACCACCTTTGGCACTGTACAATGGTTGGGTCTCTAGCATGGACTAAAGAGGTATTATCTCACCGTTATCTGGACCCAAGGAATGCATCTTTATTTTGATCATCCAAGCAAGCAAACAGCAGGAGTATTTTGGCAGCCACATACATGTGTGTGTTATTTTAAAAAACAGGCAGAAGTTTAAATGTAGACCATTTTACTTTTTAAGGTATTGCAAATAAACAAGTGAGATTGTGGTGGGAAGTTTCTGTGGTTTGTTGTTCTAGTGTTTTCTGTAACCTACACAGATCTAAGACATGAACCGAGATATTTGGTTTTTGTTGCACTTTTATAAAGATCTTGTAGAAAATTCAAAATCAACAGTAACGGATCTGCTGTAGAGCAGGACTGGCTAGCACTGAAAATCCTGGTCTTACCTGACCTCCCATGCTCTGCTCAGAGTTGCATTATGCAGACAGCTCACCATGGGGTCTTCATCCATCTTTAGGCAACAGCCGCTGTGTCCAACCATCAGGCAGCAGAGCAACCAGAAACTGCTTCAGTTAAAGCAGGAGGCATTACCTTCATATGTAACATTTTTACGTGCACATGTGGCAAAATACATCTTTGGCAGCCTCAACTATTGTATAGGTACTTAGGTCATGGAGCTGGGATTACCAAGAATTTAGTGGCTTTAAAGAAAGTTGTTCAAAGACTACTCTGTAAACAGAGCCTCAGGTTAAAGCTGAGCTGGTGAATTCTAGTATGGATATATAATATGGACATTAATAATAATACCAGTATTTATGGACCATATTTCTTGGTCATTGGATTGCTCCTTTGATTTTAAGTCAAGGCAATTCACATAGGCAGGCACTGTGAGAATGGAAAAGTGCTATGAGAGAAAAGGAGGTGGACCCCAAAGCTTTACATGCATAATGATTCCAGGTGTAATCCAACACATCCACATAAAAGCTTGCAAGTAGCAGAAAGAGCCTCGCCTTGAAATCTTGGAGAGCTGTTACCCATCAAAATGAATCACACTGGACTAGTTGGATCAATTCAAGTGCTAGGCTGTCAAATGCTAAACCTGTAGTTCCCAACCTGGGGGTCATGAGCTGGTTTTCAGGGGATCATGGAGGCCCCATTTACTGACATGCATTTGCACATTAAAAAAAAGTTGAATTTATTTTCAGGAAACCCTCCATAGAAATGTTTTTGGAAAAAATTTAAGCTGTTTCAACATACCTGTAATTTTCTTAAAAATGTGAAGTAATCACTTTCTGCTTAATGATGCCACTTCCAGCCCTACTGGCACAATGATGTAACTTCCTGCTTAATTACATCACTTCCAATCTGGGGGGGGGGTGTCTTGACAGGTTGTCATACCGAAAATGTGGCTCCCAGTGCTAAAAGGTTTGGGAGCCACCGTGCTAAACAGAACATGGCCTCTGCGTAGAGTGCAAGGCCTCAGCTGACCTCCTCCCCCCCCCAAAAAAAAAATCCCTGCCGGTTTGCCCACCTCCATGTTTGGGTCAGAAATAAGAACTAGCGCATCAGAGCTGTCTGGACATTTCCTTTAGTATTGCAATATCAGTGTGGTGCCATCACATGCTCCAAAGTATCCCCCCCCCCACAGAGGAAAAAGACAAGCCAGGAAGACTCGTGGGAAAGTCACTTTAATGGTTTATTGCCAGTGCTACAAAGGTCAACATGGGTCAGACAGGCAAAGGACCACACTAAAAGTTGTAAAAACACAAAGACACCATAGGTAACAAGGTTATTTCAGAAAAAATCAAAGTGTTCCCAGAGAGAAGTCACAGTTCTGTAGCCCTCCCACTGGTATTGCACCTTCAAGGAAAGGGACAGAAGCTGGGGACTGCTGGCGTGAGCAGAGCAGCAGCAGAAAGTCCCTCTGGTTGTCACAGGAAGCAGGTCACACACACACAGAGGCCTGGATGCATCACAGGGGAGAGGGAAGTAGCTTCCTCCAAACCCATACTTCGTTCTTCCATTTGGACTAGGAAGCAGGTGCTGCTACATTTCAAGGAAAGGTCTTATCTGTCAGTTTCAGCCACTTTTAAAACCAAGCATGCCAAATTCGCTACCCCATTTTCCTTGTTAATGGTTCTTCCATTAATTTGATTCTAAGATTGTGGACGTTGGTCTTCTAATCCCAAATGGGATGGAATGTTCCAACAACCAAATTGGCTCTTGGGAGGGGACAAGTCTCAGAATCAAAGCAGACCTCTGTTTTCTTCCTTACGATGTCACTAGCAGCCTTTATGTAGAGCAAAACTCAAAGCCACTCATTTGTGTTAGGAGATTCGCATGGCAGTGCATTTCTGGACTTCAGAAATAGTGGAGATTTACATTTTCAAGAGGTCTTCTACACACACTCCATGTATGTGAAAACTCATCTTAAGGAAAGGACTAGGTAACCATCTTCATGATGTTCTCCTTCCTTTCTATAATTAGGGAATATGGAAGGATACCACTGAAAATGCAGTCTTTACCTGCAGTATACAGTTTGTCACAGAGACACACTCATTTACAAAACTGTAAACATGTAGATTAATCGTAAATCTAGGCTGGTTCACCATCCGACGGACTCCTTTTGAAGGCCAGTCCCCATCTCATTTCAAAACCAAAGCCCGTTTACTTATCGTAAGAGTGTCACTGTCTTGGCAAGGTTAATTCCAGTCCTCCAAGATTAAAACACAGTTGGACATTGCCCTCTTAGGGCACCTCTGCAGTTACATTGCCCATGGTCCCAGTTTCAGCATCGTAGTATTAAAATAAAAACGTTCTTGGGAAATCTATACAATGGTAACTGTAGGCTGCTATCATACATCTAAACCACCTACACTGACCCATTAAGTTACCCATCTCATCTAGTTGCAGGGCATATGGGACTAATGCAGGCTGAAGCCTCAGAGATTTGACTTCCTTCAGAAAGGATTTTCAAATAGCACAATTAGCTCCTTAATAGTGCTTACTGCTCATACAACAGTCCAAGTTCAGATGTGCATATAGCTTCCCCTTGAGGTCAAACAAGCTGAGAAGTCAAGCACTGCCTAAGCAGTTACTTCACACTGATGCTTAGACTGTGGCTAGCTACTGCTTGAAACCACTACGCAAACTCACAACACGTACCGAACTACTCTGGGGGGAAAAAGTCCCCCTACTTGGGATAATAGAATTTAAGTTTGTGCTTTAGACTTGACCCTGTATATCCTTGGGAGAGAAGCAAATGTTTGTGGAAGGTTAGACTGGAACAAAACACAACAACTACTGTAGGAAGCCATCAATACAAATGTCACTGGACCCCATTCTTGACGATATCTACGCTCCAGATATCTTGCCCATGATACACAATTCTTCCACCTGGGAGGTCACCCTTATTCAGTATATAAGCAGGCTCAGAGGCCTCATGTTAACTAATAGGAGAAGTGGAAGAACCAACCCAAATACCCAACCTGAGGAAGCAAATGATCTGCAACATCTAGAAATACAAATACATGCAGAGAATACTGAAGCATCTCTGGAAAGCAGCATTTTGTTCTGCTAAATCTCCAAGTATATCTCCATTGCCAAGAACTCCATACATTGCCTAAGAGCAACCCAGGGGCTCATTCCAATGTCAACTATTACAACAGTAGATTCTTCTTCCAGCAATGATGCCTCAACAAGGCTTGGTATTTGCATTATTTTTAGGAGATACAAATGCATTCAAGGGCAAACCAACACTGTTTTGATGCATGGAAAAAGGCAACAGGATAACACATGACATGTGTTATTAAACAGACAAGACTCAAATTCCAGCACCACCTCCTGCACACTGTCGATTTAAAATTAACAGATGTGCTTTGCCTTCTTTGACATTTCACCGTAGTTTAAGACACTGATGTGACTCTGGGTAATGCACCTGTATTTATTTTAAAAAGTGATGGAAAGAACAGGACTATGTCCTGTATATTTAGCACATTCCCATCACAGCATTGCCACTATCAGAAATTTGTAGCGTCAAAACACTGTCAAAACAGACACATTGCCACAACTGGGACCATCTGAAACAAACCACTGTTGTATATAGGAGATAATAATCTAGTGTTAGCAGAGCCAGAAAAATCCCCCTTAAAACGACAAATAAGGAGTTATTTGCAAACTTGCTTGTGTAATCAAAAGCAAGAGGACACTATTTTAACCTTGATAAGACTATACTCTGTAAAACTGAAAAGTGCAGATTGCAATCCTACGCACAGTTACCTGGGAGGAAATGCCATTCAACACAGTGGGACTAAACATGCCTAGGATTGCTCTGCTAGCTTTGTGAAAACTGGATATCTCAAAAATGACTGATCCCCTTTCCCCAGCAAGGTCTGTTCTCTTCAGAGGAATATTCTCCATCATAGGCCCTCTTCCCCTCCTCCCCTGACAAATGGCCACAGAAAGAGGTCTGTAGAATCATGTCAAAGCAATTGTGTCAAAAGGGAATGATTTTGACAGGAATTGAAATGAATGAAACTTTATGCATAGCATTCAGAAGGACTTGCATTTTTTTAAACTATCAATGACAACAGAGAATTGCAGGCTAGAATACTATATTCACAAGAAAGCCGACACACAATTTTCTGGAAGATTACACACTCCAGTCTACCACATTTGTTTCAAACAATCAAATGCACAAACTTCTGGTGCAAAGCAACCCAAATCATGCCTCTGGGAATGGAAGCACCGCCAGATCGTGCTGCCCCAAGATAGCTTCCAACGACAGCATCACTTTCTTCATGGATCACTTCCAATACCAGATTAATATAGAGCCATTGACCTCTCTGAATTCTGGTCCCCCAGTGAGAGACAAAGTAAAGGAACTCATTTATCTACCATAAGAGTCAAATCATTGGAGGGGAGAAGGAATTGAATGCACACAATTTCTCTCTCTCTCTCTCTCTCTCACACACACACTATGCATTCTCTATTGGCTATATTCAGCTATATTCATGTGTCTGAGATACAAGTGGGGAAAAAAATGGCATATTGTCACTGGATCAACAAGCCTATCCAAAGCTCACCTGGTTGGGGCAGTATCTATCTCAGTATCTATGGTTGGGCAAGCCATAGCCTATCTCAGTCTTGGACCAAAATGGGCAAAGATCCAAAAAAAAAAAAGGTAAGCAGGAGATATCATTTGGCCCTTATAAAGGATGAGATGGGTGGGATAAACACAAAACATTAACAAGGATCTCTGTGAATGGCACTAAGTTGAGAGACTCTGAAGACACACTACAGCCCTTTCAGGCCACATAGAACTTTCCCCAGAAAATGAGTCATCCCATAGTTAGAGTGCATCATTTAGCAGCATATGTTCCGACTGAAAAGGGAGCTTAATTCTGATTCCCCAGGAGAGCTGTCTAGAACCAGCCCCTGCTGGGTTAAATTGGTTAAAGGAATCAGACAATCAACAGATCTTTTGTTAACATGTTCAGGGAAGCCACATGATAGATACCAGTCTTTTTGGATGGACACGCACATATACAAAATAGGAGCTCTTTGTCCAATCACGTACAATTAAGAGCTCATAACAGATAAGAAGAAATCCACCCAGCAACATTGTTCCATGTCCTGCTTGCCATCTTGAAAAAAGCACAATTACAAAACAAAAAGATAAACCTTGGAAAAGACAAGATATAAATGCAAACAAGTCACACTGCAAACCAAGATTGCCAGCCTGGCCTCTTCCATTGTTCCAGCAGTCCCACCACCCACCACACCATCCCCACCCAACTCCACATCCCGGTGGAGTTGGCCCACAGGCTCAAAAAGCAGTTTACGAGCCAATGATTTGGCCAGACCATGTTTCATGCTTTGTGTGTGGAGCCAAGTGGGTCAGCACCACCTCCACAGCCTGGAATTTCTGGTTCTTTGGTGGGATGGGACAGATTTTGTATGTGACCTCGTCTCCTTCAACGGGGACATACTCTCCCTCGATGCTGTAAAGGAAGGAAAGAAGTTTCAGAATTCTGAATTTTATTGAGATGGAGTCATGAGACAAAACAGAGACGCATATGTAACAGGAGTAACCTAGTTCCTCGAATATTTTAAGAACCTATCAGGATAAAATCTAAAGACCTATCTAGCAGCACAGTGCGCTCTGGTATGTACTTAAAAATGGCTGAAAGCTAACATTTTGGTACTAAATTTCACTAGAAGATTTACACCCGGTTCTGAATTTCATTTACAGAGCATAAGAAGCAGACAAAAATATTGTATACATTTTTTTCTTTTGTGCCTCTTTCTGCTCTGCTTGAATGATTTATTCATTCATTCAATTTATACTCCAGGATGTTAATGCAGGATATTCAATTTATACTCCACCTTTCTCCCAAGTGGACACTCAAAACGGATCCTCCATCAGAGGAGAAGTGAAGAAAAATAGTTCCTAGCTCTCAAGTCTTCTTTCTCCTCACACCTGATGCAGGAGACCCAATGTCTAAAGCATTAGTAGCCAGTGGCATAGCTAATGAAAGTGTAGCCCAGTGCAGAGGGCAAAATGATGCCCCAGAAGTGACATCAGGAGTTGTAATTTCAGTTCCTGGTTGTTTTTTTGCCATAACTTTTGATAGAATGAAGATAGTACACTACGTTTTGTTTCATTGTATTCTACATGAAATTCTGCATTGAATTATATATAAAACTGTTTTATTCCTAAAATCCATAATTTTAACAAACTGCAATTTTTACATGACAGTTGTATTTTTGTTTTCTGTGGGTTTTTTCATCATAACTTTTGAGAGAATGCAGATATACCCAACAGATATCACGCATTCCGCATTAATTACCTCCAATGATGCATAAGATGATGTCATAACATGATGTCAAGGCTTTCACATTTTTGGCCACTAGCTTGTTGCCCATTCTAAAGCTTGCTGCCCAGTGCAATTCCATCCCCCTGCACTTCTTTAGCTACACCCCTGATTTGTAACCATACAAAATGAAGGTGATGTCATTACCGCTAAGCAACTGGTTTCATTGCTTCTACAATTAGAAAGCTTTTCCTGATATTTGAACTTAAATAACATGCACTTAAATAAATTAACATGCACTGCTTTATTTTTTGTTAAAAATACCTTCTGTACCCAAACAATGCATTCAAGTACATGGAGCGCTACAGATTGCATAGCTTTCAAGAAGCTAAAATGTCATTTTTTTATACCAACCCAGAGGTGGGTCACTATCTTCTCTGTTGTTTATTGCAGGTCTCAATGTAAACTCAGCACCTCATGGGCTGATCTCAAGATAGCCCATCAGGGCAAGGCATCAAGCTGAAATACAACTGCAGAAGCAACACTAAGTATTAAACTGCTTTCATTCAGTTCAATTGTACCCCTCTACCCCATCAGCTTTTGGTAAAGTGTGCTGATAAGAGCTTTTTGACAGATGCAAACTGTTATGTTACAATATTTTACAATAATGCTGCCAATGAAAACGGGTGGGAAAAACAGTAGAAAAAAGGAGCATTGACTGCCTAGATGTGCGATTATGCAGGTATACCATAAGCCAGACAGTTCTGCAACCCACTCCCCATAAAACTCACTCAGACACATGCACAAATATGTCCTCGGTGCCAGTCTCCGGAGTGATGAAACCGTGGCCCTGGGAGCGCGAGAACTGCTTACATACACCTTTGTAGACAGGGCCAGCAGAGGCACGAGCCGTCCTAAGAAGAATGAGGACAGACTAGGATGAGAATCAGTCAAGTGAATCAGGGCGAGCAAGGGGGAAGGGTTGCAGGGGGTCATCAAGGCCACCCCAAAACGATGGCTGCCCAGGTTGATGTGACCCCAGTGACCCTTCTCAGCTATGCTAGTGGGTGCTGTTGATATAACTCCTGCAAGTACAGATATAAGAGGAATCAATATAATCTGCAAAGTAACCAAGGATGTCACCCACTTTTTAGAATGACACTCATGTCGGCCCACCAGAACTTATATCATTAACCTGGAAGTAATGTTGTGATAGGAAATGACATCATCAAGCAAAGCTGTCATGGTAACATAATAAAATGACACTCCTGAAATGCAAACTGGCCTTCTTGGACTGCAGCAATTGCACAGCCATGGAACATCCCTGACAGAAAGCAAAATTAAGGCAAAATATGGTGTAAAAGCACTGAACTAAAAACAAAATTTTAAAAAACCCTCACTTGAAAATTTGAAGGAATATAACAAGAGTAAAGTTTGCAGTTTCCAAGATGGCTGTGCCCAGCTTTCCACGACCCACCTGGCATCAGGTCGCGACCCACCAAGTGGGTCCCGACCCACAGTTTAAATATCACTGGGCTATGCTATCGTGTTCCATAAGGATAAAAAAGCCAGAATCAATTATGTTTACAGTCAAGAACAAGCTCACAGCTAGAGCACAGTTATGGCCCCTTCATACAAGGAGTCCCAATCACTGCACACGAAGTCCAAAGCATTCACTAATAATTATCTCTTCAACCATTTCTACCTCAGCAGCACAGTCCGACTACTTACGCAGAGTATGTTCTGGTTCTCTTGGTAGGGAGGGGGCTGGGCAGGTCCCGAAGAAGATGGCTGCCCCTCTCGCAGATCCGGCTTCCCTCCCGGTTAAAAGGGAAAATGGGCCACACAGGCGATTTGGGGGAGTGAAGTGGCGGCACAGTGGACTGAGAAGTCTGGCCGGACGACATGGTGCAGCTGTCTCCTGAAATGAGAGAAGCCATGCCAATGGGAAGAGGACAGTGACCATGCTTTCAGCCTTTGGGTTTGATCCATCATGCAAAGCAGACAGAAGACTAAGCTAGGCCTATGAAGAACAGAAACTGCTTAGAGCCTATAAACAGAGTGGCCTTCGAACTGGTGCAAGCCCCAAGTCAATGGTACAGAAATTTCCATCACAGCTGTACCAAGCTACCTGAAATCACACGCCAATGTGGTTACTAGCAGGCAGGGCAAGGAGGAAGACATGGCTGTGGAGCTATGCGGGCAGATGATGCATTAGTAAAAGGTCTGGCTTTTCCAAATGCTTTGTTCTGCTAACCCACAAGCAAAACTGCCCCTTTCTAATGGCATCACCCTGCCGAACGGGATGTTCAGACCTTTATTACTTCCAGAACCCTAGCAGCCAGAATGATGACCATTCTGACAGGTGGCCAGAAACTGAGAATGAACAGCTGAGGCAGTTCATTCTTGAGGGAACAAAATAAATCCAAGTTGCCAGAACACAGCCTATGAACATCAGGCATTTATTGACCTTCATAGTAATGGATAGGGAGGCAGGAGAGTGGAGTGCTAAGTGGGTATAGTGTCCCAATGGGTTAGTCAGTTGTAACCATGGGCAGCCTATGGGCACAATGCATTATTTTTAGAAACAAATTTAAGGAGAACAAATACTGGCTAGGTCTAGGATTCAGGGGGAAAACCAGAGAGCTGTAGAATGGCTTCTTACAAGGTGAAAAGCACAAGCAAGCAACTCCTATTGCTCATAAAAAGAGATGTTTAAATGCACCTGTGTACTCACTTTCCCGACTGATGTGCCCTGAATAGTTCTGTTTCTCTCAATTATCTTTAGTAAAAGAAATAGTAAATTTGGCTAGAGGAAAACTTTCTGATCTCCAGCCTATAAAAGTTTTTCTTCCCACACACCTACAGAATTAGCTACAGAGGTGAAAGCCCCATTATTGGCTCTCTCACATTCATAGACAGATTTTGTTTTTAGGACTATTGGAAAGCTGCTTTCAAAAAAGGTTCACCTATTCCAAAATACCACAAGCCCACCAAGCCTAACTTTGCTTTAGCAAACCCTATCACTTCAGAGGCCCCAGAGCTTCACACGTCCCTTGTTTCCCCATCTCCATTTTTGATCCAGTACCTGCTATAGCCCTTGTTTGTTCTGGCCCATTTAGCAATCACACACACAAGATCAAACTGCATGCTCAGACCCTTCACCTGTGTCCCGTGAACAACCTTTAGAGAAGTTGAATTCGTCACCTTCCAGCTGTTCACCAGCAGCAGATGCCTGGGAAAGCTTCTCCTGATAGACTGAAGTGACAAATTCTCAATGCTCCTTTTCTTGTGTCTAGGAGCAGCTTCTCATTCCGTGACACCTGGGCAGAGAAAACACACACAGCTTTGTATTTTAATTTCAATTTGGAATTTTGATACATGACAATGATGGCAGCACTAGGCTCCCTGCACGCATTACTCAGACTATTTGTCAGAGCCAACATGAAACTCTAGAGAATACAGTATCCATGTTTGAGATGATTGATGTGGAAATCCATGGTTTGATCCACCACTATGGGGCAATACTGGAACACTTAAGTCTGTGGGCAGAAACTTTTGACCTCCAAGTCCCTCAAAAGCCACCGACTTCTCACATATTTAGCCTCTAGTACAGCTTCCTCCAATGCAAGAAGCCCATTCCCAGGGGCACAGCCACAGTGGTGCAGGGGGATGCAACTACACTGAGCAACTAGCTTCAGGTGGGCAACAAGCTAAGCTTGACACTAGTGGCCAAAAGTCGTGAAAACCTTGGTAATTACGAATAATATGTTGTATATCATTGGAAGGATAATTTGATACAGAAGGCAATGAAACAAACCAGAGTGTAATATCTTTACTCTATCAAGAGTTATGACCAACAAAGCAGAAAACAAAAATGTAACTGACATGTTAAAATTGTGGTTTGTTAAAAATCACGATTTGTAGGAATAATACTATCATTTTATATATCATTTGATGTGGAATTTCATGCAGAATGCAATGAAACAAACCAGAGCTCATTCTATCAAAAGTTATGTCCAAAAAATCCTAGAAAACAAAAAATACAATGGTGACATCACTGTGTTGTGATGTCACTTCTGGGACATCATTTTGCCCTCTACACCAGGCTATATTTTCATTAGCTACACCCCTGCCAATTCTACATTAAATGCAGGTAAATAATTGAAAAGAGACACTAGAGTGGAAAAGTAGGATAGGTAACAGTAGTCATTATCTGCTTCCTAGTTCTGATGGGTCAACCCTCACCCCCAGACTACCCCGTCTACTGTTTCTCTGTTGCTGATCTTCCAACCTTCTCTCCATTTATGGTTACTTGGTTCTACAGACTGCCCTTACTAGCTCAAACATCAGAACTAGGAGCCAAACAGAAAGCCCCTTGAGCTGATGCATGTGCACACATGCAGACACCCCTCATATCTCCCTTCTTCTGGTCTTGAGAAGAGCCTAACTCCCAGATACCATTTTAGGGTGCAATCCTAACCAACTTTCCAGCACTGACATAGCTGTGCCAATGGGACATGTTCTGCATTCTGCAGTGAAATAGTAGTCATGAAAGCCTCCTCAAGGTAAGGGAATGTTTGTTCCCTTACTTTGGAGCTGCATTGCCTTTACCACAGTGCTGGGAAGCTGGTTAGGATTGCACTCTGAATGTCACCCCCCCCCCAAAAAAAGCCATTGCTCAATTCAGATAATTCATTCCATCACCTAATGCTTCCTGCTGTGGTTTTCTATTCTCCCTAGAACATTATGGGTTAGTCACTTCTGGCCATCACACTACTAAAAGGAAGCCCACTCCAGATGCAGATAAAGCACAGATGCTTCAGGCTTATTTAGCCATGTTAATTATCCATGCAGTGCTGTATGGATAATTAAGAGGTAGCTTCATGCCTACGACTTGAGTATTATCCTCTGAATATCTAGCTTGTTAAATCGTGGGTGGGGATTATAACATTTGCTTTTGCTCCACAAGCTGTCGTTTCTACGCTAAAAGGATTCTTTTTGCAAGCGATCTCGTGTCACTGCCACTCATCTGTGCTTCGTCCGCTCCCCTGTAGTCCCTCTGTCCACCCTGCAGTGAAAAACAGCAGCACAGTGTCTGTAACTTCCTGTTATGCTCATAGCAACACAAAGCCTAGAGAAAGGAAAGGGAGGGAGAGAACCTGCCATTCTGGGGAAAAGCAGCTCACTTTCCAGAGGCGAAAATCTGTCTAGCAACTAAAGGGGTGAGAGGGAGACAAAGGAAGTCGGCTTTTGGGGTAGCGCCCATCCACCCTCCCACTTGTTTACTTGCATTTTTCCTCATTTGCCAGAATGATGGGTGCTTATGTCATGCCAGACTTCAGTCACTGTCAATACACCAGTATCCTTATAAGCAATCAGGACTGTGTCAAGGCAGTTAACGCCATGACATCTGATCCACTGCAGCTTGTCTTGGCTAATTTGCTAAAAACTAGGCCCCCTATATAAGTGGCAGCACAGGGAGAGAATCAGTGATTGTACTGAATACAAGCACATCAGCAGCGGCATGTGTATTGTTTTCCAAGATATTGGCTACAGCCCATGTTCTCCGGGCCATTAACCCAGCCACAATGTGCCTGCTGCCTTAATAAGCATTAACATTATTGGGATAACAAGCCACTGTTAAATTTCTTGGAAGTTGGGTTATTTCTCAGCCATTTTTCAATAGCAAAGAGAATCAGAAAGGAATAAAAATCCTATTTAAAACCTTGATACAAGTAAAATAACCACACAGCTCTCTCACTTTCCAGCATCCCCTCTACCCATATTTTCAATATGGCTTGGTGCTTTGCGACCCACCTGAAATTGGCTTATGACCAGTGATGTCATGCACCCACTACGCACCACTACGCGAGTACCGGTTTCTAGAAGTTGAGCTGGCCTAAATCATTATTTGTTTGGCATTTGGACAAGTGCCAATCAAAAGTGAGTACCGGTTTCTAAATCATTTGGATGACACCACTGCTTATGACCCACTGGAGGATCCCGACCCACAGTCTGGTGTAAAATATGCTATGTAGTCTTCATACTGAAAAGTTTGGAAATCCCTGATTTAGAATAGCTTCTTTGACATCTATCTAAATCCCCATTACTATTGTTTTATCCATTTTGCACTTCTGATGTTTCACAGCTGTCTCCACGCTCCTCCCCTCAAAAGGGCAGTTAAAATGCACATTCATGCATTCAGGATTTCCCACCCTTCCTAGTACAGCACAGTGGCTAAGCTACAAATCAGGCCTTCCCAGTTGAAATAATGAGTAGAGCTCACCAGGCAGTCTTAGGCAAGTCATTGCCAACCTCAGCCATATGGAGAACACTTTGGGTGTTAGGCTTTTTCTCTAGTTGTCCACTGCCCTTTTAAAGATTTTATTTAGCCACTTTGAGTGCTCACTAGGAAGATAAAGGGGAATACAAATTTGTTAATAAATATTTATGCTATTTATGCAATTGTGCTACAATTACCATTTCACTGTTATAATTTTTAAACTGCTGGAAGTCGCCTTGGGCACCTCTGGGAGTGAAGGCAGAGTCCAAATCTATCTACTTGTCCAGGGGTTGATGCAAGGATTCCATCAAGACAGCGGTTCTCAAATGTTTCAGTCTCAGGAGCCCCTCCTTAAACTTCCAAAATGAGTTTCAGGGAACCCAGCACATGCATGGAGCAGCAAAGTGCAAAGCTCAACGCCAAATAGTTTGTGCACCACCTTCACCTCCAATGAACACTTGAGACAACAAGTTGGGAGAACAGGCCACTTAAACTAGTATTTACACTTAAACTGATATTTACAAGCAGTAAAATTGGAAACCTGGGATCTGCAGCTCTTACAGATTCTTGACGCTGCAAAGCAAATGTAGTACAGTGGCCAGGAATACACAGAGCACCAGGATACCTGGCCCCTAGCCAGGCGTTACAATACCTGACTCCAAGCCATACCCAACTCAGGTGACACCAGCTTTTGTCTGTCAACCCCACAAGGGGGCCGAGGCAGCTGAACTGCATAGGGCCACCCCATGCTGCTGAGACAGCCCGTCCCTCCCCTCGTACCACTGGGCCACTGAGGAAGTGGGTTACCCCTGACCTCGAAGTGCACACCTAAATGGCCATCTCTACAGGTGCTATTCCATCAGGCTACACTTACAATTCATATTATGGCTAACCAAACTTAATGAAAGTCAGGAAGCCAGCAGAGTGAAGCGAGTGCCCATGAACATCAGCAACCACATAAATCCAAGCAAATAAGGCAAAAAGGCGTGGTACGTTAGTTAAGACTTGGAACCTATTACCAATACAATAGGTTCCAAGGGATTAGGCAGGTTGAGTTGTCAGCAATACAATCCAGGTCCAAACACAGTAGGCAATCAGATGTTTCAGGCAGTAGCAAGTAATTCTACAGGACTTCTTAACACATATTCCAGGTCCATATATACTGTAACACACTGGTCACAGACACAGCAGATACTGCCTAGCAGATACACTGACTCTCACACAGAGAGATACTAGAGACACACTAGCTAGAAACACACTGTCTGGAGAGAAGCTTCTGGATGCTGCTTATATCCATCACAGTGGTAACTTACTTCAGGTGAGTGTGCCTTGCGGCACGTACTTACAGCACACAGCTGTGCTGTGTTGCCTTAACTAGCTGCTCTTCTCTCAGTATTTCCCAAGCTACAAAATTCCTTAATCTGTTCTCTTTAAGCCTATTACAGCTTCACAGCCTAACAATTCAAAGTTCCATGGCACAATATATACTCTACGACTGTTGCATCTGGCTCATACATAGCTGGAAGGAGGTTTTTCCTGTTTCCCCAGGGTGGTTGAAAGTAATCTATCAACCAGCTCAAGGCTGACAAGCTCTCTAGCAGTAGAGCCAATGGAAACTCAAAGAAGCAACGTGCTTTATAAGTTCTCTAATAGCCCAAAGAGGCAAACAGTCCCATCACTTTTGACTACCAGCAGCATATTTCAGATAGAAGTTGTATGCATGCTTCTGATTGAAACTTTGTATAACCATCTTTGATTCAGGGCCCATCAAATCTGGGATATTCAAACATATTTCCTAAGAATCAGTGCGGTTCAGTCCTATCCTTGTTAAGATGAATTTTCACATTGCATATAGCATAGTGAACGTAAGCAGACTCTCTCAGCTGCCTTCAAAGAGATCTGGGAAATAAGTAAAAAAGCTGACCTTTCACACTGGTGTTCTGTCGACCACTCCAACCTCAAGCTCCTCTAGAACATAATTGTTTATGGCACAGTAAACTGAAGGTAGGATCTGTGGGGCTGCACATGTGCTGCATGCAGACAACCAGCTCATTGAGAACGGAGCCCTACACAATTGAAGGACTGTTCTCTATATTTGCTTCTTAGATGTTTACATTTCTCTCTTCTACTGGAGACCTCAACATGAAGGGAACCAGTCTGAAAGAACAGCTTCTTGTATTCACCCCAGACCTTCAGGAGGATAAAATCAGCTGAGAAGTTGCACTTGATTCGAATGTTTATGATGCCATATGCAATGCACCTGAAAACATGCTGTCAGTAAAGGCATCTGCCCAATCAGTGCAAAGACTCTTCTGCAAGACCTGTATGCAGGGCCTCATATCCACATTTAAATTACCCAAAGGTCAGAGAGCCCCCCCTTACCCTCCTTTATTCTTACTTTGGGTCGCTAAAAAACCTTCTTGCTTCGGGGGGAGGGGAGACTACCGAACTTAACATAGGGGTCCCTCAGTTATCCACAGTTTCACGCATCCAGAGTGAGCAGGTACCTATCCCCAGAAGATACCAGAGCACACCTGTATACATTTGGATATTCCAGACAAAGAAAAAGATGCAGTTTCACAAATTTACTCATGAATAGTTCAGTTGACTTGTCTGTTCCAAGTGGGTGTATAAGACAGGTGGAGGACAGAGGCTTTGTGCCGAGAGCAGTTCAACGTCAGAGGAAATCAGGGAAGGGAGCACAGGCAGGCAGGGAGCATCACCTCTCCCAGCCCGAGGCAGGTCACCACTCCTCCAACAGATCCCCTTGATGTGGCACTTTCAGTTTGCTCTGTGTGAATGCCAGAACCCAGGCTTGTAGCTAGGTGAAGTACATTGCACCAAATTCGTGCCTTACTAGCAGGTAATTGAATATCTGTAACTAGAAAACAAGCTCACTGTTAACAGCAGATTATCCAATGATAATCAGTGGGTTGGGACAAGGAGAGAACAACGTTTAGAAGAGAGAATCAGTGACAAACCTTGCCGTCCAAAAGTTTAGCTAACAGATTAGTACTCATGCAGGCAGCCCTACAGAGTATTCCTCCACCTATACTATGGTAAGTTTTATCATCATAATTTTGGAATAAATCAGATGTGAAGCTATATGCTACATCACATACCTATTCTCTCAGCTTCTGGAAGCTGCAGCACAACCATTTCATTCATCCCCCAAGATCAGGCTGTCTTGCAATAAGCAGCTCAAGACCCAACTATAGGGAAACACATGGGCAGGGCAAGGTAAGGATGGAGGAGGCAAACTTTGCCTTTCAGTCCATGCTACAATTCATTTTTGTGCTCTACTTCGGGAGCAATGGTGACCAGCAATCCTTTTCTGTGTGGAAAGGTCATGAAAACTCACTTAGGATCAGAGCAAAAGTCTAGCCGACCCATCTAGAACTCCAACAGGAGCCAACCAGATGCCTCTTGGAAGTTCAGAACTAGGACAGGGTGGAAATCCATTTGGGAGTGGATATCAGAGACATCCTCTCTCTGAATAACAAGATTTCATTTTTAGCTATTGCATAGACCCATCCTATGTTTGAAAGGGGAGTCCTAGACCATTGCTGCAATGAATTGAACGCATGAAATACTCCCCTTTACTTGTCCCAGCCTTACTGCCAATGCGTTTCCTTGGACAACTCCATGTTATAAGAGTTGTAACTCTAGCTATCTTGTACATCAACATCATTTAGGAGTTTTACAAATCTCAGTGAAATCCTGAGAGGCAGGTAGAGCACCAAACTTCATAAATTGCAAGCAAGGCAGGTCTATCCATGAGGCCAACTGAGGTTGCTGCCTCAGGCAATAAGTAGAGGAAGGCATTTGCATCCACTGCTTTTACTCCCTGGATTGAAAAAAAGAGGGATGGGGAACAAGAGGAAGGAGACGGATGTGCTAGAGTATCATATACTGTAGCCCACCCCTTTCCTCCACAGCTTTTCCTTTCCAACCTGCAGACAAAGACTAGCACAAAGCACAAGAATTACTCATGGCAGGGCGGAAAAAAGCTGAGTACCAAACTATAAGTTACAGGAAATGCATACTGTGATCATGGTTTTTTTCAACACTGAGGGGGGCATTCAAAGTGGGGCAAAATCCTAGGGGAAGTGAGGGGACTTTAGAGATTTGCCCCATCACTGTTCCAATTGCATCCCCTTGTGTACTACTTTTTTGGGGGGGGAAGGGTTCCATCCAAAGCCAATGGAAGCATTTCTCCCTAATTAAAATAGCAAGTAGAGACAATCAGGCTCACAAATTGCTTAAGCTCCACCACCCCTCCTGGTTTTGCCCCATTTAGGGGGTGTTGGGTTTTAAGAAAAGACAAATCATTGTGCCACATCATGCACCTTTCAGCCTGTAGTTGGGTCCTTAGTCCTCTTTCCCAAAGCAGGAAGTGTCCGTGCTGAGGCTGACCGTAGTGAAGGTGCTTGGCAATGCAAGGTGCTTCCCAGCTAAGAAGCTAGCCAGCTACTCTTTCAACTTTTCACTTCTACAACTGTTTTAGACCAAACTAGCCAGGCTGTAGTAGGATCCATGCTCGCATCTTCCAGAATTTTAAGCAACTGCAGGCTCACAAGTTGTATTGGAGCCATGACACTACTAGACAAACTACCACCCACAGGACAGGACCTTTCTGGAATATTCCAGTTAGAAACAGATTTGCACAAGTCTATACAGATGACAGCCAACCGGAGAAAGCTCCAGGTCAGCTCTCTTGTATGTGTCACTCTACCAAATGGCAAGGGTTTTATATTACCACGTTATCAGCAGCAAGCACAGTGTAGCAGAATGCATAGTTAGAGGAATGCAAAGATTAGACTCATTGAGAGCTCAGTGAGAGCGACCATTAAAAAAAACATTTCAGTGGAACGTGGTGGTAGAAAGCTTTCAACAGAAGAGTGTACATATTGCAAACATTTCCTCAACAATTTCACATACAGTCACTGCACAAGGAATGGGGAGCAAGAAGGGATCACTGGCCCGGCATCTGGTTTCTATGCACTGAACACCTCTTAGCAGAGTGACAGCAAGTGCATAAGCTGTCTGCATATAGGCTCTGTCTGTACATCTGTACTGCACACCTCTGTATGGTGCAGATTACATGTGCAGCATGTATACAGCTTGTGCACTCAGGTACACGTCATTCAGAAAACATGATCCATGCACAGAGGTCAGAGGCAGGGCTAGTGGCCATGATCTCCTGACATCCCTTTACAGATATTGATAGTGTATGAAACTGTGTGCAATCCTACTTCCACTCAGAGCTCCTCGTTCCTCATTCATCACCATCAACGGGGCGGTGGGAGGGGACATGATGGGAGGGCAGTGTGGAAAAAGGAAGAAAGTAGTTGTATCATTTCTTTCCCCGCCTCGCTTCGGAGTGCTATAAACACATTCATTTGGGAGCTGGCCACAAGCTGAACAAGCTTCATCCCCTTAGAAGTCTCCCAATAATAAGGCAGACATGCCCTTCCAAACCTGCTAACATTGTAGCAGCCAAGGAAGAGTCATCAGAAGCCATTTTTAGCTCAGCTACTACAAGCACATTTAACCCAATTTTAGCTGTCCCACAATCTCCTTTCCCAGCATCTTTAAAACCCCAGCACACTATTCAGACTGATGCGATTTCAGGTACCCAGCTGTCCAGGAAATACATCTAATATTTGGTTGCAGCCCTCATCTACACATAACCAGCACCTTTGAGTATCCATGCATCTGTTTCTTCAAAGCAACACAAAGCATATGAGCATCCCAAATGAAATTTTTAAAAGGCTGGCTTCTTCATTAGAGACATTAATTGCCCTGAATTGCATTCCCAAGCAGAAAATGATTTACAGTAGATCTCCCCAGAATCTCCCCGTCTCATACACCCAATATAGCCACATCCACAACTTTTCTTGATGTTCTATACAAGATAGCATCTATATCAGTGTTTCTCAAACTGCAGGTCAGGACCCACTTGGTGGGTCATGAGCCAATTTCATACATGAAATTGAGAGGGGTTATGTATCACCTAGGGCAGCCAACACTGAAAATATGGGATGATGGGACACTGGAAAGGGGGAGGGCTGTGGGGTTATTTTGCTTCAGTCAAGCTTTTAAATAGGCTTTTTTTCCTCTCTCTGATTCACTTTGCTATTGAAAAACGACTGAGAAATAACCCAATTTATTGCTGCATTCTCAGGAAAACAGCAGGCTCTGGTGTCACAATGGTGGCACTTCTGGTGGGTCCCGGACATTCTAAAAAGTGGGTCCCGGTGCTAAAAGGTTTGAGAACCACCATTCTACATAAATTAAGAGAGAAATTCACAATTTTTACTAATTGTCTAGGTTGACAATTCTATGAAAGCTTTTTTTTTTTACCAGCTAGCCCAGATTTATTTTCTCTCCCGCACCACACACCCTATACATATTGCCTTCACCAATATTTCTAGAACTCTCATAAAACAATCCTGGTGCACAACCCTCCAGAAACATGCCAATGCAAGACCTATCTAGACAGACAACATTGTTCAGACAACAACAATGAGCCACCAAGTTTATGAGGCATGGTAGACAAGAGGCCAAGGTATGAATCAGAAACAGCGAGGTCAAGTCTTGCGTCTGCCATGAGCCAACAGGCCACTTTTTATTTAGCCTCAGCCCTGCCTCTGTAATTGGTGGGGAAATAGTCTCAGCACTGCTGCCAACTTTACAAGGAAACAGTGTGTGAAACACTTTGAGCCCTCAAAAGTAACCTTTATCATCATTGTATTCTGAGGCAACCAGGAAATGCTGTTAACATCTGTAAGCACTCAATTATTAAGAATATTTTCTGAGCGTTCTTTGCACTCACACAAATATTAAAACCTCACCATCAAGGAACCAAAACGAGGCAGACTGTGATCCTTGATGGTTGCTCAAGTGCATTCACAGCCAGCCACGAATGCATAAATAAACCATAGCAATGAAGGCGCCTCATTCTCTTGCTCCAGTTTCAGAGCACAGCTCTCTTTCACAACGCCACCCGCCTCAGAGGATCAAAGCAGAGCCTGTCAGGGTCTTGCGTGTTTGTGTATTGCAACCAGCATTAGGAAAAGGATCGCTATTCCTATCTCCATCAAGCTATGGAGAACAAGCCACTTCCACAATCTGAATGTTAAACGCCCCTTTAAAAAAAGGGAACCGCTATAAAATAGGCAACTTTCAGAAAAAGAAGGAAAGACGTTTAGGGCCCTAAAAATCCCTAACCAACCAGGTTATTATACCCGTCGATACCTCCACCCCTTCTACGAAGTCTACGAAGAAGGAGCCTTGCTTACCCCTCCGGAGGAGGTCTGGCGAAGCAGCCACATCGGCACGCGCCTGACCGCCAGCGAGACAGGCGTGCCATCTTTATGGGCTGCGCGGAGAAGCGTTCCCAGAACCTGGAGACAAGGCGCTCGGAGGGGAAAGGCAGGCCGCCGCGCGGGGCCAAAAGGGGCGGGGACCACAGAAGCCACCAGGGACGCGCGAGCCAAGCAAGCCCGACCACAGGGCACGCAAGGCGCACCTCCAAGCCAGGCGAGCCGAGCGTGCCGCCCGTCGCCTTCTTTTCCCTTTTCCACAGCTCGGCACCCTCCGCGCGCGCGCGCCCCCCTCACACCATCCCTTCTCTCGCACTCTCTCGATCCCTGCCTCGAAGCCGGCTCCCTCCCACCGCCTCCCACCGTTTGCGGGCAGCTCGACTCGGCTCCAAACGCCCACCTCGCCCCGGGTTTTCTCCCAGCCTCCCTTGGACCAGGGGCACTGGGGCAGCGCAGACAAGAAAAGAAAGGCGTCCCCGGCCGAGCGCAACCTTTCGGGGGATAGGAGAGAAGCGCCTCAGCCAACCATTTACCGGCACCACGCAGGAGGAGGAGGAGGAGAAGGACCACTACCACACCCCCACCGGCACTGCCGAAATCGTGTGTGTGCGCGCGCGCGCGCCCCCGGTATCCAAAGGGAGGCGTTTTTGTGCTGGTAGCAGGTCCCTCTTATCTGTGGAGCCGAGCACGCGCTGGTCGCCTCCATCACCTTTCCCGGCTCTTCCTCAGCGTCGCCTCTCCCTTCTGTTCCCTGCCACCCTCATGAGCTCCAGGTCTTCCTCCTCTACAGCGGTAGGATTACACAGCACCCCCGTGCACGGAGAACGGCGGCGGGGGCAGGCACCCACCTTGTGCGCGCGTCAGGGCCTCCGGATTATTCTGCTCGCTCCCTCCCTCCCGGGGCTACTCGCAGCCTCCTGGCGAATTTGAAATCTTTGGGGTGTGTGGTGGCCACGCAACTCCTGACGTCAGGCTGAGGGGAGGCAGGTGGGAGGGCTTATGATGGCCTCTTCTCCTCCAGACTTTAAAGAGACATGGCTGGGAGGGCGGGGGGAGAGGGAGGGAGAGAGAAACTGGGTTAGCTGCAGTGGGCCGTGGCGGCGTACAACCACACAGCCGTCAGGAAGCCAGCCATGGACGGCTTCGGTCCGCACGTGGGTGGCTCTGCAGCGGAAGTCTGTCTGGAAGGGGTGGCCGGCGCCACCCCATACTGTAACTCCTGGTTCATTCGACTGACAGGGCTCCCAGGGGGTCCCGGGGCATGGTCTGAGGTGCGCCAGGTACAGTCACCTTGTTGAAGCTGAGCAGGTCTGGTCCTTGCTGAGATGAGTGACCGCCTGTGGTGGACAACACATCATCATGTCCCCTTGCCAAATAGCTGCGTAGCCGAGAGAATTTGGCAAGAAAAGCAGCACCTCCCAAAATTCACTCCTACACCACTATCCAAGGTACAGGGGCCCTGTTCCTTTGCAGCTGCTTACCCTGCCAGCCCAAGCTGAGACATGTTTATTATTTTCTACCAATGATGCATTAGAGCAACTTCGGTAGAAATGCAATCTCCAGCGCATCATTGGTGGCCCCATCATTGGGGCTTTGTTGCGAATGAGCATGCAAAGAATCATAGCCTTGGGACTCCCGACCGACCCCTGATTCTGTGCTTGGGCGGCACTGACATGACCCTGGAAGCTCCCTGGCTGTCCAGAAGAACTCTGTGAAGTACTGAAGTGCTTTCGTTGGAGAACCCCAGTCTAATGGGGCCATCCAGATGCTGCGTTGTCCAGTTCGCCAGGCAGTGTTGCCTCCTTGACAGTCTGCCCCAGCATGGAGCTCTTGAGCCTTTCACAATTCTTGCAGTGGAAGAAGACATTTTAGCAGGTGCAGCTCCTCATGCAGGAGGAGGGCAAGTAGCTATGATACAGAAGGCCAAATCGCCTCCACATCTGGACACCTTTCTGTAGGAAACATTTTTAAAACAAAGCTAGGATGCAGTTATTTACTTCGACCCATTTTTATTTCCTTGGAGACAGCACAGAGCATCTGCTCATTTGAAAGCACTCATTACACTCCAGCAGTGTGTCGTTTTGAAGAAATGTGCTGTTTGTATAACATTGACAACGTAACGTGGACTGCTAGCTGCTGAGACGTCTCATTTCCCTTAGGCCTTGCTACTCTTTGAGATTCTATTTTGGTATATTTCAGGCATTAGCCGACACATGCACCTTGCTCCTTGCAACACAAAATTATTTTAGCACTGTATAATAACACTGCAGGAATGAAGGCTACATTCTTATGTGTGTTTTCAAGGGAATAAGCCCCATTTAATTCGGGGGGAGCTGTTTCAGAGTAAATGTGTTTAGAATCACACTGCAGAACTAGCATGAACAAGTGTGGCTTGGTTTACACTGAATGAGTGTCAATTCCAATTGTGTTGATAGTCTGGGCAAAAAGCTAATGTGTAGTAGTTAGAATATTGGTCTTGGTCCAAAGCAGTTTACATAAGAACAGAAGAAGAGCCCTGCTGGATCAGGCCAAAGACCCATCTAGTCTTGCTTCCTGTATCTCACAGTGGCCCACCAGGTGCCTCAGGGAGCACACAAGACAACAAGATTCCTGCATCCTGTTGCCACTCCTTTGCACCTGGTATTCTGAGGTAGCCTACTATTAACGTAAAGAGGTTGCACAACCCATCATAGCCTATAGCCCACGATGGACTTTTCCTCCAGAAATCTGTCCAATCCCTTTTTAAAGGCATCTAAGCTGAAGCTCAAATACTTTGGCCACCTCATGAGAAGAGAGGACTCTTTAGAAAAGACCCTCATGCTGGGAAAGATTGAAGGCAAAAGGAGAAGGGGGCGGCAGAGGATGAGATGGTTAGACAGTGTCACCGAAATTGGGCGAACTCCGGAAGCTAGTGGAGGACAGGGAAGCCTGGTGTGCTGTGGTCAGGGAGTCGCAAAGAGTCGGACATGATTTAGCAACTGAACAACAACAAAGCCATTACCACCTCCTGTGGCAAGGAGTTCCAGTTTGCATTCAAAATTCCATTCAGCCACGAAAACATATCAGGATCAGAATGCACTATGTGGGTTTCCTCTTAAAGATCACTCAGTAATTACTAGTCCAAGTAGCCCTATTGGGCTGGCTGTGGTGCAACACTGGCTAAGGGGAAATAATTCCCTTTATTCTGAGTTGCACTGCAACCCAGCTGGCCTGCCTGTTCCAGCGCAGGTTAGGATTGGGCCGCCAAACATGTTGTTTTTAATTGTTATGTTGTTTTTAGATGTTGTTAGTCACTTGGATGCCTCCCTGTGGGAAGGAAAAGGCAGGCTGTTATATTATTAATACTAATAAATAGAGTTACAAGTATGTTGTGAGAACGAGATTGGGATTTGATGGTGTGAGCGAGAATGGCAATCTGGAGGCAATGCTCACTCAGTTTGCCCACAAACTGCAAACAAAAAAGCATTAAAATAAATATTCATGGCTCAAGAAACTCTTTGAAGGGGAGCATCTCTTAGAACTCTCAAGTACAGTATATCTTCTTGAGAAAGAGCCAAGGTGCAAGGTTGATGCCTCTCCTCCTCCCCTTTTGAGAGTGAATGAAGACAAAGGCTGCACATGAGCTAGTAAATTGGAGGGAGGGGAGAGAGAGACCTGGCAGAGACTGGAATGGGAGCCAAGAGGAAGAGCTGGCAGCTAGCAGCTGTTGACATCCTGCTGTTGTTTGCAAGACCATGCTACCTACTCCATCCAAGGCATCCATCTGTCTATTTGTAATAGAGCAAACATTACAAAGATCCCAGAAACTTCCCCTCTAAAGGAAGCCCAAAACTGGAAGCCAAAAGGAAGCCAAAACCACCCTGCCCTGGAACTTCTCTCTGCTCGTGGAAATGGGGCAGAAGCACGTAACAATTGTAAACCACCAAATGTATATAAATGCGGTGATGTCCACACAGACCCAGGTTTCTAGTCTCGTATGCTGCTTGCACGTGAAATAATGTTATTAGGTTGAAGCCAGCAGTGAAATTAAGGGGGTTCGCCCAGGTTCTATAGAACCTGCTGTTAAATGGCCGGGCCCTGCCCACTTGCTTACCTCAGCTGGCTTCGGGGTGTTTTTGGCTCCGGCTATGACGTCATAGAACCAGTTGTTAATTCATTTGAACTGCACCACTGGTTGAAGCCCACCTGCAATAGTTGTAAATAATGTCCCACAGAAGTTTAACATTTTCTAAATTTTTAAATTTCCTAATTAGTATTTTGCTCATTGTTTTTATTTGCTGTTGTACTTCTTATTTTTAATTGTCCTATGGTTTTATTGTTTTGGGATTTGGGTTGTTGTGCTGAGACGAGGGCAAAAAGCAGGATCTATGTTCCTAAGGGCGCAATCCAAACCAGCTTTCCCGCCCAGGGGTAAGGGCAATTTAGCTCCAAAATGAGGGAACAAACATTCCCTTACCTTGAGGAGGCCTCCGTGACTGTCCCTCAACTGCAGGATGCAGCACATGCCCCATTGGCACAGCTATACCAGTACTGGAAAGTTGGTTAGGATTGCACCCTAAAACCCATAAAAAGATAGACAAACCTGTTCAGCATTGCACACATTCACTAGTGCATAAGGAGAATGGATTTTCAGAGTCAACTGAACAGAGGTCAATTTAAAACTGGCAGTGGCTTCAAGAGGCTATAAAGCACATTTACACTTGGCGCTACACTACTGAATGGCTAGAATAGTTCCCAGTATGAAAACTGGAATTGGGTCTTTCAGAAGCAGTTTCTTTTTCCATTATTTCTACCGCAAGGGGTGAGTGCCTGGGGCCTCCTTGTGGTCATCACAACCCATAGAAAAATTGGGGAGGTTTACATTCTCCTGCCTCCTCCATCACCTTCTACTAACAGCATTCCAGATATGCCACATAGCCAGGAGAGGGGTGACATCAGGACCCAGGGAAGAACAAGCATGAGAAATGGTGACTGCCTGCACCCCTGCATCTGGGAATTTAAAGCTCAGGGCATGTTCTCTGGGTTGCAGCTCTGGCAACCCTATGTAGGCCATATCCCCACAATCTTGGCCTAAGGGTGAACCGTACCCTGTGAGTATGCTCTCAGTCTGGCAGTACTCCTTCACAATTGCTTAAGCTCTGCTGTGCTCCTTTTGCATCCGTTATTGCAATTTCTCACAGAGGCTTCAGTTAGGGGAGATTGCTAGGCACCACATACACAAAGGAAGCCTGGTCCATGTGCCAAGAAACTCACATCACCGGGGGCTGCAGCTGAGACTTGAATGTAAATATCTTCCATTGAAGGATGAGGAAAGGATGTTTTAGACCCAATTGGTGGATCCTCTACAAAAGAGCATCAACCAGTTCCTCGTTCTACATGGTGGCTGTAAAGCTGCCCCCTCCCTTCTTAACCTCCCCATTTGATAAATTTTCCAGAGTGTAATTGAAAGGATGGTAAATTTTTGCACAAGCAAAAAAATCATGGTGAAAAATGGCGTATGTCACAAAGCTTTGTCCAAATGCCAGGCATCTCTGTCTCCAGAAAAATAGAAAAACAATGGAGAGTGGGGGAAGCACAGTTTATAAATCAAGTTTGAGTGCTCTTCAGAATGGAACCCAGTTTGTGCAGCATTAATATCTACACAACTGATCCTGTACAAATATCAATTTTCACAATGTACACAGCACTGATTTCAAGATCCACAATTGCCTACAGAAAATCCTGTCTCCTGCCAGAAGGACATCAAGAGGCAGCGCTCAAAGGATTCCTAAAAGTGCCCAATTTAGTGCAATTTGCAGCCAAGCCATTTTGGGGCTGCTTAGGCCAGTCCGTCAAATCCTGAAGCTGAAGCTCAAATACTTTGGCCACCTCATGAGAAGAGAGGACTCTTTAGAAAAGACCCTCATGCTGGGAAAGACTGAAGGCAAAAGGAGAAGGGGGCGGCCGAGGATGAGATGGTTAGATAGTGTCACAGAAGCGATGAACATGAAATTGGGCAAACTCCGGAAGCTAGTGGAGGACAGGAAGGCCTGGTATGCTGTGGTCCAGGGGGTTGCAAAGAGTCAGACATGACTTAGCGACTGAACAACAACAACAACAAAGCCAGTCCGTAGGTAGGAAGATGCCTGTAAGAAGATCTGACCTTTTTGGAAGAATTGTGAAAAAGAAATGAGAATCTGTTTCACTTGCTAATTTGCATATTCTTACAGATTTCTTGAACCTCACATGGCATGCCTGTTGTTAAAAGGAAAAGCCATAGGAGGTTGCTGTTTCAACCACCCTGTGTCCTTTGCCTTACTTACTGGATACCAGAAGGATCTATCTTGTCTCCCATGCTTTTTAACATCTACATCAGTGTTTCTCAACCTGTTGAATGCATACCACCAGTGGTTTACAAGGTGGTGTCCAGTGGTATGCACGGCCATCCCAGACACCCACAGCAAGACTGCAACACAACAAGCAGTGGTAGGGGGCTTGGCGGGCAGAGCATTAGTGCATGGGTTGGGGTGTTTTTGTTTGCACACTTGAAAAGACCTCCTGCCTGCCCTGAACCTCTTTGTTGCGTCTGGCTTCCCAACCCAGAAGTAACTGGCAATGCAGTTCTGGTGGTAGGTGGGCCATGGTGGGACAAAAACTAGGAAATATCTGATGTTCATGAAACTGAGGGGGAACAGCTTTCTGGAGATTGAGGCAGACGTGTCATTGTTATGCTGATGACAGGAAGCTCTACTTCTCATTTCTGGCCCCTCTTCCTAGGTAGGAAGTGGATGCCCTGAATCAGGGTCTGCTGTGTTTTCATTATGAGTGAGGCCAAGACACTTGCATGTTCCAACTACGTGACTATCACAGTGATCTCGAACAAAACTATTCATTTTGGTTTTATGTTCAGCCCATTAGCATAGAGGGAGTTCATGATGCAGAATGCAACTTTCCAGAGACTGCTAGCATGGGATTGCCAAGTTCGTGTTGATGGTCCTTGGTTTTTTGTTTTGTTTTTTTTTCCTTTTCTTTCCCACCAGTGTTTTTCTGGTACATTGTGTTTCACCCTTTCTGGGTGAGTCTGTCTGGGGAGATTAAATGCTTCAGCCTAGAAGGCATTTGTGATAAATCATTTATTTACTAGAAAGGAGGCTGCTGCTTTGAGACAGAAATGGCCAATCACAGAAGCCCTGTGAGACTCTAGTGTGTGGAGAACTGTGCAACCGCAGCATATGGCATGAAGGGAACCACCAAGGCAAGCTCTGAAGAAAAATGAATGTAATTAATAAAGTTTGGAATTGGCAGTGATGCAGATACTTCCCACTCCTCTAAGATCCTCTGGCTATAGTCATCATCATCAGATATTTGAAAGAAAGAAAAAACCTAATGAGGATTTGAAAATGATAATTTTTATCTTGGCTAAAAATAATTTTAACTTAGCTTCCAGCAGCAAAAATTTTTGGAATAAAACACAAAAGTACAATACTACAAATCTGGCAGAAACTAACCATTAAAACAGAAGCAGCAAAATTAAACAGACCATAGTGTAGTGTCTAATCTCATGATGTGCTAAAACAGACCCCTGCCCACCAGCTCACAAACTAAATACAGGCACATAACAAAAGATGATGGAATTAATGATTAATGCAGCAATCATGGATCTTGAGACAAACATGAAATATTTCTGGATTCTGAGTGACTTGATGACTGATTTCTTCTTGTTTTCTTGACAGCCCTGGGATTTTGCTTTTCAACTCAAAAAGGGCAGGCAATCTCACTACCCCTACAGAACCAATCCATCTCAAAAGAAGCAGGGGTTTGGTCAATTTCCCCAAGGGTATTGCTCCCAGCTGCCCTGTTGTGGCAGTGTTGAGAGTGGCTTGAGAACCAGATTCCATCAACCATGATAATTTAAGCATTAATAAATCCTTGATACCAGGAATGACATCCAAAAACTCTGTGTACTGTTGTGTCAAACTCTCTTCTTGGTGCTTTTGTAATCAAGACCACAAATCAATACAATAGCCACGTTGTCAGATTCCATTAGCTCTAGGAATAGGTGCAGGAATAGCTCCTTTTCAAAACACACACACTAAGCAGCTTTATACTGAATGAGACTATTGGTTCATCTATCCCAGCCTGGTCTTATCTGAACCATCAAGACATCAGCCACACACACACTTTTCCCAGAATTTTACTGGCCATGTTCCATAGCAGTGCCCATTTAAATGTGCTGCTGCTTTCTGCCTTTGGAGCAACTCTCAGGAAAGAAGAATAGTCTCAGGACATCACTTCAAGCCTGACCAACTTCTGCATGTGGTTTTCTTGCTCTGCAAGTGGAGAGAGGGAAGGCCATTTGTTATAGCAACCACCATTTGCACCCCTAGCACATGAAAGTGTTCCCAGCTTGCTACGAGAAGATTAGCAGTGTGGGAAAGCAGAAAGCTGGCTCTTTAGCACTGGAACCCCTAACAAGGAGGTCTGCAACCGGAAAAGGGAAACAGCCCATCTTCATAACAACACCATCAATTGCCCTTTGGTCTCTCTTCCTGAAGCAGCTTGGAACTGGGTGGTACGAACAGGCCAGACACATCAAAGTAACATTGGCACAAGTCCTGGCCAAATGAATGAGCCTTGTGCTGGCAGAGAGGGCTTCGGACAGCAGTTTGTAAAAAGCCTGGAATGGTTACAGGGCAAAAGGAATTGATTCAGCCCCCCCCCCCACTTGCTAATCCTTGGCTGTTTTCCTGTGAAAGCAAATGGCTGCTATTGTCCCTAGTTGAGCCACGCTGCTAATGTGGGTGGGCTGAACAGTCTGTAGTGCAGAGGAGGCCCGTCCTCCTATGTATATAACCCTATGGGGGCTTCCTTTTTGAGCACTGCATCCATCCCCACTGTGGCTGTGCTTTTTCTCGCCTGCAGTTGGTTAACCGAGGGAATGGTGTCATTTAAACAAAAAAAGTTTAGGTTCTTTGGGGAAGCTTTTGTTGCAGTTTCACACCACACACTCCAGAACTGGTTGAAACTGGCATTCCGTCTCTCCGTCTTCAGATCAGATAGAGCACCTGTGTGTCCTTGGGTGTTTAGCTTCCCAGCTTGTTAGTGCAATCTGCTACACAGTAACTGAACTCCCTTTAGTTAGTATAACATAAGCAGGCAAAGTTTCTCACGGGAAGCGCTGGCTAGCAAACATCCACTTTCTCATGAGATCATGATGTTCAAGGAGCACCCCATTGGTTAACATGGGGCACAAGGGTCTCCAGGTATCCACCTACCAGATATACTCTAGCTGCACCCTTTGTTCTTCTCTCTGTACCATGTGTGCGCTGTGACTGAGACTGAAAATGTAACTACATGCGTTGAAAAGCCGCTTGTACGCGGCAAGCCTTCGCCGGCTTTCGCTGACCGGCAAACAGAACTTCTTGCTTTCTGACTATCGCTACTGTAACCAATAAAAGACTTTGTTATGGAAATGTAGCGATCTTGTCGTCCCTCCGCTCCGATCGCGCTAGGCAAGCGCTGAATGGGTCCACAAGCCCCCAACTCTGCTATCAACACTCAAACAAACAACAGCTTTGGGGGGGGGGGAGAAAAAAGGTCCCTATCTAGTAAGGAACTGCTCTACTGTACAGTGTGAGAAGCTTGCTCATTTTTGCCATGTTGTTTTCCAGACGATTATGGGAACACTTGTCTTCAAGTGGCATTGCACAGTGTTTCTCAAACTGTAGGTCGGAACACACTTGATGGGTCGCAGAAAGCTGGGAGCAGCAATCTTGGAAGCTGCAGACCTTACTCCTGCAATATTCCTTTTCTGAGTGTTCAGTTTGAATTTTCAAGCAAGGGTTTTTTAAAATTGTTTTTAGTTCAGTGTTTTTATATAATACTTAGTCCTAGTCTTGCTTTCTGTTAGGAATGTTTTATGGTTGTTCAGTTGCTGCAATCCAAGAAAGCCAGTTTGCATTCCGGGAGTCTCACTTGATTACTTCATAATGATGGCACTTCCTGCTTGATGATGCCACATCCAGCCATGATATCACTTCCAGGTTAATGACATCACGTCCGGTGGGTCCCAACATGGGTGCCATTCTAAAAAGTGGTCCCTGGGCTCAGGTTTGTGAACCACCGGCATAGCAGTTTGCTGCTCAGCCTCTCAGCATAAAATCTGAAGTCTCACAAGCAGCCATGACTAGAAGTCGAACCGTTTCTGTTGTATATGATAGTATACCGAGTCCTTCTGGGAAAGTAGCTTAGCTGCTTTTTGGTCATTTTCCTGCTGAAAGTTATCCTGGGGAAGCCTCCCATATGCCAAGCTCTCGGGGGGGGGATGAGCACTAACTTGCATCCAGTGTCAAGAGCATAATAGACAAGTTTAATCTAACATACCTGGGTCCTGGACTTTTCTTGGAATGGGGGCTTCTGCTGCATTTTTCTGAAGCTGAAACTGCTGTATTACTCCTGAGAAACTCAAATGTCCCTTATGCCAGCTAGTGAGCATCACAGGCCTCTATGCGAGGCCCACATTCTTCTCTAATTTAGAGTAGCCTATTTTGAACAGTAAAGCTTTGTGGTTTACAAGAACTTTTGAACTCCCAAGGGCCAAACAAAACACAGTACCATAAAAGAACACAAAGCATGAAAATCTGACTCAGAGCTTTCCAAGCTCTGGAATTCATACTTGGTATAAAAATTCCTTGGTATACAAGAATTCATACTTGGTACAAAAGTAGTGTGGTCACTTGGAAAGCCACTCCAATTAAGTAAAGGGGATAACTATATCCTACTAAGTTCTTAGGTAGGAGTGTATTCCCTGAATCATGATTTACACTTGGATTTTACTGAATAAGAATTTGTTAGCCACCTTGAGCTTTGCAAAGCAAGCATAGGCAGGCTCCTATATCTGTGGATTCAGTTATCCATGGATTCTGACACATGCCCATTCACGTTAAAATCCTTGGCAGGAAGTAATGTTCTTGCTAATGTATCTGCAGTTTCTGTATCTTCAGGAGTGGTGGTCAGGAATGGATCCCCCTGGATATGGGGGCCGGCCTGCACCTAAATCTTTTAAATAAACCTCTATTGACTGTTGAATAACAAGATAGGGGTAGCCTTATGCTCTGTTGTGAGATCTAGCCAGTCCACAGTCTATTTCAGCAGTTCCCAAACTATGGCCCAGGACCCAATTTTTGTTGGGTCACGAAACTGATAAGGCAGATTACGCTATGTGCATATAAGATTAAAACAAGCTGCTACAAGGTCGGGGAGCACTGCTGCCCGACCCCATTCTAGCCTCACCCCTTGGCATTCATAAATCAGGCAGCAGCCACTAAAACGTTTGGGAACTACTGAATTATGATATTAAACAGCTAGCTCTCAGACACCAATTTGGAGTATGTGTGCAAGTAATTTCAGAGTGGTCAACAATGACCCCTGAAGAACAGTTTTTTATTCCCTTGTGGAAGAAAATGGTATACCAGTTAGGATCAGTTTTGATCGCTCATGGGGGTCAGGGCTGATTTTGAGACAGTGCTGGTTCTGTGCTGAAGTCATTTGTCCTGTAAGAGTTCTGTTCGGTGTCATATTTAAATGGGTCATGGGGTGTGTTTGATTTTGCACATCAGCAGAAGTTGTTGGTAAACTAGATCAGAGATCTTCAACCCTTTTCATCTCATGGTACACTGGCAAGGTGCTAAAATTGTCAAGGCGCACCATGCTGCCAGTGGCAGGCTCACCCCCCAATGGACCTATTATAAATGGCCCTTCCCCAAATTCCCATGGCATACCTGTAGACTATTTGTCGCTGTGCGCTGTGGCACAATGTGCTGTGGCACAATGGTTGAAAATGGCCAAACTAGATTGTTGGAAGAACAGGGAACTGCAACAACCACAATCAAGTTAAATTGTATAATGTTCAGCTGCTGTTCAGCACACTAAGGCAGGGAAGGGACAAAATGTTTGGTCCTTTCTGGAAGGAGTGTAGCAAAAATTGTTTTTTGCCTGAATTTTGGTCAGAGGGGTTAATTTGCTTAACAGGCTATTTTCCAAGACGCAATTTTACTACTGAGTTGTTTTAGTTTAGAAACATATTGAACATAGAGCATTATATGATGAAAAGGTATGAAGGACAGGATGAAGACTTCTACCAAACAGAAGAACCAGCAGGTGATACATGGAAGCTCCAATACTTCAATTTAATACTCCCTCTACATCAGGCTCTTTAATGAAAACATTAGAACAAAACAGTTTTATAATGAAAGTGTGGGTTTTTTGCAATTCCACAGGACTTGCCTGGTTCCACATGAAGAATCCACACTCTGACATTCATGGCATGCAGGTGCCGAACTTCTGCACAAGCCACCCAGGTCTTTGAAAATTGTGCTTTAGAAAGCTGCACAGCGCATTGCTAAAGAAACTATTATGGAGACTAGATACGGTCAGTCAAACTTTATTTTGTTTTCCACAACAACAATTATCCTGCAATTTCTTTTTTTGCCATCACTGAAATGACTGGGCAGAAAAATCATTGAGAAATATAAATACTAAGCAATATGGGACAATTGAAATGCACTAAACAATGTAGAGAGCTATGGAAGCCAGAACCTGATGATAATGTGGAAAAAAAGTACTCTTATTAGTGTCAGCAAATGAGTACTGTAATAAAAAGGAAGCTAAGGTTACATTTGATCACAGACATTTATTCCCAAGAAGAGTGGTAGAATTGCACTTTTTTAAAAAATGGAGACCAGTAATCAAGTCCACTCGATGTGCGTTGTTGCGCATGTTCAGTGTTTCTGCAGCTCCTTCATTCTGTTGAGTGCGCTACCAGCTCGGAACCATTCAATCTGAGTCTCGTTGAAGGTGTGGTTCAGTATGATTGTTTCTTGGCTCCCATTAGGATGTTTGATGATGCACTTCAGGGGCTAGTGGGGAGTGGAGAAATAAGAGGGGTCTAGTTTCTGCATCTTACCCTCAATCCCTAAGCAAACAGTCATCCATAATTATCCTAGTCTAAGATGCAACTTCATATTTCTTTGATTGTACAGGTGGAGTGTTAGAGGCCACTGTTGCTACAAGATTGATGTTGAAGAATTTCCTTTTTGTTTCATTTTCAGTTCAGAGGGCTGCACAAATGTGAACTTTCAACACCTATTCCCCCCAACTGCACTGAAGATCACATTTCCTATGCAAGTTGGCCAGAAACCAAGAATCAGAATTTGAAGATCCTGGGCACAAAATTCTGTTATAAGATGAACTATGCATCTCAGATCTTTGCAATAAGATTATGGAGTGTAAAATATTTCATAGCAGTGCAAAAGGGCAAGAGCCTCAAGTCATTAAGAGGTACTGGGATGTTTGTAACATGAAAAAGCCCAGCGCCAATCTACTACTAAATTTTTTTTGTTTGTTTCTAACATGCTGCTTGTTCAAGTGCCTCTCAGCAACTATGAAGGCAAGAAGTTTGAGAACCTTGATGTCATAACTATAAAAAACAATACTGCAAGGGCCTAGAAACACTTTGGGGTCCTGAAACATAGCAGAAAGCAAGGGAAGCGGGAACTACTTATGAGAAAGTGTGCCCATTACCTTTCCTGGAGCAAAGTCTTTCAGCCCCACAATGCTCAGCTTGTCCACAGGATGGATCTTGTCATAGTCTGCTGGGTCAGCAAAGGTTAATGGCAGGAGGCCTTGCTTCTTCAGATTGGTTTCTGCGAACAACAAGTTTATCACCAAATGATTTTAGACCACACGTTCTAGCAGCCAGTTGTTAGGAAAAACTGAAAGCCCAAATTCTTTGAGCATTTTAGAAGACAGCTTGCAACTTCAGAAGCACTGTCAAGGTATCCAGTCCAGCACATATTTCAACATGGGAATGAAGGAAGGAAGGAAAGCAGGCCAGCCTACCAGCAAGATTACCTAAAATGCTCAACTGTTAACCAGCTTGTTTTCTGAATCCAAACTATCTCAGTCTTACACATGCATCCAGTCCTGTACAGCAAACACAGATGTAACTTGAATATTCAATTGCACAGGAAGAAAGGACAATGGAAACTTGAAGGACTCCGATTGTAGCTCATGGAGTTCGCACCAGCATTAGGATCTCCTGGCATTGAGACAGTTGCATAGTTGAACGAACTTCAGTTCTTTATAGTTTCGTTCTATTTGGTTCTTTATCAAGGTGTACATACAATGGCTCATAAGAGACTTTTGGCAAGCCAATGAGCAGACATTGTCAAATTCTACACAAAAGGTCAACAGAGTGCACTGCCTGGAGTAACACTTTAGATTATATTGCATAAGTGTCATTGCTCCAGTTTTCCCCTAAACTTAATACTTTGTTGCACTACCATCAGCTATATAAAAGCCAGTGAATCCATTCACACACATGCAGACAGATACAACATTAAGGGACAAAAATGTTTGAATTTAGACCACCTAGTACATCTACTGCAATTGGCTCTACAGAAAGTAGAATGCTCACCGTGAATCCTGGCAAAACTCTTCACGATGATGGCCCTTCCTCCTAGATGCCGTGGTTCCAATGCTGCATGCTCCCGGCTTGAGCCTTCACCATAGTTTTCATCCCCAACTACCACCCACTTAACACCATGTTTCTGAGAACAAAGCAACGCAACACATTTCTTGGTACTCAAGGAAAGACAGTTGTTGAAAAGCAAGACAGAAGCCATTGGCAAAGTATATCAAACACGTTCAAACATTTCTTGATATACGTGTTCTATGCTTCTCCTAATGCAGCTGCATAGAAATGCGTTGCTGGGCTGCATCACATCAATGATGCATATGCAATTTATTGTCTCCTAACATGGCTACATCTTTTTTTATACATGCTTCTGCCAAGCTAGATTTCCCTTCTGGATTTTATACTTATAAAAATCTTGCATGCAGGAACAAAAGACACACATTTGTCTTCGTACTTCATCCTGGGGGCTTGGGTCACTGGTGGAACCTAGCAAGATACCCCCACACATACACACCTCTTTGTGTTCTCTGCAAATTTTATAAGAATCCCCTCTACCCCATCATCCAGATTATTTATAAAACTGTTGATCAGCACAGGGCCTAAAACAGAGCCCTCTGAGGCTCAACCCACTATTTCCCTTCGGATTGACAGAGCCATTTAATCGCACTTGTTGGGAATGGTTGTTCAAACAGCTCTGAATCCACCTAACCATAGTACCATCTAACCCATCAGGAGCTAATTTTGCCTCTTTTTCCAGGAGTCATGTTTCCAAGAAGAGAAATGACCATTTTATTATATCTGTACTGAGGCTAAGTTTACACATTAACACTAGCTATACAACTCGTGTTGAAACTTAGTTCATCTAGACGCTGCTTGACTCAGAGCGCAATCCTAATCTAGAGTTAGACCTGCACAGTCAGGCCAGCAAAGTTTGGCCGGCACAAGGGACACCGTATAATGGGTTTGGACCACTCTCCAAGTCAGAGAAGCCAGCACAGATGTTTGCCACCCTCTGTAACACAGTGGTCCAAATAGGCTTTACGGTGGCCCTTGTGCAGGCCAAGCTTTGCTGTCATATCCAAACCTCAGGTGGTATTTGGCAGCATCTTTGGTTGCACTAGGATAGGAGAGGGTACATGCTGGATTTTTGTTTCCCACCTCTCCAGGGTTGTTTTTACATTTCTGAGAAGCAGGCTTCTGGAATAATGTGGTCCGGAACTACCAGCCTATATACCTCCTATATTGCATATGATTGTAAGCAGATAAGTCTCACCTTGTAATATCGGGCTGTGTCAGGAACAGGCCCAAACTCCTGGGTTAATGCATTCCTCACTGAATTGGCTTTGTCATTCTCAATATTTATGGCACCAATCAGCAAGTTGTTTGAAATATTGTCCAGGTGGCCACGGAATTTGAGCCAGGGGCCAGCTGCTGAAATGTGATCAGTGGTACATTTCCCTTTCACCTGGAATGGAAGAAAACCAAAAAAAGGGACATTTGGACAACAAGCACTTCTCGTTCTCAAGGGCCCTCACAATTCTGTAAAAGCCACAACTGACACCCCACATGACCTGAACCTCCCTGAGGAACACCAGCCATTCTGTGCCCCCAAGTCAGGGAAGTGAACAGGTAGAATAGAATAGAATATTTATTGGCCATACATGGAATTTCACCATACATGGAATTTTACTTCGGCCCAAAAGCTCTCACATATATCTTAAACTAATAAATAATACCATCCCATTAACAAACCCAGGTAAGACTGGTCCCACCTCTGCAACCTTCCTGGGCTACTCAGTGAGCAGAATTCCAGCTTTGTCCGAGACAGATACTTTCAGGGAATGCAGACACCAACATGGCTGCAACTGTGCAGTAAGGAAGGAAGCCAGTTTAGGATGGTGGTGGGTTCTCCAATGAGATTTCAGCTCCTGCGACACGTGCAGCTGGGCCAGTACACCTGCCACCAGAAGTGGGTCTTCTGGCATTGCTATTTAAACCGGCCCCAACATCATTACCGACACAAAGTCTAGGTATTATCACAACAAAAGTCTCTAGAGTTCCCCCTAGGTGTGCGGCATTGATCCTGGGAAGCAGGCAACCTAATTTCCCCAGCTGTGACAGAAGCATATCCTTTTCCAGACCTATCTGGTCTCCCTCCAGACCCGACCTTGATGAGGAGCAGCATATCTTCGAGGTCCTTGCCATCCCATTTATCAAAGGGCTCAAGAAGCTGTAAGCGCTGGCTGGTGGGGCTCACATCCACATGCTGGCTGCTGCCATCCTTGGGAGGGTTCTGATAGGTATCCTGTCCTGGATCAAATTCCTACAGGGGTGAACAGTTGAAGAAGGAAAGACAGTATCAGCAGGGATACTTCGGCAAGGTCAGTTCTTGCAGCACAAAAGGCAGCTGTCCCCAGGATGTCCTTCCATCACAAGGGAGGCAGCTCTCTTTAGCACTTTGGATCGCACAACTTCATCTGTGTTTCCCCTTTTCTTTTTCCTCCCACTTGTCTCACTCAGATGCAAAACCATCTCTGCCTAGAGGGATGAATCCCCATGATTCATCAAGGTGACTTGGCTGCCCTGAAGTATTTCCACAGATACACAAGTAGTCCATCTAATACTGAGCTGGATCCAACAGCCATTAACCTTTAGTGATTAACTTCCTAAACCACCCCAAATAGTATGAAGTTTGACAAAAGTAGGAAGATTACCAGTTTGGGAAGCTCATCAGCATCAGGTGCCTCAAGTTTGAACTTCTTTCCATCAGCTCCCGTCAGGAAGTCTACCTCTGGGTTGAATTTCAGGGTGCCAGCAAGAGCCAAGGCTGTGACTATCTGAAAAGACGACCCATTATGGGCAAGAGAAGCCTGTTTCCTTCCATCCATCTCCCTGTCCAACAGTCAGTCATTAAAGTGCTACCTTCATTTTCACTATAATGCAAAAATCAAAACTCAAACCTTGATCTATTGAAGTCAGCCTGCCAAGGAATTAGCTATTAGGAGTGTTTTATTTTAGCAAGAATGGGCTCCAGAAGCAAGCAGTGAAGCTACCCCTAATGAAGCCAGGTCAACGAGGCCCATTGAAGAGGAAAATAAATGCAGCCTTCTCCAACACGTGGACACACTGAGGCAGTTTTAACAGCTCACCTATGTGTAATATCACTGGACACTTGTAGCATGCAGGTTGATTAGCCATGGACAAAAAAAAGACAAGACTATCACCTATAGCCGATCTACCTGCCCTGGCCTGAAGGCAAGATATTTTGTAAGCACCAAGTTTTCTTAAGAATCACAGCAAAGTCAGCTGTGGATGCTTATTTCTCTCCCCAATCCAAATCACTCAGTAGCATGAGCAGTCACATGCTTTACCTCTGGAGATGTCACAAAGGCATGCGTCTCTGGATTAGCATCATTCCGGCCGGTGAAGTTTCTGTTATAGGATGTAACAATTGTATTCTTTTCTCCCTTTTTGGTATCTTTTCTGCAAAGAAAGGTGGAAGAGAAACCTGCATGTCAAAGTCAGAACATATGCTACTTTGAACTATGGAAAGCAAGCTATTCAATGTCCCTTTTATAGAATTTGAAGCTGTATTTGAAACCAGGTTCAACCTGGCTGAATTTCACCCAGGGTTCAACACAATGAAACAACCCACTATCAAAACAGTTGCATGCCACTATTATTCACACAAGCAAAAACACCCAAAAACATTTTCACCTGTACATGGATCCACAACAGTGGGGGAACCAGAATGAACAACCAGCTGAAGGGCATTCCAGAGCTATTACCAAAAGCCTCTTGTGGACATCAATCTTGCACCCAGACAAGATGGTTTTTCAGAATCTGAGGGATACCCCCAGGACTTTAACTGTTTAAGACTCAAGACCAAAACCAGTTCCCTGAATTGGGCTCCAACACAAGGAACTAGCATAGGTGCTGCAATCTTGGATTGTGTTAATTTATGTTCAAACAAAGACAATCTGAACCAAATGAGGTCCCCAATTACCTTCAAAGGCAGCCCCATATAGCATGCATGAAGACAGTCCGATGTTGAGGACATCAGGGCATGAATGATAGTGACTAGATCTTCTGAGTGAGGATGTAGCAAGTGCCCCAGCAAAAGTTGGGAAAAGGCACCCTGGCCAAAGCTCTGGGGTATCAGCGGACAAAGCCAGATCCAAGCAACAAACCTGATTCTGTCCACAACAGGACTCCCCCTCTCCCATTCAGCTGGTCTACCAATTCTCCTACTAGCATCAACTCCACGTTTTTAAAAACTTGTGGCATGCCTTTCATAAATGGCACCATTTCCTATGAGATGGACCAAACCTATGGGTTTCCATCACAGGCCATTGGTGAACAAGAAAATATTCATATGGCACACAAAAGGAGCCTGTATGCTTGAGCTGCAACCATCAAAGTTGCTTTCAGAACTAATGATATTAGCTGCAGACAGAGAATGCCAAGGGCGGCATATGTCACGCGAGAGGAGATCTACTTGGAGGGAGTGTATACTGAGTGTGGCAGATTCTTGCATGCAGCAGGGCTTCATTCAATCTGCTTATCTGAGAACATAGCCGGAGAATTATTTTTGCCTGTACACACTTTTTGTATCCACATTAAGGTGTACATTTTGAGCCCCATTTACGTGATTTGTTTTTTATGGACAGTTCAACAAAAGGCTATGAAATACTGCCATCTGCACATCTATTCCACCTTACCTGTCCCACTGACCTATGCATGGTCCACAAGCATTGGCAAGAACCACTCCGCCAACATCACGTAGGACTTTTGCCTGAAAGAGATAAACAGGATTTGACAGCAGAAGACTTAAGCAATGATGTGTGCCCCAACTTACCAAGGAACACAAATGGACCGCAAAGCACAAACTGCAAGGACACTTACATAGCCATCCCTTTCAATGGTGGCCCGGATCTGCTCTGAGCCAGGTGTGATGGTAAACTGAGACTTGCACTTCACCCCATGAGCTAGTGCTTGTTTTGCCAACGCAGCAGAACGCCCCATATCTTCATAGCTTGAATTGGTGCAACTACCAATCAGACCTGTGCAGATGGGATGCAGAAAAGGAGCATCTGTTTATGGCCTTGAACGCACATGGAAAACGAATGCAGCAGTACATTTTTTTCAGCTTAAAGAGCTCCAGACATATAAATCCCTCTCTAGCTTCTAGCATTTTAAGCATCATGAGAAAACCCATCCAGTGTTTTATCCTACTAACCAAGGGCTGATGGGCTCAAGCATGCTCCTTGGGAAAACAGTAAGAGAATCAAGAGGTGCTGAATGTCATTTTCCAGGAACAGGTGTTTAAGAAACTCTGCATATTATAAAGAGCCTTTCTAGTTAAACCATCACCACAATGCAAGACAAGATAACCTTTCCCCATAAGTTTTTCTTTCATTGCTCTTCTTCCTTTGCACCCAATTCAGTGAGTATCCTTCTCAAGAACAGACAAGAACAAAACAGCCCATGAAAACATGCCAACAGGCAGCATTCCGCCTACAGTGTGCAATCACCTGGCCGAAAAACTTCTGCCAAGGGGAGCTTGGCAACTGGGAAGTTCAGCGAAGGTGTGCCTGGAGGCCCTAGATGCCTACAGCTGCCTTAAAAGGGAATGCTGGCTACAGGGAGCTGAAGTTATGTTATCCCTCATCTCAAGCTAGAGAGAAAAGCTATCCAGTATTTGACATTGAAGAATTTAATCTGCAAAGGAAAAATGCTACTCACCAACTCTGATATCCACTGGCCAGCCCTTCTTTTCTGCCACAGTGCCAATCTCTTCTACAGTGTGTGCCAGGTCTGGCGTGAAAGGCCCATTGATAAGGGGTTTCAGCTTTAGAAAAAAAAAAAACCCAATAAGCTACTGAGCAAATTCTTGTGATCCACTATTATAAGAATATGTTTTGAGAAGGCATTATTTAAGGGCACATGATGCAGATATCTTGCTGAAGCCAAGCAGGCCTATATGCATGTGTCATTACCCAACCCAGTTTCCATTCAGGAGAGGTTCCTGCTAATACGAGAAACTGTGGATAGTAGCGAATCCTACAAGAAGCAGTTCAAATTCCCCCATCACGTAAATGACTGGTTGCAGCCTTCTCTGTCTCCGGGTTGCTTGCAAACACTAACAAGAAGAGCTAACAGGAAGCAGGTTAAAGGGCTGAAAAGTCTATGCTTATCATAGAGTTCATAGAGCTTAGCGTCACGTTATTTTCAGCCCTCCAACCTGCTTCCTATTAGCCGACAGCAGAGAGACAGCAGCAGGAGGGCTGCAATTTGTGAATCACAGATATAGAACCTGTGGAAATGGGGAAGATACAGCCTGTAAATGGAATAAAAATAAAACTTGGCTCTTCTAAAAGATTCCCAGTTGCTACAGAAGAGTTTCATGCTGATGAAACTGTTAAACAGCCATCTCATTTCAAAGGACCCCCCAAAGGTCAAAAACTCAAAACTTCTTAACACACAGATGAACTAATTCAAAGGTCAGCTAGACATACACTTCCAATTTGCTACACAAATTTGTCACACACTTTCCTCAGATTCTCCTCTCTCATTGCAACAAAGGCTAGACTTGGCAGATCTGACGCCAAGGCTCTTTAACACTAAACGAAGAGTCTGAATATTGTACGCAGATGCTCTCTCTGTCATTCACACCAAATATCTGAGCCATTGTTTGGAAGGTGACTGCAGAGTGACTTACTTCACTGAGGTTAATTTCAATCAACTGGTCATACGAGCAGCCAGGATCAGGTTTCAAGTGCTCTTGGAATTCATCTGCTAGACTAGCAATCTCTGAAATCAGAAAAGAAAGCTAGAACACTGATAATTGGTTTCCTATCTGCCAAGAACAAGCTACTTCCCTAGTTTCCAGACCTTTTTCAACAGTTCCACCTTTTGTCTTGTCTCTGTCCTGTCTTTGAGGTGGTAGCGACTGCTCTAGTAACAGGGCCAAGAGGCAGTTTTTAAAGTGGTGCACTCTTATATTTAGCAGGGGAGAGAAGCTGCCCTTCATGCCTGCACGCCATCTTTTCCAGTGGCTGTTGCCAGCAACTTTTTAAAAGATGGTTCCTGACCCCGAAGGGCTTACAATTTTAGCCATGTAAACTGCCTCACTGAAAAGCAATAATAAAAATATTTATATAATAGCCTCCCTATTGTTCCACCACCTGACCTCATACAGTTCTTACCAGCCCGTCCAGTCTTGGCCAAGTATTTCTTCATCCGGTGATTGTAAGGGAAGATGGACGTAGTGGCCCCAATCTCTGCTCCCATATTGCAGATAGTTGCCATTCCTGGAATTGAAAGAGAGCCATACTTCAAATGAAATGGGAACCTCAAGCCACTAAAGCAGCGCTTGCCAAAGTGTTGGGTCAAGACCCACTAGCTTGGGAAGCACTGGCTCATTCCCCTTTAAGGGGTGGGGAGGGGGAAGGCAACAACATGATCCTCATGAATGTGCTGCTACCACAGGTTTTTCCCCACCTACCTGCACTAGCTCCAGCCTCCACGGGGCACGGGGCGCCCCGCAGATGCTTCCGCAGCACTCCCCAAACCTCCGACAGTGTAAAAATTGCAATCAGAAGCTACTTGTGATCGTGAATTTTTACACTGTCAGAGGCTTGGTATGGGGAGCACTGTGGAGGTATCTGCAGGGCTCCTCACCCCACCCCGCCAGAGGCTGGCACTAGCATAGATAGGTGGGGGAAACCCTGTCCCCAGCAGCAACCCAATCCTGGGGATAGCACGGCTGCCTTCATCCCAGCCCTGCCAAGGATTCATGCGGTTCCTGACTCCCTCACAGGGGTTTGGGAACCACGGCACTAAAGCCTTAAAAAGGTCAGTTTATGGAGAGTTCATACCATCGTTTTGCTTATGAATCTGGAACTCAAAAATGCAAGGTTGTGATATTTCAGAACTATGACAAAGATGATTAAATAGATTGCCTGTACAGGTAGTCCCCGACTTAAACTGAACTTACACAGCACTGTCATTTGAAGCATCCAAAGGACTCGCCCCTGACAAAGAGCTTATATAGCTCTCAAACTACTTCAGTAGCACCACTGGGCTCTTAGCTGGCACTGACTCAGCTAAGTCAACCTGTGTTCATATCAAGTGACAAGGAATCAACCCACTGCCAATCTTCTTGGCTAATGGCTACTTACGAAGCCACCCCATAGGTCTGAGCAACGAGGTACTTCGGTCAGATGACCGCAGTTGCTTGATAGCTCTGGCTGCAAACTGTCCACCTCCAAAGCCACACAGGCCACATTCTGACACAACAGGGCATTTTCCTCACCTGTGCAAGAGATGGAATCTACTCCAGGTCCGTGATATTCTATGATGGCTCCTGTGCCACCTTTTACCGTAAGTACGCCTGCCACTTTCAGGATCACATCTTTAGCAGAGCTCCAACCTGACAGCTTCCCAGTCAGTTTTACACCAATTACCTGAAAAGCCACCAGTGAAAATAAAGAGTGAAGCTGGCAGAATGTGACTCCTCCAAATGAAAATACGGATTTAATTTTCTAGGGTGGTCTGAATTAGCATCTGTATTGCAAATAAAGTATTCTTGGAGTGCAAAGATTCAGATTCCAGGAAACAGTCTGCTATTACGAATACGTTATAGTTAATAGATACAAAATTAGCAGCGCTGTTGTATCCCTCGGGCCACAAAATGAGCAGTGTGGACACCGGACGTCTAGCAATGCCATGGGAAGCAAGGGATACAAGTTGCATCATCCCGTTATCAGGTCACATTAAAAACATGAAATCACCACTATTAGAAGCAATGGTTTTGCTTTCTATGTCCCAACACAGTGAAGGATGCATACATTTTTCTCTCTTACCTTAGGGCACTTGAGTTCCCAAGGGATTCCTGCCATGACATCAACTGCATCAGCTCCACCAACTCCAATACAGATCCCCCCCCAAGCCACCGCCATTGGGGGTATGGGAATCCGTGCCAATAAGCATGACGCCAGGATAGGAGTAGTTCTCAAGGATAATCTGAGAGACAGGGCAAGATTTACTACTAGAAGAATAGACAGATTTCCCCCTACCCACCCACCACTTTGGAAACTTCCTGTAGCATTAGAACAAGTTTGGTAAGCCACCTTGGGCTGGTACTTTTGAACAGTAAAGGCAGGCAGGATTAAGTCAGTGAATGACACAGGAGACTTGTCACCAGAATTCCCTTTAAGAATCCCCACAGCTGCATACAGCCCTTCCATGGCTGTGTGGCAATCATATTGCATTTTGTGCTGCTCTAGACAAATTTTCCAGCTGTTCATTCAAGGTTACAGTGGTCAAAGGAGCCACCTTGCAGAAACTACACATCCAGGAAGAAAAAAAAACCAAGCAAGTTTGCCTCATTTGGAATATGGACATACCTCAGCAACAAAAATCCCATTGTCAAGAGAAGCATCAAGAAGATTTCACTTGTGTATTTTTTTCTTGCCGTAAGGAAGGAAAGAGCTTACCTGGTGAATGATTCCAGATCCAGGTTTCCAGAAACCTACTCCATACTTGGCACCTGCTGTGGCTAAGAAGTTGTATACCTCTTGGTTAATATCCTGTGTACACAAAGGAATAAGGACGTATACCAGCTTCTATTTCTACAATGCTAGATGCAGCCCCCCTGTACCACACAATCCACATCCTTACTCAGAACGTATATTTTGACTATAGATGCTAGGCAGCTAGAGATTTCTTCTTTTAGGCCAGAAGGTTTAGTACCACCTCCATATACAATCCACAGAGTGGCTCTGTGCTAAGCTCCACTTGCAATGGATTCAATCTCTTTTAGATCAGTGATATTCAAACTTCTTAGACAGGGACCCACTTTTTAGAACGGCACTCGTGTCGGGCCCCAACGGAAGTGACATCATTAACCTGCAAGTGATGTCATAGCCAGAAGTGACATCAGCCAGAAATGACAGCAGGAAGTGCTGTCATTGTAGCATAATAAAATGGCACTCCTAAAATGCGAATTGGCATTCTTGGACTGCAGCAATTGCACAACCATGAAACATTCCTGACAGAGAGCAAGATTAGGACAAAATATGATGTAAAGGCACTGAACTGAAAACAAAATTTTTAAAAACCCTCACTTGAAAACTCTTATCTGCTAATACTCACAAAAGGAATATAACAAGAGTAAGGTCCGCAGTTTCCAAGACAGCCGTTCCCAGTTTGAATAACACTGTTTTAGATAGTCAGGCACTCCCTGCTAACTTGCACTACACATGCAATCCAGATGGCAACTCATAGCATTAATGAAGTTGCATGCAGTTTAAGATCCCTTCAATGCCACAGAGGATGTGAAACCAGAACTCAGAACATAACTGGTGCACCGCTCCCAGAGGTGGCAAAAAAACTCTTGGGCAGGCGCTAGAAGCAAGTGAATTGCAGATACTATGAATAGGAGAATGAAAGCCATACTAAGAGAATCGCCTATTTCAATATTTCCCCCTACTTTACTACAGTAATGTTTTTTCTGCTGTACAGAATTTTCCTCTCAATCTCAAACATTCTAGCTTTATTTTACCAAGTGGTACATGAAGGGCCCAATCCTAAACCAAGTTAGGTCAGCATAAACTAAGCCAGCAAAGTTTGGCCAGCACAAGAGACACCGTAAAGTATGTTTGGACCACGTTCGGAGTCAGAGAGGCCAGCACACAGTCGTGCACCATCCTCCCTGACTCAGAGTAGTCCAAACACACTTTATGGTGGCCCTTGTGCTGGCCAAACTTTGCTGGCTTAGCTTATGCCGGCCTAACTCCAGTTGCAGATTGCATTCTAACTGTATTAAAAATAATAAATTCCAGAAAATGGAAATTAGAAAACACAAGGCCACGTTTTTAAATGTTTTTCGAAGGTTCAAAGCCCTTCCCACATACTATGAACTACTTTTTGCCAGGGTCACAAAGTTTGATGACCTGCACAGGACTTAACAGTTTGCTTCCCTGATATCCAACTGCTATGACTTTGCAGAATGAGTTTCTCTCTATATTGGCACCAGGTAAGAGATGCATTTCAGTCTCCGTTTTCTACTGACTCTTAAGAACACCACAGGATACAAAGTAGTTGGTTTGCATTTTGCTACTTCTTGTCTCTCTCACACGATCACATCTAGGGCATTAAATAAAGGAATGGCTATCTGGTAAGAGAAGATTTTGCTTTGTATTGTATTTTGCTATACAGAGACTGGCAGCTTTTGAATCAAATCAAGGCACTTCATCATTAAACGCATACAGATCTTTTTTTTCTTAGTATTCATCGGCCAAGACCAGAGTAAATGCCTTGACCTACCTATTATTCATTCATTGCCAAATGGCAACATTAAAAAAGAGCACAGACAGAAAAGGCATGACATTTGTTTACTGTAGCCATGGAGCAGATAAAGATGGGGGAGGAGTACTTTGGGCTTCAAGGGAAGAACACCAAGAACATGTAAAGTGCTTAGAATGAGAACTGTCAACTCCACAAGCAGTAAAAAGTTAATGGAATGGATGGTCTTTAGCAAAAAGCACTCCACACCCAAAGATTCTTGTAGCTTTTGAACAGAGGGCACAAAGCAAGGATTGTGCTTTGAGGCAGAAACTGAGGAAGAAACTGCTCACTCGCAGCAAAATTAACCTTACTAAGATCTAAAGGTGAAAAGCAGCAACATGGAAAAGTGTTGATAAGTCTTATGCACTGGGCGATAGAAATATTCTGTTCCCATAGAAGTCAAGCTGTATACTGTACAAAAGATGTATGCAAATGAAACAAGAATGTATACAATTGCTTGTTTTGGTCTTCCGGCAATTAAAGTTACACAACAGTGTTATTCAAACTGCGGGTCGGGACCCACTTGGTGTGTTGTGACCTGATGTCAGGTGAGTCACGGAAAGCTGGGAGCAGCCATCATGGAAACTGCAGACTTTACTCTTGTTATGTTCCTTTTGGGAGTGTTAACAGTTTGAATTTTCAAGTGAGGGTGGTTGTTTTTTTTAACTGTTTTTAGTTTAATGCTTTTACATAATATCTTGCTTTCTGTCAGGGGTGTTTCATGGTAGTACAATTGCTGCAGTCCAAGAATGCCAATTTACATTTCAGGAGTGTCGTTTTATTATGTTACAATGACAGCGCTTCCCACTTGATGTTATTTCCTGCCACAACATCACTTCCGGTGGGTTCCAAGATGAGTGCCATTCAAAAAAGTGGGTCCTGGTCTAAAAAGTTTGAATACTACTGTTATACAACATACCAAGTTTACAGCCCTTGACTCTTGGAAAGGCTGCTTAGTACCTCTTTGGCTTCTATTCCACCAACTTTTATGGCTACCTTCGAACACAAAGGCTAACCAGCTAGTAATTGACTATGGACATCTACCAAACAAAGTCAGTGTAAATTTTAAATAATGACCTTTGCTCTCCGGAGATCTTTTTCACCACCCAACTGAGCTTCAATAAGGTGATCGCAATGGATGGTTGAGGGCACGGCCACTTTGGGCAACCCACTGCTAATGAACTGCAGCATGGCCATCTGGGCAGTGGCATCCTGCATGGCTACCCGGTCTGGCCGCAGACGCAGATATGTCTTGCCCCTCTCAATATCCTGCTTGATAGGATCATCTAAATGGCCATATACAATCTTCTCTGACAGAGTGAGGGGACGGTCCAGTCTGTTGGGAAGGAAACAGAGAGAACTTTAGGACTTCTGCTTAAGAATTTTAACCATGTCACATATTTCAACACATAACAGACTTACAGCAAGACTGATCAAGATACTTCTGTAGCCTGTTAGTGAATCTATATACAAACAGATGGTTGGATGAAAGCACCCTTAGGCCATACACAGCCATTCCCATTTTTCTCTGGATCTTTCTGCCCTCCAATGGTTTTTTCTCCTGGAACTACCAATGAGGAATTAATTCATGCTAATCTAGGCATTTTTCAATTGACTTTGAACAAGGGTCAATTTGGAAAAGAACAAACAAAAGGCTATTAGAAGAGAATTGGGGAAAAAACACTATCAAGATATACTGGCTCCTCAAAGGAAGTTGTAATGTTTGCCAGCTTTGAAATACAATAAATTTGCCACTGGATTAGCTACTAATGAGGTCCTGACAGCTTTCTGTGGTGGTGAGTCTCCTTCAAAGCCAGAAAATGCTTTCATAAATGCATTCATATGTTGCTTCTCAGATTCCTTATCAGAACCTTTGTTTTCATTGTTTTCCTCAGCCACTAAATCAGTAGCTTCCCTCCTCAACCATCCCCCTGTGCCATCTTGGACAAGCAAAAGACACCAATAATTAGCACAAGTGCTCAATGACCTTTTCCAAATCCACACTATTTGCATGGGTTCTTATGGGAAAGCAGCTTTAATTTACACACAGATTTCAAATAATGCAACCCCCTACATCAATTGAGAGGGGCCTGTATTCGAAGTGGCCACATCTGAACTACCCAGCTCAAGTGGACCTCAGTGCCAATAAAACTCCCAGTCATAGTTTGTTGTCCTGCTAGATTCTCATTTCTCAGCAGGAGCATTTTACTGTAGGAAGAAAAAAAATTAAGTCACTGGTATGAAGACCAAAAACGTGGCTAAAGGAAGCTGTTTATTTAGGAATTTACACCATATAGAACTTCTCAGAGAGTTTGATCTGAACTATAGATAATTGGGATGTAAGCCACAGTAAAGGCTTTTGGATCAGTGTCCTCCACCATCACTGCTCCCAACACCACAGGGGAAAAGCATGTAGTACTCTGTATGCCTCCACCATTACAAGATATACAGCCCAATCAACTTTCCAGCACCAATGCAGCCATGAGGCAAGAGAACAAATGTTAGCTTGAGGGGGCTTCCGTGACTGCCCCCCCACCGCACACCCTATTGACATAGCTGCACTGGAGCTGGAAAGTTGGTTAGGATTGGACTGTTGGCAGACAAATGTAATTCAGAGCTACTCCCTGCAGCCAGTTTTGTTTGAGTCCTTTGAAAACCACCTCTTCCCTATGTGGCAAGACTTTAACTCTTACCTTTTCCGGACAATGTTGATATTTTTCTCAAGCTTTTCATACTGTATGTATTCATTAGGCTCAAACTGGCTCATGGCCACTTTGGCCCTCTGGCACAAGACGGGAGCAACATGGTACCTTCGAATACCTTTACCCAAGGCTTGCTAGAGGGAGAAAGAAGAGAAAATAGTTTCCTTTAGTATTTTCATAAAGGTGACCCTACAAGACTGGAAATATTTGTAGCCATAGGACACCAGGTAAACCTCAGCAGTCTTTACCAGCTACTGGCAACAGGACACAAATGGCTTCTGGAGACTTAGTAATTCTTTGCAGCTGCCAGTAGGTGATAAGTAACACTTCATGGAGTGCTCAAGCCCTACAACACCTCTGTTATTTTTCATGCAGTGCTCACCAACTCAATTCTTTTTCCTGTTAAAGCCCGCATGTCAAAAAAAAGACCTTACTGAGGCATAAGGAGAAGGTGATAGCTCACTAGCCTACCCTAGACTACTGGTAGAGGATAGGAAAAAAAGAAAAAAATTGCAAGCACATCAAACAGAAAGGGATCAGGCTGGGTGAAACTTGTGCGCTAGTTTTGTGCATGTGTGCATTGTGAATCTAAGCATAGGTAGTGCTAAAAAGCAACACTGAAACAATACAGTACATTTTACAGTCCCCTCCTCATTATGCTGCATGTCCAGACTATGCCAAAATCATGCCTCTTCAGCCAGAGCACATATATTAGGCTAGAATCAGTGAAAGACCCAAAGCAAGCCCATCTGTCAATTTAAATTACATCATAAGGTTCTTAAAAAAATAAAATGCTCTTCCTCTAAGCAAAACACTTATGGATTGAATGGCTTTGGAGAAAGTTAATATTCCATAGGAAATCGTGAGATCTCAGCTCATGATAAATTAGCACCAGACCTTTTCCACTTGTGCTAGCACCTGATGCGAACAGGAGGGATTGGTAGCTCCAGAAGCAAGCAAGAGGATTACTAGACTAATGCTACCAAGGAAAACTGCTACCTGTACTTAACAGACAAGATGGTTTACACATCAAGTAGATTAGCACTATTGTCAGCACCACCTCCAACTTAGTTTCCTACTTTTAAAGTCCAGAGCTATTTTTAATACATGGCTGAAACACCTACATCCATTTCTGTCTTCAGCCCTCATGTGACACGATAAGGAAGAAACTTTTGAAGCCATTCTGTTTCAGAAGGATCTGCCTCTCACAGTTTCCTGGACCATGTTAAAGGAAGGGACTGTATGCCCCAATTACTAAACCCAGGGCAAGCTCACAGAAGATTGATCTATCACTGGATAAAGCCCTATTACTAGAGGTGGAAGAAAACAGTGATAACAAAATGAAACACATAACAGCACTTTCTGCACTTCTCATTTTTGTAAAGAAACCAAAACCAAACCCTGAGATCTGCCAGAAAATCTGCAACGGTTTCATTTTATTTGGTATTTACTTATTTAATGAGGGTTTGCATTAGTAAAGACTGACACTACACCACCTATTTAGTACACTTTTAAAGCAATTAAAATTGATAATAATGTAAATTTTGAATAAACATAATACTGCTTTCTTTGCTTCTAACCTTGGAAAACATTGAAACCTGGAAAAAAAATAAAAACGTTTTTCTTATTTCTACCTATTACTGTAGAGTTTGCTGTTGTCCTGTGGCAATTTGGTGTGCAAACAATGGCTGCAAGATCCAGAATTAGTTCACTGCTGCCCCTCATGGCTTAAGGAACAAACAGGGAGGATTGAGCTATTATTTCTGCCCAATAAATAAAGATTATTTGCATAAGAATGCCCCTTTTCCAGGGTAGTACTCGCCATACTCCCTGCAACACAGGGTCTACTTTTCTTCTCAGCCACATGCATCAAACCCAGAGATGGACATTCAACTCAGGTTGACTTCACTCGATTTGTGCAAAAACCCTGTTTTGACTACTCAAGTTGTGGATGACACTGACCCTAACAAGCAATCCGGGGTAGGCGACTCAAAAAAAAGTCTAGATTCAAAATGACTCAAGTTCTTTAGTGCGTGTTCTTGAGTACTTTTTTTGCTGCTTCCGTGTCATGACAAAACACCTTGTGGCGACCCAGAAGCCGGCATTCAGAAGAGGGCAGCAGCAGATATGGTGGGAGGATAAGTTGATTCCAGGAAGTGGGGGCTGCTGAGAGGAAGAAGAAGGCTTAAGGCTTGTTTTTTGGCTGCACAAGGCTGTGGGAGGCAACAGAAGTTGGGGTAGCCAGGACATGCGGGGGGAGGGGCTTTTTAAGACATATAGGAAAAAACTTTTTTTTTCCTGGATGAGGGAGGGAAGAGAAATAGGAGTCCAAAAGATGGGGGGTGGGGTTTCCTTGTGATAGAAACAAATGGCTGGAGGGTTTTTTTCCTGTGCAAGGCAGGGATGGGAGTGTTTAATGACAGACACACATACCAACCCCTTTTCTGTGAATTTTTGCTCAAGAAAGTAGTTGACTTGCAACTCACCTTGTTTTCCAAAATGACTGACTCGTGACTTGAAATTTGCTCATGATTAGTTGCAATGAGCACACGCTATGAGCGTCACTGGCTTGCAACTTGATTCGAGACTCAGGCTCAGTGACTTGAACACATCACTGTTCATAACCAACTGAGTAAGCAAAAGTAGTCCCTTTACCCCAATCAAGTGACAGCATTTTGGCAGGAATAAGGTACTCTCACCAGTTGTTCTATGTAGGAGTGTGTGTTTTCAATAAGGAAAAAATAAGGATAAGGAAGTCTTGCTGTGATGAAGTCTAACATAGTTCAGCTGCCTACCAAAAGCTTAAAAAACCCAATGCTGGTACAAGACATTGATTCCCAAGGGCATGTTGGACAAGGGTCTCAGGATGTTCATTGATTTCTAGAGCATGAAAATATTTATTCTATGAAGGCTTACTCAACCTGCTTTTAGCAGATTTAAAATGCAATCCAAACGCTCCTTTCCACTGGCTTCCGAGTGTCACAAATGTGCCATAAAGCATGTTCATGACTACTCAGGAACAGGCAGCCCAGTGCGTGAATGCACGCGGCCTATCGGCGCTGTACCCAGACCTGAAATTGCTAGGTTTGCACTGGCCTGGGTAGGCCAGTGCAGGGGGTGAAAGGGTAGAACGGAGGCAGGGGCGATTTTGGGTAAACTGGGCCGGGGGGGGGTGAGTTACCACAGCAGTGCAGACCAGCATTACATGGGCCACTCTGATTTGCGCCTGCAAAATCACAGGTGCAGATCCAGGTAGCCCCATAGGGGTGGCTGGTACTCAGCATGAGTTGTGTTCCAGGCCATACCTGACTTGCACTGGATACAATGAAAGCAACACAGCCTGCCTGTTCCAGTGCAAGTTAGGATTGCACTCTAAAGCTAACTCCTTCTACATTCTATTGTACATCTTAGAGTCAAAGATGCTCCCTCTAAAGAGAACCTCATACCAAGAATAGCAAGCCAGTTTTCAATTGAATAAGCTCTCACAGCAACTTACATTTATCTTGTTTATTGCCTTTACATTAACAGGAGTTAACAAAATTGCTCTTGGCCACCCTGGTGATTAACTGGTGATTAGCATGGCCAGACAGATGCTGTCCGAGTACCACAAAGATGGCAAGAACTCAGGATGCCTCTTCACCAGCCTTCAGAGGAATGTTCATCTGACCAACTGACTAGAAGAGAACATACTACTCCCTTAAACAATCCCATGTTTTTAGAGGACTAGGTAGCCTATATTTTTATCATCCAAACCAGCCTCACAGTAAGAACACAGAAGTTCATACCAACAAAACTCAGCAGGTTCTTGCTTCTATTTTAATCACAGAAGAATCATGGAAAGCTAATTCCTTGTATCACACCCTTCCATGTCATCAGATTAAATTCCACTAACATTTAGGGAAATAGTTTGGTGAACCTAACCTTGAAATAGGAATATTTCAGCAAGCCCATAATAAACTAATCAATCACAACACCCAGCTCCAATGCTCAGGACTCATGATCATTACTTATAGGCATCAAATTCAACTGCATGCAATTCAATTGAATAGTGTTAAGTACTTTCACCATATTTTAACCTGCCTCAGGCATCCTCTTTGATGAAAAGAGGAATAAAAAAGTCCATATGGGCACACCAAATACTTGGAGCCTAAAGCCTACTGAAAATAGTTTTCCTTGAGTATGCAGTAATAATTTGGGTTATTTCTCAGCCATTTTCCAATAGCAAAGTAAATCAGAAAGGGGAAAAAAAGCCTATTTACAACTTTGACAGGAGCCAAATAATCACTCAGCCATCCCTCTTTCCAGTGTCCCATCTTCCCATTTTCAATATGGCTGTGCTAGGTGCTAAGCAACCCATCTGAAATTGGCTTGCAATCCACCTAGTGGATACTGACCCACAGTTTGAGAAACACTGTTCTTGATAGCCCATTCATATTGTTCACCAATGTTATACACTGCAGTTCAGAACACCACCTGGGTTTTATCTGTCTGCAGCAATGAAAGTCATAGGTCACTACACTACAAGATGATCATCTTTGTTTTTATCTTATTTAGCACAAGGAGTCCTTTGCTTACAAAAATGGGAACAAATTAGAAGGATATTGTTTTGAAGCAAAGGCTTTCTAGCTAGATTAAACTAACTAGCATAACTCATCAGTAATTGTGGCTAAAAGTTAGAAAGAAGAAACTGAGAACTTATCAAAGCAGCAGCAGCAATTCATATAGCACTATCATTTTTTCTATACTCACAAGGGGTTTACAATCTAAATGCTGCCACAAGGGAGCCAAACAGGTGAAGTTAGGCATAAACAGGGCAGCTAGGCAATTATTCAGTTACACGCACTTAAGCTTAGTTGCAGTAAGAAGAGGACTAATGTGTTGTGCCAAAGGCTTTGTTGGAAAGTGCAAGGTATGTGAGGCTATGGCTGCAATCTTATACAGACTTCACTGGGAGTAAGCACATTTGACTAAAATGGGATTTCCTTATAATTCAATATGTATGCCGGCCAAGAGGGCATACCTTATAATTCAATATGTTCAGGATTGCACTGCATGAATACTGGGAAGAAGATACCCCACTTATATAAAAATCTCTTTCTTTTGGGGCTGTTGAGTCATACCAACCCAGAAGAACACTGCTCTCAAAATTGTGATACAAATGTGCCTGTTGCAGTACAAATTCTTACTGCAGGAGAAAAAAAAAGTGCAATTTCAAGCACACCTACTTTGTACGGAATTCAGTCAGCATACAGTAAAATATAAACTGCTGCATTCTTACATACATCTGATGCAAGATGAAGATCCTTAAGCAAACAATATTAAGTAGTATGTGAGAAAAATATCTGACGTGGAAGCCAAGAAACAATGAGTCGCTAGAATAAAAAGGTGTTTCATGTCAATACAGCACATATATGTATCTCAATATAACTCGGGTGGGAGAATAGAGATAATCCTTGCACACAGGCATCTAAAAAGACCAGGAGTCTGCACGACGCCCACCTCAAAGGCGCTGTATAAAAGTGGTATAAAAGCGATACCGGACGTGATGCTATTAGGACTGGAGCAGCTGCCTGTCAAACGCTCCCACTATAGACTCTGGTTGCTGCGAGTGGCAGCGCAGACTGCCAAGTCACCTTGCTCTCACCTTGAGGCGCAGGGCAGGGGCCACCAGGCAACGCGCCAGCACCGCAGGAAACACAAACCCTTGGCCGGCGTACATGGGGAACACCCAGCGACACTCCCTAAGCTACTGTCGGCGCAATACCGGCCGCTGTTTCCAGGCGCCGCAGCCTCTGGAAATCCAGCATGGTGGGGACGCGCTGACCTACAGCGAGGAACGGGGACGCGGAGGCCAGGAACGGTGCGGGCACGCGAGGGCCTTCGCTCCCACCCCACAGCCCCGAGAGCCGCGCCAGGCCCCCGCCGCCTATCCCGACCAGGAGCGGCTCCTGCGGCGGCCACTGCGCTCACCTGTAGCCGACTGACTAGGACACAGTACGGCGCCATTTTGTTCACTGACAAAGATGAAGTCGCCTGGCGATAACGTCACTCGCCGCTTTAAAAGCTGAGCCACGGCAGGGGGCGGGGCCTCTGCGGCGAGTCTCTCCGCCACAAAGAGAGGGAAAGAGACTAGAGTGACAGCCGCCGTGGTCGCGAACTTTTCGTGCTAGGAATCTAGGTGATTTTTTTTTAAAAAGGAGCTGCCCATAAAAAATGGAGAAATCCATTGTTTCAATGTAGTTGTGATTGTGTTGCAAAGCTCCCTTCCTTCTTTTTCAAAAAAGGTAGGAAGTTCTCTGTTTACTTAGGAAGCGCGGGAGCTACTCCGTCTTTGGGCTACTTTTTGTGCAAAGGTGAGGGTGGCTCCAGCACGCTGCATCCCAGTCACAGCTATGCGTCGTTTTCTCCATCGCTTCCTCAGAGCACCTTTGAATTCTGCCATATGGAACCCGAAAATGCTATGTGAGTCTACGCATTTTAAATCTGCGGTCTCCTTGGCGGAGGGACGTAAGAGAAACGTACGTGCAGAGGCCAAGGTGGTTATCCTTGGCAGAGGTGAGGCTTCTACATCCGGGAACCGTTTTATTTCCTGAGCGTGCCCAATAACGGCAACGGAGCGGGCGGGGCTTTATCAGGTCCTCACAGGCGATAAGACAAGTTTTGATCTTGGAGGAAAAAAATTTGATCGAGTGATTTCCTCCTTCCTTCTCTTTGTGGAAATATTTTAAGGGCTTCTCTCGAATGAGACCCGCTGTTTCGTCACGCCCCCTGCCTAAGTGCGACTTGCGCGGTGAGCCCTTCTTTTTGCCAGGACCTTAAAGGGGGCGGGGACGGGGACGGGTCAGGGGTGAAAGGGCACCAACGGCGGCAGCGCGGGGCGAGGAACCCGAGGGATGGCCAAGCATCATCCGGATTTGATCTTCTGCCGCAAGCAAGCCGGAGTCGGTGAGCCCCCCCCCCATCGTTACTCCTCTTCCCCTCCGCCGGTGTGCCCCGCCTCTCTCCAGGGGCTGCTTTGCTTGCACGTGTCGCGTGGAGGAGGGGCGCGCGGGGAGCGGCTGCGGGCTTTCAGCCCCCAAAAGAGGCGCCCGGGGTGGAGCAGACTTACAAAGCGAGGTAGAATATGGGGGGGAGGTGGAGCAGAACTATTTCTTCCTCCAGTTTCAAGACTGCTTGGACAAAGGATGGAATCTGCTATGTGCCCAGAGGTGCTGTAAGCTCCTCCTCCCGGAGTTAGCAAGGGACACGAGGAGCCACCTAACCTGCTCTGTAAGCTAAACACAAAATGCAGGATGCGCTGAGATCACTTCTAGCCTGGTCAGTGAGGAAGGGAACGTGCATGGTCCGGGAAGCCAAGCAATCTGGCCTCTGCCGCCTTCAATTTGCTTCCTCTTCTTCCATGAAAGCAGGGAGGCTGATCACTGTGCTCTGAGGATCATGCACTGTGTCTTTTTCTAAAAGCTAGAGAGAAATATTTCTCCAGCAGTGGGAGAAGTGCAGAAGATCAAATGGGCAGTTCCCACTAATCAGGTGATTGCTTTTGTTATCTTCCCCACTGCAGGCTTTTAGTTCCTTTAAAATTGATTCACTGTTGCCCAGGGAGGAAGATGTGTTGCCCCCTCCAGCTGTATCTCGTAGGGAGATAGATCAGCCCCACTTTCATGCCCTTAATCAGTTTGCTGCTTATCTAAAAAGGCTGTTCAATGTGAGGATTGCAACAGCAGCAGCTCTGCTGGCTTTCTGGCTAGCCTAGTTCAGGCACACCAAAAGCTATGAACCATGCCTTCTTTCCTTATACAGAGAAGGAATCCAAATTAGGTACCATCCACCTGGGACAGGGAGCAATCACAGCGTAATAGGACTCACAATTTCTACTCTTACAGAGTGGGAGTAAGAAAGGCCTTTTGCCTTTATTCTGACTTCACCAGCCTGTCTTTCCCTGCTCACTTCACATCCTTCTACAAAACTGCATGTGCACAGAAGAGCCCCAACCTGCAGAAGGTTGTCCGGAATGGAACCTATATGTTGGTTCTGGACTTGCTTGGAGGAGTCGAGCAGCTCCTACCTGTCCCCCAAAACCCTATACTAGCTAAACATGCAGGATGAAGCTGGCCTCCTTAGGGAAGTGGTATAGGTAAACACACCTGCCTGGCTGGTGTGCAGTTTTGCCTCCTGATGCCGTGCAGGAGCTGGAAGAGACAAAGGAAATGCTGAGGGAGACACCGGGCAGAGTGAAGCGACCCAGTTGTGGAGGAGTGTCGGGGAGGGTGTAGCCTAAGAGGTAGCTGCCATCTTTGGCTGCCGTTGTTAGGGGGCAGCACCCATGCCTGACAAAGCTGGGTGAAGAGATAGAGATGTGGGGGAGGAAGGATAGGGGCTTGTGGGGAATGGGCAGAAGAAGAGAAGGCTTGTGGGGAATGGGCAGAAAGGGCAGTGCCAGAGGGAAGAGCTCTGGGTTCAAAAGGCACCCTGGGGCAGTGATGGGAGGAGAGGTCTGAGGAGAGGCAGGGCTGCTGACCTGCAGCTAAGGCTGGGAAGCCCTGAGTCTCAAGGAGGAGGAGCCTGAAAGAGGAGGAGTGTTATAACTCCCTCCCCATGATTCTGAGGTCACTCATTGGTCAAGCCAACAGTGGTCTCTGAAGGTCCTCCTGTGAGGTAGCCTTCACCTGACGAGGCTGTTCTCCAGAGGACTGACAGAGTGCAGGTGTGCTACCTCAGGGAGGAGGAGTTTACAGCATCTTTGAGCACATAGCAAATTTCTTCCTTGTCAAAGAAGTCTTAGAAAGGAAATTGCAGACAAGGTTGCCCTATCATTTTATCTGGTAAATGAAAATAAAGTATGGCCGAATGGTATTTGTGTGTAATCTGTATGCTTAAGTTTTAATCTCCAATGGCAGGCCTGGCTACCTGAGGCCTTGGAAAGCCTGTAGCGCAGCAAGTATACCGGGCTTGTCTAAAATTTCATTGTAGTCAGCCAAGTGTCTGACTGACAGTGCAATTCTGTGCATTTCATCTCAGAAATAAGTCCAATTTATTTCAAAGGGATTCACTCCCAGGTAAATGTATATGGGCTTGTGTGTTTGTAAGGCTTGTGACTGTTTAGATGAGTGAATGTATCATTAGACACTTGCATCTAACTGCCTTGTCTCAATGTGCAAATATTGTTTTCACATAAAAAGCACTAATCTGCAGCATTCATTCAATCACTACCTCTTTTTTTAAGTGGTCTTGTGACTCATTCTTATTTTTCCATCTTCTATAGTCAGCTGTGAATATTCTTTGTTCTAAGGTTTACTGTTGCATTAGTGTGGCTGCCATCCTAAACACAGTGTCCTGGGGGTAAGCCTTATTATGGAACATAGTGGAGCTTGCTTCTGCTCCACTATAGGACTATAGGACTGTACATAGGACTGTGCTGTAAGGATGTCTGTTTTGACCGCAAGGTTTTATTGGTAATGAATCTTGCTGCCAGCTACTAACTTCTGACCTACTGCCCTTTCCCTATATTTCCAGCAGCCTTAGATATACGTAGCCTGCTGGGTGACTGGGTGTGACTAGCACCCTGTGACGTACATGGAACATAAAGCTTTATTGTTGTGGTTGCATCATAATGGCATGTTCCACATCTTGGCTCCCAATTGAAGATTAAGTTGTTCTTAATTAACGTCATTTGGAAATGGCAAGGTCTAATCTTGGCAAATGCACATTTGGCAGGGAGGGAAAAGTTCATGTCGTTAGATTACTGTTTGTTTTAGGTTTAGTCCGACCAGCGCTTACATTGTGTGCCTGTGGCTTTGGTCTGAAGCATACGTACTTGAAAACGAGTCCTGCTGTTTGAAACAGAATGGAAAATTAGAGACAATTACATAAAAGATAGCCTAGCTGCTGCTGCACCAAACCACCTGATTGAAATAAGTGGAATTCACTTTCTTGGTAAATTTGAGTAGGACTACACTACAAGAAACTGTCAGAATTAGGTCTGTTTCTGAATTATCAAAATTAAGCATTTATTTTTATGTTCTGCTCTGCCTATAAAAGTCAGTATAACCCTTCAGGTATAGGGCTAACAGTACTACCTCCCTTGAAGAGTTGTCATAAGGATAACATATACAACATATTTTATATAATTGGAATTTCTATATGAATGCTAAGTAGTGACTTTAATTTTTCTCTGTTACCTATTGCAGCTATTGGACGACTGTGTGAAAAATGTGAGTATCAAATCATGCTGTTGCAAGGTGGGAGAAGGTACCTGGCTAACCAGCCCTTTACACCAAGTCTGCAGTTGTCTTTCCTAGCCAGAAGTAGCACAATGCCTGGAGTGTCTGTGGCAACAACTCCTCACTCCTGAGGTAGCTGTAGCTATCTCTACAGGACCTGTATTTTGTAGGAAAAAATGGCTTTGCTAGCACTACAGTGCTCAGTTCTTCAGAAGGAACAATTAGGCATTATTGCAACTGTGTATCCTGCTCTTAAAAGGGTTGGAAGAGATTATTCTCGCAGTATTCTGTGCTCTCTTAAGAGTGCAATGATCTTCTTGGAGTGGCTTGAGCTGCCTTTCATGACCTTCAAGGGATGGACAAAAGGGCACAAAACCACTTCAATAGTCATTAAGTCATTCAGTAGTTAAGGCATTAAGACTTTTTTTCCCAAACTGAGGAGAGAAGCTTTTCCAGACCAGAGAAAGATAGTAGCATTGGTTGAGAGAAAGTCTGCCACTCACCTTCTTCCCCCAATACAAACCAATTGTTGCCTGCTGTGCAAATGATAAAGGGTATTAAACTAGAGATCTAGCATTACTGGTAAGGACTAGGAGAAGGGGAACGGTAGCTTTTGCCCAGGAAAATGTCCTAAGAGCACACTGGGAATTTGTTCAAGTGCCAAAAGAAGCACTTTAAGCCCTTTCACTCTATAAAGGGCAAGTTAAAGAAGTCCATAACAGGAATAAAGATTAGATGGATCAGGACTGTGGTAATGGGATATGAAACTTTTTTGTTGCTTGGCTTGGACATGGTCCAGGTTGGCTGTGCTTGTCATTTCCATCTGTTGGTTATTTGCTTAACTTGTTCAGTTTCATGCTGTATCTTGAGAACTGTTGACAGTGATCACAACTTCCATGATAGGTGTGAAACACTTGCCCTTCTGGCATTTTCTAAAGTCAAATTTTTTAAAAAGCTGAACACTGACTATCTCTCTCAAGAGAAATGTTGACATTTGTATTGGCAAGAACCAACATAGTACACCTGTGTTTCTTGCTGTTTATTCCCCTCCCCTCAGTCCATTGAAATGGCCTTCCAAAAGCTTTGGCCAGTTGCCTAAAAAGGTGGTTTTTACTGTCTTTTCAAGAGAAATTTGGTCAAATACTTGTTGCCTTGATCTGCAATCCACAATTAGTTTAAGTGTGTATGTACATTATTTTTCTCTCAAGCCATTTGTGGATTGCAGCCCAAGAAAGGGCTTTAGCTGAACTAAAGTATCTAGGTCAGCAATTTCCAACCTTTCTCATCTCACAGCACACTGACAGGGAGCTACCTGAAATCATGCAACTGTTGGGGGCCGGGGGAGGGCTCACAGCCTCCAGTGACCTTACTATTAAATGACTCCCCCCCCCCAAATTCCCATGGCACACTGGTTGAAATTCACTGATCTTGACACATAATTATGACATATAAATCTCCAACCTAAGCACATCTGCTTGAAAGCAAGTCCTGCTGACTCCTCACTCTTGTAGCATAGTGGGGTTAATATAATGGGCAGTGCCCTCTATTCCTGTAGGAATGGTGGGGAAAATAGTTGAAATTTGTCCTGTATTGTGTCTGTAGGCGATGGCAAATGTGTGATCTGCGACTCTTACGTGCGACCCTGCACACTGGTGCGGATATGTGACGAGTGCAACTATGGCTCTTATCAAGGACGCTGCGTGATATGTGGAGGTCCTGGAGTCTCTGATGCCTATTACTGTAAAGAATGCACCATCCAGGAGAAGGATGTAAGTTTATTACAGGATTTATTTTCTTTTCTTAAGCAGCTATCAATTATTTTTGAAGACTGCTACTTCACTAAGTAAACATCTGAAGCCCAGAATATTTATGTTCTGATTTGTATGTCTGAGCCTTCCCAACAAAGGCCTGTGCCTGTGTTTGCTAAATACCTTGCAATGAGTGTGCTTTTAATTTCTAACTTTACAAAGTATCTTGTTGCTGCAGTTCTGTAGGCTTATGCTGTAATTTGTTGTTGAAAGAAATCCTATCCAGACATACTTGGGAGTGTATAATCTGAAAAATGTATGCCTTACAATTGACCCTGAAAACATGGTCGACTTGTACACTGGTCAATATGGTTGAAAAAGATACTAAGAATAATTGCTTAGTGAGGCAAAAGGGCTGCACTGAGAGGTGGGACACAGGATGGTTTTTTAAAAAATGGAGCCATTTACTTGCCGATAATTTTTCTAAGGCAGCAAACAAACATACGGAGTCATTTTACCTTGTTCTGATGCAGCATAAATAGGAAGAGAGATGAAGGCACTTATGGGGATTGTAGGCTTTGTGAGGAATACAGTGCAGTAGTTCCATAGCAGCAGCCCTCATAAAGACTACAATTCCCATGAGTGCCTTCCTCTCGCTTCCTTTCTGTTTGGAAAATAGGTCCATTTCTGTTCTGTGTCTTAGAACAAGGTCCAGTTGCTCCAGATTTTTTGTTTGCTTTCTGTTGCTGTCTCAGAACCATTAAATGGTAAATAGTTTTCAAAGAATTTCATACACCCCTAACTTTTACCCTCAACTCATTCATGGATCATAGCAAATTCTATTATTTTTGGTTTAAAACTTGTCCTCGACTTATGGAGACAGACATATACCTGATTACTGTATATACAGTAAATTCCATTGAAATGATGAGGTATACTGCCATGTAAATATGCATAAGATTATTTTTTCAAATGTGCCGGTCGCTTTGTCCAGCAAGTCTTGATTTGGCTTCGTAGTGTTCTCTAAGAAAGAAACTGTACTTTATGTGTAACAGAGATGTTGCTGAAAAAGATGTCCTAAAAGTTTTTCATTTTCTTCCTCATAATGTATAGAATCACTTGGCCATGTTGTGCCACCTTCACATTTCATGTTTCCTTGGCCAACTCCACATGACTGGGATGAGGACATGCACAATTCAGTGATGCCAAAACACACTGCAAGTGATGGGCAGGTCGGCTCTTGGAAGGGGTTAGGCTAGATGACAGCAGCAACTGTCAAATCCTAGCTTCGTTCATGGACCCAATCCTATCACCCAGGTCCACACAGACCTGTGGCAGCAATTTCACTGGTGCAGGTCTGAGTAGACCGCTCTGTGCTTCAGAGGATTACCCTCTGCATGTTTCCTTACCCAGAGGAGACCTCCATGGCTGCCACCCTCTCAGGATGCACAGTAGCCATTTTGGAGTTGCTGCATTGCTGGGGGGGAGGGGAACCATAGGATTGGGCTGTTAGTCTGTGCTAGCTGTTTCAAGGGCAGATCAGCACTGAATTTTGTGTGTGAACTCTCCTCTGGTGTAGGCATGACAGAATGCACAAAGGCTGCTGGGTAATAGAGTGGACCAATACCCAGTGAATTGTTATAATGCAGAGCATTGTTGCATCCTAGTTTAGACAGATATTTTGAAGAATATCATCTCTGAATTGTGTAGGTACTAAAGTAAGAATCAAGAGAGTATAATTGTAACTGTATTTAAGGCCATCTTGTATTCTCTGTAAAGAGCATTGGTAAGGCTTATGTTTCAGTGAAAACAAAAAGTGCCCTTCAAAAAACAGGCATCAGAAACTACAGTACAGTGTTGGATGGATTCAGATTGGGGAGCCATATGCTGATTTCCTGGGGGTAATGTGGGTGGGGGTGGGATGAAGTATTGCATCTGTTCAGAGGACAGGATTATAAATGGAATTGAAGAAAAAAAATTCCAAGCATGCAGATCTGTCTTATGCTTTGGTTTGTGCACATTTTCAAGAACAGAAGGTAGCTCTTCTACTAACATTCATATTGGAACTGTGTTGTAGTGATGATAAATGCTAGGAATGATCCCTATGTGGGCTTCTCCAACTGCAAATGCCCCCATCTTCCTTTTCTCCATAGTAGCAGGTGTTGGAGCGGTCGATGATGATGATAGATGGCATTTGCCATGGGGCTCTTGCATCTCAACTGCTGTAGCCTATTCAACAGCTGGAGATGTTCTTCTGTCCAGTCTCCTAAAACTGCAGTTGCTGTGCTAACACCAAGCATTTACTGCATTAATAACCCAATAGCTAAGGTTCTATGAAGCTTGTACCTCAACACATACATCCACATTCTCTCTGGAAAAGATATTTGTTCATGTGGCCAGATGTGTTCAACTTGTCTTCCTTGCTTATAGCTAGAGGTGTGATTTTTCAGAGAACATAAAATAAAACCAGTTTCTGCACTTCTCACTTTAAAAAAAAAAAATGGGCTAGACCGGGGTGGGGGTGCACGGGTAATGACTGGCTGCATTTGCTGACACTAATATCACATCCCTAGTACACTTTTAAAGCAATTATAGTTTATTAAAGTGTGAAAATACATAATACAACTTTCTGTATTTTTCCTCTTTGGGGTGGGGAGGTTTAGGAGCACCTCTGATATCGTGCAAAGGTGCCAATGGTTTCTTACTGCTTTATCTTGTCAATCCTCATTTCCACCTGGTAAGCAAACTATGTTGGAGGCCCAAGTGTGATACCTGGGAATATTTCTGCTCCTGGGGAATCACTTTTGGTCTTGATAGTTATTTGCTATTTAAATGAGTACAGCATCTGAAATGTGGCAACCTGGATTTTACCATTGCAGCTGGATGGTGTAAAAATGGCAAAAGGGATGGTTCAGTTGGCAACAAGATCTAGAAACTCGGGCTTACGTTGCTTATGGCAACATTCCATAAGAAATGTTATGAATTCTAGCTCAGTGTCCCAATCTACCCTCCTTATTTCTGTGAACTACTCCCTCAAGGAAAATGAAGGCCTAGTATTAGCACTTGTGGTTTCTTGCACCTGGGGCTGGCTGGTTGCAGTTCATTTGTCAACAACAATTGACTTCTGGAGCTCAGTTGTTTGTGTTGTGTCTTTAATCAATGGCATACTCTTAAACCTTATGCTACTTCAAAGATGACCTGCAAATTGCAGGTAGTATCTGCAGAAAGTTCAAGCAAGTGAACCTTTTAACCAGCGCTTGAGGAGGATGGGTTCCTTTGTTCTGTATAGCACTTTGTCCCATTGGAATCTTGTCTCTGTATTCCTTCCCTTGGTTCATGCCTGCTTGCCTGTTCTCTGTTGCCCCGTGTGTTGGGAAAATACTCTAAATTCTGCAAAAACCCAAACTGCAAATATAGGTGTGTTCTACTAAAATATTGCAGTCTATTATTGACAGAGAAATTGAACTGCAACACAGTCCTAATATAATGAGTTCGTTCAAGCTTGCCTGCAAGTAATAGCAGCTTTGGGCTCAGAGTATTATCTGACTCTTTGCCTGCTCTTTTCCTGAATGGAGCCTATAGAATAGAGTGGGAAGGTAGCATAAAAAGCTATTGCCAGTATATTGAGATGGGGGTTGAGGGCAAGGTGATGATCCCATTATATCCCCATCTACATTTGGGTGTAGTGTGATGCACCCTTTGAGTTTACCTGTGTTAATAACTATGCCTCCTTTTTCCTTTTCAGCGAGATGGCTGTCCCAAGATTGTCAACCTGGGCAGCTCAAAAACAGATCTCTTCTATGAGCGAAAGAAGTATGGCTTCAAGAAAAGGTGATTCCATCTCTACTCAGATGTACCTGCTGGAGGCAGGAGGGCTTCTTCAGATACCTTTGGACTACAGTCTTGCTGGAAAGCAGTTAATTTGAGTGTTTTTGTTTTTGTTTTTGCAAATTGTTGGAAAAATTAGTATTACCTGTACAGCTAAATATTGGAAGCTATTGAGGCTCTTGCATTTCCTCAATAGTAGCTAATGTTGCTAAGAGAGGAGCATATTGTCGTTATACGTATGCTTCAAAGGAAATTCACCAGATTTCATCCACCAGAACCTGCTCCATACCTTCTCTTGATAGAGAACCCTAATTTCTTGTGACTGATGCCTTTCGCCATGGGTTTTGATAATTCCTGTGCTTTCTGTGAAAGAAAGCGGGCTGAAGCTGTTTGCCATTGCAGATTGTTCATCAATAAAGTGATATTTGAATCTTTTAATGGAGGGTCTTCCGTCTCTCTGCTTCTCTCCATGCTGATCTCCCCAGACGTTCCTGGAACCCAAGTAATAGGTATAATCTTGTATCTTCCCATAGCAGCAAGTTTGAAGTCCACGACACCAAAAGACTTTAAAAGAACAACCCTTTTATGTTGCTCTGTTTCTTGTATCAGTGCAATATAATTCGGAGATACACCTATATTGTAAACTACCATTTTTGCCTGCTGCTGAGAATGTCTGACTGCTATTTGAGTTCCAAACTGTTTGTTCCAATGGGGCTATCCACCTAAAACTAGTTTCATAGCAGAGAAATAGTTTGTTCAGACAAAATCCCATGTGGACTATAAACATGGGTGTTGCCCAACCTAGATTAAATCTTTCCATTCCATAAATGGAAACACCATAACCTACTATTACTAGCTTCCAAATCACAGCTAGGTGCTAGATACAAGTTATTACCCCAGTTATTTAGGGACCGTAACAGTAGCGTTTAAGTACTGAAGTGCCTCTATGTAATAGAAAACATCTTCCTGGCAAAATCCGCACAACAGGTTCAGCAAGAGAAGAGAGAAGCTTCCCACGTAGTTTGAGCCTCAGCCTTTCCTTCCAGGCTTTCAGGAAGGAGGTCATTCTCAGCTAACCTCATTCCAAACTGCACTGAACATCCGATGTCCTTAAATTCATAAGAGCACTAGGAGATATTGCTGAGTTGGTTCTGGGGACCAATCTGCTATACAGTAAGCCCACATCTTACCAAACGTTATGTTCTGAAGTTGGCACATTAAGGGGAAAATTAGGTATAGTTGAAAAAAATGTGTACTGACTCTAAGAAGACATGCTGGAATTGAGATGACTTGAGGAAACAGTGAATTCATCTCAGGCTCATGCCTGGGCATCTTATCTACTTAGTGAGTGGATTAGCACATGGAATTGCCTGCATTATTTAAACTCTCTATTTTGTTTGCCCAGCACATATACTTGAATTTGCACACTTTAAATGGGGAATTTGTAAGATGTGGACTGATCATATGGTTCTCTTCTGGGGGATGGCATGCAAATCCTTGTGCTCAGAGAAGTAACACAGCGTGTTTTTCACCAAGTACAATTGTGCAGCACATTCAAATGTAGGATTCTAAACCTTTTTCCTGAAACTCCTTGCTCTTAGATTTCATAAGACAGTGTTGTATGAAAGTTGAATCTGGGACAGAAAGGATCTGTGGAGTGGAATAGTAGGAAAAGGTGCAGGGGGGGGGTATGAGAAGGGACTGAGAGGATGAATGACAACATGTAGGAACATGGCTCTTTTATACTTTCCTGCTTAGTTAATCCTTCCATCATGTATGGATAACTTGGTGCCAAAGAAAATGAAATGGCATTCTCACTAACATGAGTCATTGTTACCCTGTTAGCATGAATTTTGTTCCCACGTGGCACAGAGATTTTAAAAATGCCTACCAAAATGACACTGAACAGTAAGCTATCAGACAGAAGGGTTTTTGTTCTGATTTCCTTGAAGCTCTTAGTTGTGGAATCGAACAACTTATTCCCTATGTAGCAGCCTGCCTGGGGCTCAGTAAACCAGGTTTTACTGCCTTCCTGTAATTGCAAAAAAAGATGGGTTGTCATGTCTTTGGCAGATCACAATAGGGCGGGTTGATTTAAATCACTAAAGAGAGGAAAGGACAGTTTAAAATAACTGATTTCCATTGTTGCAATTTTTAAAAAATTAGATCCTTGGTTATAAGTTACCTGTTTGTTTTAGCCATAAAAACATTCTAATTTTAAACTAGTAAGTGCATTTATGCACCTATACAAATTCACCTTCTACTAAATCAGACTATTGGTACTGACATACCGGTATTGTCTGTATTCTGACTGGCAGCTGCTCTCCAGGGTTTGACTATAGATAGGGCTAGGAAAGTCACTATCTATAGATGCCAGAGAACGAGACCGGTGCCTACGAGCAATTTCCTTTTCTACAACTTCAGAGGGCACACCATAATTATGTCATATATCTGCCTTACTCCATCTTATCCCCACTGTACAAAAAAGTAATAATCTCAGCCAGAAGCAAAGGCTGATAGTAGTTATTGGGCAGATTAGGTTTACTCTCAGAGGGAGTAACTGTCCATGTCTTTTATAGGTAGTCAGAAACATCTAATATTACCGTACTGGGCCAGTCGGCGAGGACAGAGTTACTAAGTGTAACGTTAGAGTAGAAGGTCACTCGGATGGATCAACAGATGTCTCCAACTTGGCCCCCAGTAATAAACCATATTATACATTAATGAGCTATTGTACTGTATGGCATGTTTTCCCCATAGTGCTCTGCAAAGACAAACAACCTTTATAAGAAGGTCAAAAAATCAGTTTGGAGAGATTGCAAATACAGTCAATTATTTCAGATTTCAATTTAAAACAGGTTAAGTTTTAAGAGAAATGTATTAAAGCAGAAACTTTTAACAAAATCAATGTTTTAATCCCTGTTGGGCTACAGTACATGGCTGGTGAGCTGTGTTCCAACTTGATGGATTACAAGTTGTGCTGACCTGATTCAGTATAACTCCAGGGAAACTAATGCTGCAGAGTTGTGATGTCCGTTATACTGCTTTAAAATTAATAATCCCTGTGTTCATAAACTTGAGAACCACTGGTGTAGAATAATGACATAGGCTCCTTACTTGTCAGTTGCAAATGTTAAAGGGTGTTTTAAAAGGTCTCTGAACCAATGCAGCCCTGGAAGAAAATGGTGTCCTTGAACCCTCATACTATCAATTCAAAATGCAGTCACTACATCACAATCTTTGTTTTTCCTCTTAAAAAAATAAATTAAAAACCTACCTTGTATGATCATTGTATGGATGAATTAAGCAATGTTTGGGTGATCATGTTAATTCTGCAAAATGAGAGACTAAGTTAAACACTTTTTGGATTCTTTTGCTGTTAAATTTAGTTTTGCAATCTTCAAAACGTCTGCTACAGGAGTGCCCCGGTATCTACTGATTCAGTATCCATGGTTTCAGTTATCTACAGATACCAAGATGCTTATTAAAAAGATAAAGGAACATTAAATAAATCTCTTTTTTTTAACCTTGTTGTAGCAAAACCATTTATGTTCCCCTATCTTTAAAAAGGTGTCCCCAGTATCCACAGTTTCAGGTATCCACGGAGGATCTGGAATGGAACCCCAGCGGATACTGGGCCATGCCTGTATAGCTAAAGGTTAGAATCAGGAGGAGTTCTCTGGGGACATCTCTGAACAAGATCTCCTAGAGCAGTGGTTCCCAAACTTTTTCAAGGTGGCTCCTTTGACCTACTGGGCCATTAGCTGTGTCTCCCCATTAGAGCTACAATCCTATACATTGTATGGGGCGGTGGGTTTTTTCACAAGGATTCCACGACTCCCCTGGCTGGTTTCCGTGACTCCCCAGGGAGCCATGGCTCACAGTTTGGGAATCACTGTCCTAGAATGAATAGGAGTTTTGCAAGAGCTGTGCTGTACCCTACCATCTTGTCAATTTCAGCAGAACCTGGATGAGATATGTTTGGAGGTAGATAGTGCCTTCAAGGGTGTTGATGATACAAGTCATTGTTAGTGTTCTGATCTAGGCCTGTGTGCCCTTTAAGGTGTACAACTGCCTTAGGGCCCAATCCTATCCATGTTTCCAGCCCTGTTGCAGCCACAATGAAACCCCAAGATAGGGGAACAAAGGTTTCCTTACCTTGAGGAGGCCTCCATGACTGCCCCACCACTACAGGATGCAATGCATGCCCCATTAGCACAGCTGCATTGGTTCTGGAAAGTTGGATAGGATTGGGACCTTAACTAAAGAAAACAATTACAGTATTTCCCCTAGATCATGAAGGAGTCATAACTATCAAGAGGTCATGTGAAGAGACAAGGAGCCCATAATTACTCATTGGTAATTACTTGAATCATTCAATCACATGTCTGATCATTTTTCTGAACCTTAAGTGTAGCCATCTTAGAATGCATGTGTTCAAGTGCTTGCTTTCTGTTTCAAAGGGCTCTCGAGCTTTATCCTCGCAAGTATCACAAGCTCAAGAAAGAAATTGTCTAACTGTCCAAACCTTCCCAAACTATTTGTGAGAAGGACTTCAGGCGAAGCACAAGATGAGTTGTGAAATCGTAAGTCAACTCCAGGAGGTAGATATCAAATGCTCCAAAAGAGAGGGATGCTTTCCTGACCAAATCTAAATGTCCGTGGGGGGGGGGGGGGAGGACAATGAGTCTCCCCTCACAATCACCTGCACCTCTATAGACCTTACATACTAAAAACTGGAGGGTTAAACTGCAGGATAATATTGAATTGATAAGGCTTCCTCTGTGGCATTTGCTGTGTTCTGCACTTTCATGGTGAGTAAGTAAGTGCTTCTTAGCAAACTGTTTATTTATTTGAAAGGCAGGAAAGGACTAATTTCCTTGAGCTCTAAGTGTCAAGTGATGTGAAGGTAAAGTATGCTGAGTTATGTGTAAATGTTAATTATATCTAATTATAGGCTGACAGATCTTTCCTGGTATTTAAAACATCATAGCAAAACTTGTATGGTAGAGGGGGTTGTGGTTGTTTTTTCTTATATGTACAGTTGATTCAGTAGCTGTCATTTGATGTGATATTAACTAAACGTTCAGGAGCGCCTGTATGACCTCATGTCTGGCTTCCATGTGTGATTTTATGGCTTTTATGTGTGATTTTGTCTTGAGATAATTATGGACGCATTGCTAAGATGAAAGCAGTCAAGTCCCTACACGTATGTTGTTAGTAAGCCCTATTAAAATGAAGCGCTTGGGCTTAAACATATCTGAATATGAGTATGTTCCATTGTTGAATCCCATTCGGAACTAGGATTTCAAAAAAATTATTGAGCCACAAGCCTTGCTATCCTACATTTACCTAGGAGTAAGACTAATTAATAACATAAGAAGAGCCCTGCTGGATCAGGCCACAGGCCCATCTAGTCCAGCTTCCTGTATCAACAGTGGCCCACCAGATGCCTCGGGGAGTACACAAGACAAAGATACCCACATCCTATTGCCACTCCGTTGCACCTGGCATTGAATACAGATACAGCATAGGGTACCAAGAGGCAAGTGTTCCTTCAGTAACTGATGGCTGGGATGTTGTATTTCACCTTCCATAAAGAGCAGAGATGGATGATGGTGTGAAGGAGAGTGTGCCTCAAAAATGTGTCAGTGGAGGCTTCTATGCTTTTTTTAAATTCCTGTAGTGAAATTTGTGGGAACTACTTTACTTCTCTAAGTAGCAAACTATCAAAGACAATGGCAAATGGATATATAATTATTATAATAGCCTTCATTATAACAATAGCTGCTAGCTGATACAGACGGGAAGTTGAACAACTTGCTCTGTGGTGCGGTAGAAATAATTTAGAACTTAATTTACAAAAAACTGTGGAGATGATTGTAGATTTTAGAAGGCACCCCCTATTTTACTTCTACTTTCCATCTTTAATAATATGGTTTCAGTGGTGGAGTCTTTCAAATTCTTGGGTTCTGTAATCTCCCAGGACTTGAAATGGTCAGCCAACATCAGCCTAAAAAGGCTCATCAGAGGATGTACTTCCTGCGCCAACTTAGAAAATTCAATCTGCCTCAGAAGGTGCTGACCCAGTTTTATAGAGGTATTATCAAATCTGTCCTCTGTAACTCTATAACTGTCTGGTTTGGCACAGCAACCAAACTGGATAAGAAAAGGCTCCAAAGGGTAGTAAGAACAGCAGAAAAAATAATTGGAGTCAGCTTGCCCTCTATGGAGGATTTATATACTGCTCGGGTTAAGAAGAGAGCAGTGAGTATTGCGGCTGACCCTCTACACCCTGGACACAATTTGTTTGACCTTCTTCCTTCTGGACGCCGATATAGGACTCTGTACACTAAAACATCTAGGCACAAGAATAGTTTTTTTCCTCGTGCCATTAAATTGTTGAATTCATAATTATGCTGAGTAAATATTGAGGCAGTGTTCTAATTTGAACTGAATGTTCTTATTTGTTTTCTGTTGTATTATTGCTATTGTTTATGTGTTAGTATGTATGTAGCCATTAGCTGAAACCAAATTCCAAGTATGGTATTCATACCTGGCCAATCTACCTATCTAAATTAAATTATCTATCTAGCCAGGTTGCAATAAATATTCAGTCCACTATGCAATCCAATTAAATGAGAATGCCTGGATTAGTTTATTCCTGTGAAACTCAAACTGCTTGAATAATTTTTCAGTTCACCAGGATTGATAAAGCCACCTGGTCTTGACTATTCCCTTTAAAAAACCTAGGTTTGAACTTAATAGAATGTGTGTATTTATGACATAGCATGTAATCTGGAGTAATCCCATTGGGGTCAGGCTGGTGTAATTGTTGGTGGTTTTTCTTGTCTTGCTTTTCTGTTGTCTGGAAGAGCAAGTTTACTCATTTCCTATTGTACATGCTCTTCTTTTAAGCAGTGTGGCTGTTGGTTCACTTTGGACGCAATCCACCAAGCTTTTGGGTCTTCTGCAGGAACATCTACACAAATTTCATTTAGTTGCCTGAACTGTCTCCAGACTTAAAACATACCGTCATTCCACTTCTAGGAATGATTGTCCATGATGTGCCTTTGGCAAGGTTCATTTATTTCTGTGCAACTTACAATCAAATAGGAATACTTAAGATTGTAGCCATACAGCACAGTGCTAACAACCCAAGTGCTTCTATCAACCTCAGAGACCCTTCTGTGCATTCCCCTGAAGGTGACTGAGCTTTTCTGGTCCTTTTCTGCCATGGTGCTCTGGGAAATGAATCAGACCTGGTGCAGTCACTGATGTCCATTTGGAACCAGGCACAGAAATCCTTTTTTATTTGTCTGTGGGTCCAATCCAGGTTTCTAGTGCTGATGCAGCTGCAACGCTGCCCCAAGGTAAGGGAACAAAAACATTCCCTTACTTATAGGAGGCTTCCCCTCCATCACAGAATGCCGTACACACCACATTACGATGGCTAAATCAGGGCTGGAAAATTGGATAAGATTAGGCCCTCAGCCCTTTTAATACAAATATTTAGATCTGCTTTAATGCTGGAATTGTAACTGCTTTTGTGTGTGGTGTGGTGACACAAAGTGTGGTGACACTGTTGTTTTAAATCAGGGGTCAGACGCTGCCCTTGGAGAGCCTCTATCCAGCCCGTGGCAAGCCCCTGATCCCCTATGAGCCTCTAGTCCTCCTGACCTTACTGGCATGGGCTGCACCCTCCAAGCTGGGCTCTGGTTGTGTGCAAGGACCAGGGAGGTGCCATATAGTCTCTTGGTCCTCAGAATGCCTCAGAAGGCCAAAAATAGTCATCTCCTGGTTTTCCCAAAGACCCAGAAGTGACGTTTTTAGATCCTCTGAAGGCCTTAGATTTCTGAGAGTCGGCCTCCTCAGCTCTCAGAATATACTTTGGGTGTTCCCTTTCTTCTGATTCTGATATATTTATTCCAGCAGCTATAAGTAAGCTGCTTGTTGGTGGAGAAATGGGAGTCCATTAAAGTGTGTGCTATATTTCTGTGGTGTGTGATGGAACTGTGAGGAATCCTGGAACTTTGAGCCCATTCATTCATTCATTCATTCATTCAGTTCCGTCTCTATTAATGTATTTAATTTGTTGGTGTCTTTTTTTTTTACCCTCGATAACAGGTCAGATATTTGATGCTGCCCTCCCTCCGGCTAAAAAGTTTGGAGACCCCTTTTTTAAAATTATCGATGGTGGTTTGCATTTTTAAACTGTTAAGTCCCTCTGAAAGTCCTTGGACTAAAAAGGAGGATATAAATATTTGAAAGAAATAAACTTTGTTTACTCAGAGGTTAGTGTCATTGAAATGTGAAGGACTTCTGAATTGTCACAGGTCTGGGTTATTAAGTGTGTGCATCTCCTCAGGAGCTTTTAGTGTAGAGGTGATTTATACACATAGACTTAAAAAATGCTATGAAATGGATTTGATCACAGTATAAATATTTAAGAAAATCTTTCTCCTGGTTTTAGGCCTCAGACTTTGTGTTTGGAAGACTCTGGCCTAGTTGTACATGGCAGTTGAGGTATTTCACTTGTGCTTCAGTGGTTATTGCATGCTTGTCTTTAGCTTTAAACCAGAGGTTATTAGAGAATCACAGTCGTCCAGAAGGAAAATATGGTCCTGGTGTATAGTTGAGAGAAACCGCTTCTCAAAGACCAGCACTCAAGCTGTTCAGTTAGGGCAGGGTGGGATGCTCCTGCTTTCATCCCTCTGTGCCATGCAGTCAGGCAAGCGACTAGCACAGGCTGACCTTCATGCGTGCGTGACTTGTGGTGGGGATCGTATGCTCTGAATAGCATGCATCCTGTCCCCGAACCCCACTAAAATGCTCTGTGCCCCGGTGGGGATGGGTGTATGGGATAAAAACACCTTTAAAAAATCAGAACCGTGTACTTGTCAATCTGTGCAAATAAACTGCACTCTTATCCCTATTTCACCACCACAGCTAGCTGCTCCAGGTTTATTGAGTAAACGTTCATTTGAGAACCTTACAGCTAGGGTGCGCCTTTCCCAAAAGAAAACTACACTTCCCATCCTCCTCCTCCATGCAGCTCAAGTTCCCCTCCCGCCCTCTCGCCCACCTCTTTCAGCCTACTGGTTGATGCAGCAGACCAATCTGACGAACCCCCCTTTAACATCTCCAGCCAATAAGAAGGCTGTTGCTAACATGGCGGAGCTATTTTTAGAACAGTCTGCTCCGCTTCTACACCTTGCAGGTTGTTCTGCCTATCTCAGTGCTTGCGTCTGAAGTTACGTGGACGAAGGCGATGCACAGGCGCAACGCTGAAAAAGTAGTCCCTGAGCCGTGCGGAGTAGCAATCGGCAGCCGGGGAGCGTGTTCCATGAATAGTTAAAATGCCATCTGACATCCATGCCTTGTGGGGTTTTGTTTAAACGACGTGAGCTGATTTGCATGCCCTCCGGCGTTGGAGGCATGAAAATAAACAGGGAGCGAGGTGCGCTTGCGTGAGAGGCCTGTGGTTCGCGTGCTTGCAAGAAGGGAGCCTGCAAGGACAGCTGATGGCGCCTTCCCATCCAGAGTATACCGTAATAAAGTTGGAAGAAGCAGTAAAGCGAAGGATCAGTGCACCATTCAAATGAGATCCTTCGCTCGACCAACGGGGCCAACGCAAAGAAGGCAGCGCTTGCCTCAAAATAGTCTAGCTTCGCCTCGAACATCTCAGCTAAATGATGGAGGAGGCACAATATTTGGTTACTCAGGCTGCGATCCTATGCATGCTTTCCTGGGAGTAAGGGCAGTTAAGCTGCGTGTGGAACTTAAATTTCTAAGCAGTCGTGCAGAGGATTGCGCTGTTGGCCATGGAAGAGAGAGATTCATTAGATTTCTGTATTTATTTATCTTCCCCACTTCACATAAAAATGCACCCCTGGAACTGTTTTTAAGATGAAAGGGAGGCCATGATGAACATTTCCTATATAATAGGGCAGGAGCAGTTTTACACCTGCATACTTAATAGGCAAAGTAACAATCCCATTCTGTATTGTTTAAATAAGCTTACTCATATATGCAGTGGAATTTTTTTTTAAGTGTTCACATTGGAGCCTATGTTGCAGAAAGCATAATTTATCCAGTGCTGACTGACAATATTGTAAGAATAGTAGATTAATTATATATGTGTGCCTGCTAAAGCTGCAGCATGACATGGTGATGAAGATGAGAAGTTCCCACTGCCATCAATGGTTTGTTTTGGTATCCAGAGTTAGTCAGTCATGACTAAGAATCATTGAAATCAATGAGACTAATTAGTCATGACTAACTTGCATCCCATTAGTTTCAAAGGAATTTAGTCTTGACTCTCTTTAGTCTACAGTGCACTGACAGAAATCACACTCTTCTAAATTTCTCTTTGCTGTTTATTTTGAAGTCATTACTGGATATTGCTTACACTTTAACCTATGATGGCATGGACAACTGATTCTGAATAAGCACTAAAAACAAAACAATAGAAGCAAGAAAAACATAAGCCTATGTTTGGGTGTTTTGTTTTTACTTCAAAACAAAAAAATCCGATTGTATTAAATGAGACTTCCGAGAAAATTTAGATGGGCTTGCACCCTTATGAGCTACATATAGTACAGCTTTTCAGGTGGCCGTTGTCTTTCCCAAGCCCAAGGGTTTGTGCAAACACATTTAACAGTCTTCCTATGTCTTATTCTGACAGAGAATTGGTCACCTGCATGTGAGTCATCGGAGTTGCGTCGAGACAAGCTAGCTCCAAAGCATAAACAGAGTGCAAACAAAATAAGTCACAAAAACAAAAGGAAAAATTGCCCACCGTTTCTTTGGCGTGAAACCAATTTTGCTGCTCTGCCCACAATCCGGGCATCTCTTGGAATTCCAATAAATAGTAAGGATCAAGCAAGGTAAGAGTGAATTTTATAAAACTGCAGAGCCAAATATTAAACTGGGCTTACTTCTAAATATAAGATTGTGTTTTAATACAGTGGTCTTCAACCTTTTTTGTGCTGTGACCCCAGTAAATACATACAGGGTGATGAACACTGTATATATCTTTGGAATTGGGGGTATTTAACTGATTTTGTTTTACCACCTCTGGTTTTAGAGGGTTTTTCTATCACTTGATATTTAATATCACTTGATATTTTTAGACAAATTGTTCTTGCTTTAAAAGGGAGGGGATATCCCAACACAGAGCTCACTTCGGCACTTGACTAATTGGGGGAAGGGATGCCCTGGAGACCTCCTTGAATGCTGAGGGCATTCGTTTTCCATGATACAGTACTTAACTAGCTTATTATATCCCATAGCCAGCAGAAGGAGAGGGGAGGGAATGAGCAGGCCTGAGTTTCCTGATAGGGATTGGCAATCTCTCTTCCTCTCTACTGTTCAGTGGAATAATATAAACAAGCCTCTGCTGTGCCTGTGTGTGTGTGTGTGTGTGTGTGTGTGTGTGTGTGTGAGAGAGAGAGAGAGAGAGAGAGAGAGAGAGAATGTGGGTGATCCAGGCTTACCTTGACCCATCCATCATGCGTGTATACACACAAACATACTGTATACACACCTCCCCACATAAGTTCATGTATTCTCTCTCTCTCTCTCTCTCTCTCTCTCTGCGCACACACACTCCCTTTTGCCTCCTCTGCTGTTGCTGAGCTTTGGCCAAGAACTCCAGTTCGACGCTTGGTCATTCTTCTTGCTAAACCAGTTGCACCAGCTGGTATACTCACAGCACTGGACTGGACTGTCTGGCCATTACTTCTGGCAGCAGGGATAGGACAGGTGCAGGGATAGGACAGACAGGGCAGCAGGGTTGGAGCAGCAGGCATAGGACAGGTGCTTTCTCCATTATCAGGCAGCCTTGACCTCCACAACCTGTCTTTTTTTTTTTTTAACCAATCATTCAGAGCAGAGACTCAGGCCCATTGTGGCACTCTTTTTCTAGAGTCCAACGATAAGAAATAAAACTACAATAAAATACAAGATTAAACCAATAACTATCAAAAGCTCATATTTATCAATTAACTAAAAGGCGGGATAATTTTCAGTGTGCATAACCGCTAATCTGTAAAAACAAGCCTAGGTGATGAATTTCCATTCACCTGAAAATTAATAGCTGTTCCAGTTTTGAAGCAGATAAAGTCATGAAGAGGTCTCTCAAGTCCCTACCAATGTTAGCAGGATTTAGACTGAAGCTGGCAGCAGGTTTCCTCCGCCATGTCCAGACAGACTGGAGTAACCCTTTTCTAGAGAGGACCTTCCAAGTACTGGGGGGAAGGCAAGAGTGCTAGGTTTCCTGATGAAGGCTTTTGAGATGGCAGCATTTGAAAGGATGCTGGAAAAGGATGCTGTGAATCCCCCCTTTCGTGTGGCTTCTCATGTAACTGGTTTGAGTACTGGGGTGCATGGAATTTAGAAGCCTGCTCTTCCCTCCCCCCTGCCATTTCTTGTAATACAGCATGCAAAGTTGAGTGAGGACGGCACATTGGGTGAGGGTTTTTTGTCACGTAGAAACAATAAACAAGCTGGAATGAATACAGAATATTAGTTTCTCTACACACTTGCCCAGATAATGTATGCTTAAACTGCAAGGACCTGTTCCCTGGAGAGAAGAATGTAATATGAACAGATAACTGGAATTGGAATGAGCAGAAAAGAACAACAAAATATTCTGACGATAATCTTTACAGTTTACTTCATGTTCCCATACAAACGCTTTTTTATGGCTTAATGAAGCCATTGAGTTCTGCTCTCATTGTTTTATTGGTTAGAAAATAATCCCCGCAAAGAAATCTGCATTATCAGAATTGGGAATGATGACGACAACACCTTTTTTGATGCAGCGGACAAAAATTGTGGTCAACCTGTGTAATACCTTACATTAAACATTAAGTGGTTTTGAAGGAGCCCAGAAATGAGGTAGAATATTGTCCCTGGAAAAAATGAGCCCTTGTCACATAGCACTTCAGCCAGGATCTCCAAATCCATCCTGAATATGTTTTGGGCGGGCTTGTCCTCTGTGAAATTGTGATTTGTTGTTTTTCTCCAGCATGCTGATTAATTATGAAACATCTAAGCACACAATACACAGAACTAGCAATATGGCTTTCTAATGCACAAAACTATTATTTACACAGGACACACAGTTCCCACTGTTGTCTGGGACAAAAAAAAAACTGGGAGAGATCTGCAGTGGGGTGGATGGGGAGGCAAGCTAGTCCAAAGATGCTTTACCTTTACGAAGAAGATATACAGGTTTGTGCATAATTCACATATAATAGGATGAAAGTTGGAGTGCAGCATCTGTTCTGAAAGTAAGGGATTTTGGCTTCAAGCCTATGCACACGTACCTGTGCATAAGCCCCATTGAACAGAGCACTTACAGAATATACGTGTTAGAATGTACAGAAGACCTTCTCCTTTTTAGTTAATCTGGAATAATTACCATCTTTTGATTCTGTACTCACAGTCATGAGAGGGTAGTAGGAAAAGGTCGCTAAACACCAACACATAATATTAAAGAAGGGTGATAAACAAATGGAATTTCTCCACCATTCTTCACTGCGAGGGGGAAGGGGGAAAGCGGTATTGAATATCAGTCAAGAGGTAGTTGTTATTCCTATTTAACTTATTTCTGTTACCAGGACGAGGATGCCTTGAAATATAAAATTTGAGCTCTCACGCGCGCCGATCTTGTTTATTCATGTTTACACGGAACTAAATCAAGGAGATCTAATCTGCATTAAGTAATCACTGGTGTGCGCTCTCGGCTGCTCAGGAAAGATGCCTGAGAGACTACCAGAGTTGCCAGACAGATGAAGAAAGGAAATTCACTAAAACGCACGGAAAACAGCGCGATGCCAATTGACGCGCATTCCTTTCTGATGGTGCTTCCAAGTTATCTGCAACACCTCGAAGCACTCGGCGCAGAACCAGTTAATTTGAAGCTGGCGTTTGGGGAAGTAGTTCCGGCCCTCCCTCCCTCTGCTCGCCTTACCCCCTTCCTTGTCCTTCGCAGGACGCGTCACCCTGGGTGTGGAGGCGAATATCCATGCGCAGGGTTGCTAAGGGTGAAACTTTTCATTTACTTTGCTCACTTTGGGCCAGGGAGAGGGTGGCTTCAGGTTCCCTGCGGAGGGAAGGCGGACGGACGAAGGGGGCGCCCCAGTCAACATCCCCCCACCCCACTTCTGATTGGGCCTATAGAAGGGGGGGGAAGAAGATACCGAAATAACATCCATTGAATTAAAACAAAAACACCGAACAAACCCCCACCGACACCACACCTGCAGCAGCACAGCGTGAAAAAGGAACCCACAAGATCAACCCTGGAAAGAGGCAGGAGCCGCCGAATCGTCCTAGCAGGTGCTGGGGGAAAAAAGTAAGTGGCACGGGAGGGGGAGCGATGATCTCCCCGGTCGCGTTATTTAGACGTCTGTTTTTAAAACCTGATGGTGGTCCACTATTCCCCCCTCCAGTTATTCGTGGGCTTTATTTAGCTTGTGCTTACAGGGAGGTTTCCCTGTAAAGAGCGATTTTAATCGCAGGTGTCCAGGAGGCGATTTCGAGCCCCGTTCTGGTTTCAGGGGAGTAATTCGTTCTTCCCTTCCTTCCCTTTCCAAAACAGGCTCCTCGGATCCGGATTACTCTGCCTCTTCTTCTGCCCTGCCCCTTAGGAAGAAAAATCTGCACTCGACATAGCTGCCTTAAGCAGCGCCCTTTTCTTCCCTTCCCTTCTGGGTTTCTTTTATGGAAGCGGCGCTTCTTGAGAGTGGCTCATTTCGAGGTGGGGGAACTGCAGGAATAGAAAGTGACTTGCTTTGGAAACGATCGGGGGCAAAAAAACATCCCTCTAGTCTGGATCACCATTTTGTTTTGCTCGCTTTAGAAGCCCCGCTCGGGCCTCCTGCGAAACCAGGCAAAGCCTTGAAAACAAATCGGCTTTCGGACGGAGTCCTGCTGTGGCTATGGCCTCTCCGTCCCCCAGGCTGCGGGAGGGGTGGGTAGGGGAATCCAGTGGAGGGCATAAATTGTGACTTTAATTGTAGTTGGTGGGGGCTGGGTGGAGGAGGGAGACGGGGAGAATTCTCCGGGGACGGGAGAGCGAGGAAACCAGGTTCTGCTCCGCCCTGTTTCGTTTAATCCGGATCAAAGCTCGAGCGCGGCTTTGTCGGGGGAAAGATGGTTCCATCCCATTTTGTGCTCGAACTTTCTCCCCCCCCCCCGTTCCCGGTGCGGAGCCCCCAGAAGGGCCTCGTCAGGGCTTCGTGTTCCAGAGCCAGCCTCGCCCCCCAAAATGCAGGTGGAGAGAAGTGACGCCCCCCAAAAGCGCCCAGTGGGGCGGCCGTGTTTCTCCCCCTCCCAATGATTTAATAATGGGGCGGAGGAGGAGGGTGAGCGGCTGGCCAAACCACTCGCGTTGTTCGGGTCTCGCTGCTGTCCAAAGGGCCTTTCTGCAGTTCTTCCTCCCCCGTCGCCCTCGCAGGGACCAGGCGAGGTAAGCCAGGCCCCGGTGTGGGGTTGGGGGGGGCTCGTCCTGTGGGCCGTGAGGGGTGGGGGGGTCTCCCCGGGAGAGGGCGGCTCGGGAAGGCCCTACGCGGCTGGCTCTGCAGGAGAGCTCGGGCGCCCTTCGGGGTCGGGTGGAGGGCGCTAGAATCGCCCTGGGCTGCTGCTGCTTCTAGGAGGCACCGAGGGGAAAGTCTGGTCCGACCTTCACCCTCCAGGCGCCGTCCCTGCATTTGCCCGCTTCCCTCCGAGGCCCGACCAGAGCTTGCCTTGGACAAGGGCCTTTCGACGGCCCCTTCCGCAGGGGCAGTGCAAGCTCCGCTTTGGGGAGGCCACCGGGGCCTGCCCTCCTTGTTGTTGTTGTTCGTGGTCTTATTGCAACGGGGCTTCGACTCGCAAGCGCAGGCTGCATCGCAGGGGCCTTGTTGTGCCCCGGATTGTCGTCGGTTCCAGGCCGCCACCCCCGACCTCTACCGCTGGGATGCAAGTCCAGGGTTGAGGTTATTATCGGGACTTGGCTGGCTGGCTGTCGAGGATCGGGCGAACGCGTCCACGAACGCGTCTGCGTCGAGCTTCCAAGTGCCCTTGCAGCAAGAGACTGCTGCTTTGAAGGGGCTGGGCTGTGCGGCCTTTGCAGCCTCCGCCACCCTTCTTCCTCCGTAGACTTCGCAGCAGCAGCACAGAAGGGGGCGGGTGGGGTGGGTCTGTTTTCGAGGTGGAAAGTAAGAGCAAATGTGCTTTGCAAACATAAACGTAATATAATGCAAACCTAGGATTTGACACTTATGTTTCTCGGCGTGATCCCTCCCTGCTCCATAAGCCTCCCTGTGCAGTAGAGAAGGAGGGGAGGGTGAGATACTTTGGATTGAAAGCTATGATACAAAATAGTAGTTGGGGGGGGGAATGTTACCCCTTTGAGTTGAGCAATAGAGCGCGGAGAGCGCATGCGCCTTGGAAAATTTTTGTAGTTGCTCCACTGAGCAGGCGCTGGCTGTCTGGGCCAGCTTTGGCGCAAAGCATATTGAGAAGGGTAGTTAAAAGGCGAAGTAGGTCACTCGCCCTGGCGCTTGCGTGTTGCAAGAGAATAATCTGGGCTCAGGCCGAGCTGCAAGAGACACTCGACTGTAGGAAGGACAGAGGGAGTAGGTCGCGCCATTTGTGCAGATTTCCTTGGTTAGGATCACTAGAGAAATCTCATCTGCAGATGGAGGGTGGATGAGAGACCTCGAGAGGCGATCAGGAGAGCAGGTCCCTTCAATGGGGGCAATGTCAACTCTGTGTGCGCGAAGAGGCCCGGGAGGGAGGTGCCTTGTGTAAATAACGCCCACACACGCAAGTGCTTTTGGCAGGGGAAGATAAGAGGGTGGATTGTGCAATTGTGGCTGGAGAACGTGTCTCCCTCTGGCTGGCCCCTCCCCTCTTTACTTTATGTCTATATTTAAAGCAGATTCGCAGATTACCCTCTGAAATTAGGAATTGTTGAGAAAGGGCTGGCTGAATGAAAGGCTGTTGTTTGGTTGGGTGTGGCAAGCACATATAGGATGCTATTCTGAGATTCAGACTTAATATTAGTATAAAGTAATTGGAGGCAGTTTATAACTTTACAGCTGGCCAGCATCAAAGATTTGTGGTTTTTCTCCCCCAGAAGAATCTACTGCCTTTTTTGTTCTTTATAGGCATTTTTTTTAAAGCACTCCTGGCTAACTATGTCATTACACTATAGTATTTAATTATACCTCGTTTCCGTGTTCTACAGGTATTTAAAGCATTTACTGTACTCGTTCGACAGCAGTCCAGTCATATTCTTGGCACATAAATGACCCATCCTCACACTACTGTATTTGTGCTCATACTATGTTTTTGTGATGCCAGGGATTGTTCTTATGCCGAATCATAGGCTAAAGTCATGGACTCATTATTTCACTGTGTTTTGTCACATGCAGTATAAATTGTTCTACTTAGCTTTAACATGTTCAGGATCATAGTTCAGCTGTCCGTGCTTTTTAATGAAATTATGCAGAGAAAATCAGGGTTTCAGTCCTGGCTGTCTTGTGCTTTGCAATATGCAGTTGTCCCCTGTGTGTAGGTTGCCATGTCAACAGTCTAGGGATTAAAGGATCCTAATGGATATAAAGTTTATTTTGCTGACAAGTGAGCAATGGCTCTTGGTTTCATGGAACTTCTATACAAGACATTTCTAAGTAAAATCCCATAGAAGTGTTTTGCTAAACCACATGTGGTCATCTAGTATTTGACTTAGTTTATTTTCTATTGAATCCATGGCATAGGGAATACTCTCAAAATTAGAATAGTAGAACTGTATTTTAAAACAAAGTCTTTAGAAATTCAAATAGCAGCAGTTTTATCTTTTTAGCCTTATCAAAGATCTGCTCTAAGAATAGTAAGGATTTTCTTCAGTTACCCTGAAATGAGAACAGTGAGGACTTAACAAGCTTGAGTGATGAACTTTTTTTTACCCACTGAGGGTCTTGGAGGATGTTAGTACTGCCCTCCTTAACTGAAAGAGCATTCTGAATCTGGATGATGATTTTGTAAATCTCTAAAGCTTTATGTGCACTTGCTTGGAAATATGCATGGAATTTATTGCCATCAAATTTGTTTGGACCTAAGTTACTCAGAAACTACAGGTTTATCAGTAGAGGTGTTTGAAAATTGTGTTATTTACTCAGAAGTAAGCCCATTGTCTTCAGTAAGACTTAAGTTGTAATCTTACCTTGCTCACTGGAAACAAACAGCTCTGTTTCTCTGTGTCCTGTCCAAGAAAACTGATGCATACCCAAGCAAAACCATTGTGGGTTGTTGTTTTTTTCCAGGAAACAAGCTTACACAGGTCTACTGCACTTTGCCTCCCTGTAGGGGCACTAGCTTTATATTGCCATTCCATGAGTTATGGCATTTTATTTCTAAAGCATTGAATTCGCCTAGGAGTCGTGGCCTAGAAATAAAATATCTTGCCACCGTCATCTATTATCCTCCCAAATTTGCAGGGCTCTCAGCACAACAGATGGTAATTTTGCTGTATTTAGAATAGATGCAGCAGTAAGCCAAGTGGTGTATATGAGTGGATCCTCCCTCATTAAATTTCTTTTCCCAGTTGAATATAAGTTATAAGGTCAAAAATCCATTGGAAGACTATTTTAAGGAGATAGTGCCTGTCTACACGTTAGCCTGAAAATGGGCTGTTTCCGGTTGACCTTTCAGAAACTTGCCTTGCTCAGATTTCTCCTATGGCCATTTTTATTTTTAACAGGCAAATTTAAACAGCTGGGGTCATGGTCTAGTAACTTCTGAAATATAGGCTCCAAGTTCCAAAGTTGTGCTGTCAGCAGTCTCTCTGTGGTCATCTCCATAATAGATTCAATTCAAAGAAAGATACTTAGTCTTGTTACTCCTGGGAATTAATCACACAATAGCTGTGCAATCTGCAGTGTCCCCTGGATATGTCCCTGTGTATATTTTACAGATTAAGATCCAGTTTATTTTGTAATTGAACATGTCACTATGTACTGTTTACTACTTACATGCAGCTTACTCTGATTCCAAGAATTGATATGCCAATACAGTCTCAAATGTTATAAACCAGAGATCTTCAGTCTTTTTAATCTCACAGCACACTGGCAAGGTGCTAAAATTGTCAAGGCACACCATCGGCTTCTTGACAATTGACAAGACACACCGTGCTGCTGGTGGGAGGCTCACCCCCCCCAGCGGTCTTATTAATGTCCCATCCCCAAATTCCTGCAGCACACAGTGGTTGAAAGTGGCTACTGTAAACAAATACGCTAGCCCAGATGTTCAGGAATGACTCTTGAAACTGACATGGTAGCTTCCTTTCTTACATCTCCTGCTGCAATTAGTGGTTGTTGTAGTTCCCATTTCTGTTGGAGAACTATAACTTCCTGCTTAACTCCATGTAACGTTCAAGAAATCTGGGGTTTGTCAAACAGCTTCTGGTATGGGTCTCTTAACAAACTCCTCTAAATGTGTTCTAAAATTCCTAAGGAAGCAAAGTTGATCCTTTTCTGGCCAAGTTATCAATTAATAGCTGGATGTGCTACATCTCCTGCTGAATAGAGAAGAGATACTGACACCCTTCTTTGTTAATTGGCTCTAGGTTCTTTTCTCTCCTCTGGAGAACTTGTAGGGTATGTAGGCTTCAGTAGTGTGGATTGGAGATGCTAGTAAGAAGTTAATCTGTAAAAAGTCTGTCTGAATGTCAATAACAAAGAATGAATGGGTTTGAAATCATCAGGTCTTGCTTCCAGTTGTATAGTGCCTAGGTCTTCATAAATGGATGTTATTTGATAGAGATGATGCTGCCCAGCTGTCAATTCCTTAGAGAAGACCGCTTTACAAATCTTTCATTCCTAGATATTTATAAAGCATTTGTACTAGATTGTAAAGAAGCCCCCTCTAAGGAATTGACAGCTGGGCTGCATTGCCTCTGACTCAGATCAATTAGCATTGAGGGTGGATGGATGATACTGCCACAATGGGGTGAGTCTCCACTTACAACACTTAAGAGATCCTCATAGAGCTGGTTCCTCTCTGTTGCAAAGCCTATTGATTTTCTGGTGTGTTAAAACTATAGACGATCTCATTTTAAGCTACTAGAACGCAGCAGATCAATAGGTTTCGAAACCAAGAGAAACTAGCTCTGTGAAGGTCTTGCAAATGTTGCAGGTGTGACTCACGCCATGGCAATAATCCCATTCATCTTTGACATTCAAATTGTAAGTGGGTTGTGACAAACCTGTATGCACCGGGCATTATTTTTATTGTTGGCATGGGTGTGGATAATACCACCCTTGTCACTAGGTGTCTTGTATTCTGATGCCATGATGCATAGCTTAAACTTGGTTTCTGTGACGATGAGAAAATCCATCTTTCGTTCATGGTTCACAATCTTTTAAAGATCAGCAGTGTTAAGAGTGTTTTGTTCATAAAGCACAAAAGAGCCAAAAAGGTGTTGGCGTTCCATGTTACAAGTGTATTTCCCTCTTGAGAGACAGGTAAAAGTATATTCTGGATTATAATCAGCGTGATTTGTTCTTCCACAAGTATTTCTCGCTAATACTAATGCTAATACTGTGCAGTCCGTAACACCCTATCCGTTGTGACCATGAATTTTCAAAAATCAGTTTCTGATTTGGGATGATTTGGGAACTATGTCTTGAATGTTCTTTCCAGTTGAGTCTTCAAGCTGGTAGAGTTCTTGTGTTGCTAACTGCATTGAGGAAACTTCCCCTTTCTGGTTTGGAACACTAGCTAGAAACTGTTGTTTTCATTCTCCAGAATAAAAAAGGGCTTAAAACATGTGTTAAAACTGAAAGGCGGGGTTTCATTGGTATCTAATGAGATACCAACTCATAGGCCCATCTGCCAATCTGTTGGCATTCCTTAACAATCCTAGTATTTGTCTAAATAGTATTTGTCTTACATGCTCTGGCTAATGTCTGAAACATTTAAAAAATGTAGCTATTGTGCTGCAGCAATAGATGCCATCTGACACTTTGTCTTTCCTTCTCTTTCTCTCCCCCCCCCCCACCCCGTAGGATTGTTTGGAGCCAACATTCGTCTATGTTTGTGTCCTTTGTCTGTTTTAATATACTGCCCTAACTTGCTTGCTGTGAAGGGAGTATGCATCTGGAGATCAAAGTTGCTCTGAACTTCATCATCTCATACCTGTACAACAAGCTTCCACGGAGGCGGGCCGACCTGTTTGGTGAAGAATTGGAGCGGTTGCTGAAGAAGAAATATGAAGGCCACTGGTATCCGGAGAAACCTCTGAAGGGTTCTGGCTACCGCTGTGTTCACATTGGGGAGACTGTGGACCCTGTGGTGGAGCTGGCAGCCAAACGGAGTGGGCTGGCTGTGGAGGACGTGCGAGCCAATGTTCCGGAAGAACTGAGCGTCTGGATAGACCCCTTTGAGGTCTCCTACCAGATCGGTGAGAAAGGGTCGGTCAAGGTCCTGTATCTGGATGACAGCGAAGGCTGCAGTGCGGCTGAGCTGGACAAGGAGATCAAAAGCAGCTTCAACCCTGATGCTCAGGTGTTTGTCCCCATCGGAAGCCAGGACAACTCCTTGTCCAATTCTCCATCCCCATCCTTCGGCCAGTCGCCCAGCCCCACTTTCATCCACCGCTCTGCCCAGCCCATTACCTTCACCACTGCCACTTTTGCTGCCACAAAATTTGGCTCCACTAAGATGAAGAAAGGTGGAGGCGCTGGAGCGGGAACCAGTGGCTCGGGAGTTCCGCAGCAGCAGCAGCAGCACCTGGCCCGGTCGCCCACCAATGGCCTGCTGAAGCACAAGGGCCTCTCCCTGTCTATGCATTCTCTGAACTTCATTGGGGGCAGTCCAGCCCCGCAGTCCCAGCTCTCCCCCAATGCCAAGGAGTTTGTTTACAACGGTGGATCGCCAGGAGCCAGCAGCCTCTTCTTTGACGGCGTAGCCACTGAGAGCCAGGCTGGTGGCATCCCACCCGCATCCCAGTTCAGTGCCAGCGGTGGCAGCAGCACCTTTGACATGGCTCAGGTCTTTGGCGGCAGCACCAACAGCCTCTTTCTGGAGAAGTCACCCTTTGTGGAAGGACTCAGCTACAATCTGAACGCCATGCAGTATCCCAGCCAGTCGTTTCAGCCAGTGGTTTTGGCCAACTGACCACCATGAGAGTATTCTGGGGAAAATAACTTCCAAAAAAGAGAAAAAAAATTAGAAATATTTGAAATCTTATAAATATAACTTCTTGGAAAGAGACAACCCTTGATTTGTTGTGTCATGCCAGGGAGCACTGCTGAAGCACTGATTTTTTAAAAAAAAGAAACTGGTTTCCTGTGCTCTTTCCTTCCCATTCTTCTACACTTACCGTGGGAGGCGTTTATTCTCAGCCCAGCAATGGTGGGAACCAGAGTCTCACTTACTATCTCCCATGCTGCTCCTCGGAACTGGTTCTCAAATATGCTTGGTGTAAGAATGGCCTTGTTCAGAGTACTGTCGTGTCCCTTGGGCCCAGATGTGTTGATTCCCCTCTTCCCCCTCCCCTTTCTGGAGTGACTGGAAAGTGGTGGTGGGATGATTTAGATGGCCTCTGGGTATGTGAAGTCTCATCCGCTCCCCAGGAAAGCTAGAGCTTTGCTTCGCTGTATGTGATGGTGGGAGGAACCCATCAATTTCTGTAGCTCTTGGATTTCATATTCCTCTTACAAAATGGAAACAGAACAAAGTTCTCAACTTTTTTTCTTTTTTTTTGCCTGTACTAACTGGTGATGGCAGGGTCTTGCAGTGAAAATGCTACTTTTGTTTTTCCTAGTTGCAGGGGAGTGCTGGAGGGGTAGCATTTTAGCATCTGGGACAGTTCTGCATAGTGTTTCCCATTACAAGCCCCTCCTCTTCACCTGCCCCCAGCGTGCCCACCCACTCCCTGGTACGAGTCCTAGGTAACAAGAACTTTTCAGGCAGCTTAGACTCATTGTCACTTACTATGATGTTCTAGTGGGGCTTTAGATGCAAAACATTGTGAGAAAAAACCGATCTGTGTATATTGCACTTCCCTTTCAAGGGCAGGAGTGAGTACTGGCCATCCATCCAGTGTCTTGCACCTGAGCAGCCCCCATTGATGTTCCTCTGGACCAGTTGCCTTGGTGTATGGGGCTCTGAGGTCTTCTGTTGCTAGCAGAGCATTTAGTTACTGGTTCTCATGAAGAAGATGGTTTTCCTGCTCTTTGAAAATTATAGCACTACTTTTTGTCAGGGAAAAGAGAGTGATGGGGCAAACTGTTTTCTGGATGGATAGCATGAGGGCTTGCACTTTGAATTTCATGTCTTTTAAAGACTTTTGACCAAAAACATTGCAATTTTTCATTTGAAAGGAAGCAGGCATTCCCGTACAGAAGAGCACCCCACGTATCAGGTCCAGTGTGGACTTGTTTCATCTCAAAGGTGTATGGGTGATGGTGGAGTGGGCTTGCTGTAAAATTTCCAAGTGGCTTAAGGTGTGATGCAAAAGTGTTCTTTGATATGAATGTAGAGCCTCTCCTTCCTTATTATTGCTAGGAACCAGACCCTAACCCCTGTATCTCCCATTTCTGGCAGGAGAGGACAGCCTGGAAGACAGGGATAGTAGTGGCCTTCATAAATGATTTTTGTTTCCTGCAGATGAGATGACAAAAATCTGCCTTTGGCAGCAGACCTTTCCCCAGCTATGCCTTGTGAGATGATGACTTATGGCCCAATGTTTACCTAGCTATGGAGTGAGAGATCTAAGGAGTTGGAGGGGTGGGGGAGAAGAGACTATGGAGTGCATACTCCGAAATTGTCTTTCCATTCATTCTTTTTTTTTTCTGTTCTTCTCCACAGTATGACTTGGAGTGTGTAATCTTGTTCCTGCAGCATCTCTGACCAAGTCATTCTGAATCGTTAAGCTACGATATGGTTTTTTTTTTTTCTAGAGATCTCCAGAAACTTGAGAGGAGATTTCTAAGTTTCCTTCCCTCACTTCTAAACTGACAATATCCTGCAGGTCTAAATATGAGCCTTAACTGCCATAAGCAACCCCCCCCCCCCCCCCCCCATGAGGAATTTAAATCCTTGATGCACTAGAGATCATGGGTCTGATTCATGGAGCATGTCTCCTGCACAAGCCATGAACAGGAGTTGTGCAATTGATGAGGCTTGTGCAGAAGATGCTTTCAGGTTGCCCCTGAGTTGAAGACCCTTGGTTTCCATGTACCACTCTGGGCTGAAAAAGACACTAAAAATGATTATCTCAGCATCCTGCGGTTTTGTTTTGTTGTGTTGTGTTGTGACCCACTGGGTGGATGAGGAAGGAAGGCACTGTTGAGCAGTAATGTGATGGGTGATGATTCAAGGGGCTAGAAGTCCAAAATCTGAACAAGATTCTTGTGACCTGTTCAGAAAAGACATCTGTTGTCCATCTTTCCCTAACATTACCACTGCCACCCACTTCCCCTCTGGTGTGTACTGTAGACTGCCAAGCTATTACACTGGACTTGAACCATATCTCCCTTGCTAGAAGAGCTGCTGGCTTCCTATCCATCCAGCATAATCTGCTTTGATAACTTCCTGCAGCAGAAAACTGCTATGAGCCACTGCCTGGAGGGGACGATGTGTCCTTCTAAGGCTTTAGTATATTGAAGGGAGAGAGGGACCCTCACTAGCACCTGCAATGTGTGTGATGTTTGACACCACTTTATCCTGCTAACTGCTCTTTGAAATGAAGCTTGCATCCACAAGGAGAAAAGGGGGAGGGACCAACCTCTGTCTCCTAAAGGAACACACACTGTGCTTCGGAAGCATTTCCAGTGCTGGCGACAATGAAACTCACGGCCTCTTTTTTGGTGGTCTTGTCTCAAGAGTTAGACATTCAGCTTCAATTTTATTTTTAGAACCTGCACTAATTTACCTGGTTTCTTAGGAAGAAAAAGAGATTTTTTTTAACTTTTATTTTTATGGGTTTGTGTTAATTTTTTTGTTGTCCGTTTATATTGAATAATTTGCTACATTTGTAAAATGTAAGAGGTATATATAATATATGTATATTTCTAACGTAAAAAAAATTGAAATTTTTCTTTGAGATTTTTTCTTAGGGGAGAGAGAAAAATATTTTTTCAGGAAAATTTTAAAAAAGCAGCAGTTGAAAGCTCCTTTTTCCCCCTCCCACTTCCCGACCGTTTTTGAACAGTGAGTCAGCAATGCGATAGAAGAGGATGGATGAATGCAGAGAGGACAGAATTATGTATGTTTTTTAATGCAGAGGTCCATGCTGTTTTTTCTTATTTGGTTTTTTTACAGGTGGGGGAGCCACTGAGTTGGGATCGAGAGGGGGGGGGGTTCTTTCTTTTTCTCTAGCGAAGGAGGAATACAATCAGAGTTTTGTATTCAGAATGTTGTGCAATATTTTGGAACAGGACATGGATATGTCTAGAGATTTCGTCAAAACAACCCAGGTTGATCAAATCTGTACAGTTTCTATTGTTCCAGATTTTTTTAAGTTTGTATTAAAAGCATGATATATAATAGCCTCTTGTCTGTTGTTTGTGAAGGAAAAAGGAGTGGACTTTTGTCTTTGGGGTGGGAGAAAAGAGATAAATTCTTCTAGATCTTGTGCGACAGCACCATCCACAAAGGAAAACACATTGAGAGTCTGAAGAGTGTCATGGAGGAAGTAAGTTGTCTAACTTGACAAATGCGAGACATTTGTGACTAGCACAGCTAAACTAGTCCCTGTTACATACATAGCACAGAGACACTTGGCTGACTCTGAAGCACATGTGGACAATGTCCACCAGAGTGTAGCAAGGTTGTAAAAACGTAAAGGTTTCCCCACGACCGAATGGTCTAGTCGTGACCGACTGTAGGGGGCGGTGCTCATCTCCATTGAGCCGAAGAGCCGGCGTTTGTCCAAGGACAGGCTTCCATGGTCATGTGGCCAGCAGGACTATATGCTGTGGCACATGCCCAATTTTTGGCTTCTGAATACAAATGAGTAAGAAAATGGTGTTGGGCGCACTGACATGCTGCCTGTGGTTGTCGAGTACACTTCTAAGGGGGCATTTCTATACTTGTGTACAGGCAGGCCCCGGTATCCATTGGTGTTCCATTCCACACACCGATGTTGATACCTGAAACACTCAATACTTTTTTAAAAATACCACACATCTTTTTAACGATAGGGAAACATCAGTGGCTTTGCTGCAACAAAGTTAAAAAAGAGTTTTGTTTAACGTCACCCTGCCTTTTTAAATAGGCTTCCCAGTATCCAGCACAGCTGTGGATAACTGAAACCATGGATACCAAATGGGCTACTGTGGCATGCCTGTAATATGTAGTGTTCCAGTGAATTCATTGGCACTTCACATGACACTTGCGTATTAAAGCAAGGCCACAGCAAGGCCCATATTAGGCAGAGACTGAACTTGGAGGGTGCCAGAAATGGTGAGTATTTCTGTCCCTGATTTAAGAGCCCTTAACACAATAGTGGTTCTTCAATAGACAATAGCCAAGGTGTTAGAATAGAATCAAAGGAGTTGGAAGTTTTTTTAAAGCATTCCCCCCCCAGGCTTTTTTACAACATAACAGCATGACAAGTGCTAGTAATTACTGGAATGGTCTCAACTGGCTAGAACAAAACATAATTGGGGAGGGAAGTCCTAAAACATTGCATGATGAGAAAAATCTCATTTACCAGTTGAGATATGCGCTGGTTATATTAACATAAGCAAAAGCTTTTTTGGGGGGGGGGGTGAGGTTATAACTTAGAATCTTCAAAAGTATGTTGCACTGGGTGGGAATGTGCCATGAAGACTTCCACTTCCTGATATGAAACATTCAGTATCCAGAAATTGCCTGTCACTTGCAAGATGCTTTTCCCAGCTCAAGAGTTGCATTGGGCAAGCAGTCATGAGCGCTGGTGCCTGAGTGTTCTGGTTTCCGGAGCCACTGCTCTCCAATGCAGGGACAGGGCTTCATATGCTGATGTGTGTACTCAGAGGCTAGTATTTTATTCTTGATATCTGAGAGTGAACAGCATGATGTCAAATCCCTTATTGTAGAGAGAACAGAAAATATTCCCTTGGTACTTCTGGTAGTTCTCGATTCACATACTGCTGAAGCCTTGCTAGCATGTGAAATGAGTGCAATTGTGCGGTAGTTAGAACAGTCCTTCTTGGGGATTGGAATGTAAACTGATCTTTTCCAGTCTTGTATGCACTGCTGGATTTTCCAAATTTGCTGGCATATGGAGTGCAGCACTTTGACAGCATCATCTTTTAAGATTTTGAATAACTCAGCTGGAATGCTGTTGCTTCCACTAGCATTGTTGTTAAAGAGACCTTCATGTTGGGAAAGATTGAAGGCAAAAGGAGAAGGGGGCGGCAGAGGATGAGATGGTTAGATAGTGTCACCAAAGCAATGAGAATGAAATCAGGCGAACTCCAGACGCTAGTGGAAGACGGAGACCTGGCGGGCTGTGGTCCATGGGGTTGCGAAGAGTCGGACATGACTTAGTGACGAAACAACAACTAATAGTTCACCATTGTTAGAAAGTCCCTATTTTGGAAAGAACTTGGCTGTTCCTCTTGCTGCAAAAGATCAAGCCTGCAACTGCAAAACTGCAAGCCTGACATCAAGATCACCCCATGGCCCTTCCCAGAGCAAGGAAAACCTTCTAGTTCAAACACCTTGGTCCACATAACTTACAAAGTTGGTCAGGCTACACCGTGCTTGGCTACGAGTATCAGCAAGTTTCTCCTAAGCCAGGGTGTGTGGGGTAGTATTTAGCAATTCATAGGGGACTCCACCATTAAGAAGGAAAAGTATAGCCTGAGTCATGGGGAGGGAGGGATCCCACCTGAATGGAAGCGAGAGCGTCAGTAGAGGAGAGGTTGCTACTTGCAACAATTCCCTCTTAGAGCATCAGTGATTTCTGGTATGAGTCAGTCACAGAGGGAGGGGAGGCCTTACGCAGGATTAAAAAGAGGTTGATGCTGCAGTACTTTTGGGCTGTTGCTGTGAAGGCCACATGGAAGGGATGACTGTGCTAAAGGCTGTCAATTATTTAGGTAATGGGATTCAAATGGCAGGTGGAGCAGAAGCTACACACTCCCCACACGTAGCTGGTGCAGCCACACTGCAGCTAAAAAGGAAGAGGGTTAAATTCAGCAGCAAGCCCAGACTGTGCTAAATAGTTCTTTGTAGCTGCATGACATTTATGGCAATCAATCTCGCAATGGAGGAAGCTAATTGACTAGCCAACCTCTGGGATCAGAAGGGAAATCTGCCTTAAACTAGACTATGCTGGCTGGAAGTAATGGGGAATCTACTCATTTGTAGTTTTCAGTCGACTAGCTGTGAACTGACTTAATATGTATCTTTGCGTATTACCACCACCTTCAATACAGGTTTCTTTGAAAGGAAGACATAGTTTCTCTGAAGCAGAAGATCACTTCGTAGTAATGAAAGCAAGGGATATGTTACTATTTTTCCATCAGTACCGCTTTGGAAAATGTAGGTTATAAAGGTTAGGAAAAACTGCTAGTAGAGAAAAAAACAAAACAAAGACAGTGTGGTTTTGCCCTGAAATGTTAAATACCTGCTATTTTGAATTACAAACTCAGAGGAAAACCCACCTTCAAATTTTTGTCTCCATCACAAATGGAGGGTGAGAGCCAATGCATCTGTGCACACAGTGAAGTGCTATGCCCTTCAGTCTCAAACCAGGAGTCAAATCTTAATCTGCAATTAAAGTTGAGTTTAATCTGATTAAATACATCAATAAGCTGATTAAATAAATGGCTGAAAGTTTGCAGTCTTCAAGGTGTGATGTACAAAACATTACAATAACATCCATGTCTAGTTCCATGTTCAAATACCAGCTTCCAGGCCTTATGAAAAAAACCACAGTATTCTTTCAAAGGGCTTCAGAGTCTTAACAGGTGCCTCTAATTTTCATAATTGTAGGGAACCCCCAAGAATGGCCCTCACTCAAGCATGGAATGTGTGAAATAGAGTTTCTAGACCTCTGGAGAATACCTTTCCTTCTGCATGAATGATGACACGCAGGTATTATGCATCTGGGACCAGATATTGTGACTTCCAGGAAATGCAAGCATCTCGCTACGTAGCAATAGAGCACCACCGCAAGGCATTGGCCCAGGGCCTATTAGAGGGTCTACCTGTCAAGTTGATACCTGACCTCTCTCCATACTGGTGCAGTGTTGGAGCCCATACACCCATGAGGGACTATAAGGAAGAAGATGGCATATGTGTATGTCCCAAACAATTCACATTGCATGCTGGAGCACCAAGATACTGTTGTTTTTCCCCTATCCATGTAACCTGCTTAAACAAGCTACGTGGGTTTTTGCCTGTTCTTTGAATTTTGTGGCACTCTCCAAAGTGGATGTGTGGTAGATATATGTAAAGAGTCCTTCCTACTCCTCTAAGAGATACGAGCCATCCCTCTGACCTTGTGATTTTTCTCAAAAGGCTGTGGCTCCAGGGCTTGTACAAATTTTTATAGAATTTCTATCCAATAGAGCTTGCAACTGCCATTCCATAACTCTTTCCCCACAATCCCCTCCCCTTCAGCTACCCCTGTGTCACTCTTTTCCTCCCCATGTTACCCATTTTTCTAATGCATGCTCTTAGCCATGATTCAAAACCCTTTTTTAAAAAAAATGCAGGTTCGTTTTTTTCTCCACATCTGCTTATGAAAACAGAGGCAAGTAGGAACAGCCTAGGCCAAGGACAACAGTACTCTCTTACCTCAGTTTTTCCGGCTGCTGTCCAACTTAAACAGCGAATGGAACATGCTCACCCTGACCCCCTCCAACAGCACACTTTCAGACCTCTGCCGCCTCCTCACATCTGTGGCACCAATCTTACAAACACAGTCACCTCATGACAATACTTTTTGTGTGTTCAAAAGACCTCCCTGCCTTAACTTTTCCCCATTAACTTGATTCATTTCTGTGATAAAAATGGCTGGCTGTCTTTTCATATTACAATTATCAACTACAGCAAACCAGATACTGTTTTGAAGGCAGAATTAGTCCTTGATACAGGAAAGCAGCAAGGGGGGGGTGTTAAATGCAGATTTTTATTTGCGAAATCATCTGCAGCACTTATTCTCTTTGAAAGGATCAGTGGCATTCAGTGTGTTTGAAAATTGGGCCAGTGCATCGCCTTGCTGTGGTACTTCACTCTATTTTGGTTTGGCAGCTGAGGAGAAACTAAGGGAAGGATAGCCTCTTATACAATACTAATATATACAATGTAATACAGTTGAAATAAGTTGGTGTATTTTTCCCCCCTGAACCCCAGTATTGTGCTGACTTGGCACTTGCATCTAAAGAGACACATTCTCGTGAAGGAAAATGTAACCATTTCACTATGTCCCTGTTAGTGCAGTGTTCTTAGCAAGACCAAACTTGCCTCAGAGGGGAATCAGTAAGTGGCAGAACTGGGAGTTGTGTGTTCAGACTTTAAGGGTGCAATCCTGACCAACTTTCCAGCACTGACATAACTGTGTCAATGGGGCACATCCTGCAATGGAGTAGTAGTCACTGGGGCCTCCTCAATGTAAGGGAATGTTTGTTCCCTGACCTTAGGGCTTAATTGTCCTCAACCTGGTGCTGGAAAACTGGTTAGGATTGCACCCTAAGAGACAGAAGTGAAGGCATAATAACTACAAGAAACATAATCTGATGCATTCTTCAGGTTTCTACATCAGTCTTTGCACACTTCAGGGAGAAAAAGAACTCCTTTGTTGCTGTAAAACTAGACCCAACATTAAGCTATTGACATGTTCAGAGGCAAAGGGGAAGACTTCCAGAGTACAGTACTATAAAGCAACCATCTTTGCCTTCAGGGTTAGAGTAAAGGCAGGGTGACCAAGATATCCTCCTTTTCCAGGACATGTCCTACATTTTAGCCTTCTGTTCTGGGTACATTTCAAAATGTCCTACATTTCAAGACAGATGGAGGTGCCAGCATCAGGAGAGGCTGCCCGCATCGCTTGCTTGCATGTTTGTCCTTTGCCTGTTGGGTTGCTGTTCCGCCAAATTCCCTGCTGGGCCTCCCCAAGGGCCCCAATGCCCACACTAGGCTAACTAGTTTCCCCACAGAGCGGCCTCAGAGATAGGCAAGAGGGAGGGGGTCAGTCACCCACTGGGCCTCCTCTCTTCCAGCAGCTTTGCTTGGGATCACTGGCTGGCCAGCCTCCTCCAGACTGCCCTCATCGGTGGCTTGGCTCCAAACTACCTTAATTCTAGCACCAACTAACCCCACCACCAGTCAGCTTGCCCAAGCCACAACTGCCTCCTCCACTTGGTGGCTCCAGAGGCATGGCAGACATACAACAACTCCCAATAATTTCCCACAATAAGCTTACCTTCCTTTAGCCAGTCAGTCCATCCATCCAGTCCTTCAGGCACAGTCTGTCCAGCCAGCACTCCATCTATCCAGCACCTTCCCAAGTACCATCCTCCAGTACCTATCCAGTTCCTTTTCTCCAGCTCCTGCCTCCAGCTTTATACTGAGGCCAGCCAATCAGTGTCTGTTGCTAGGCAGGCTCATCCACACCCATCTGCACCTGTGCTGGCCTCCCTTCAGAGCCAGAGCCCTTAACAGCCTGCAGCTGTGTTCCCTAGGCTTGCAAAGACCTAGGGGGTTAACCCTGTAATCCCTGACTTATTTGGACAAGGGGCCATTGCTGATACCATTCCCTATCTCCTCAGGGTATCACCTGTCTTTTCCAATACAGTTGCATTAAAAGAGAAAAAGATACCCCAAAATCAAAACCCCAAAATGAGTGTTTTTAGCCTTTATTTTGTAACCTCCTACATATTTCTTGAATTTCCTCCATTTTGGATGCTGTGTCCTCCTTTGTGGGTTATGTGTCAGACCAGTGGTTGGTTAATAGTTCACTCTTGTCAACACAAACTGGTAGTGGCCCTCCTGGGTTTCAGGCCAGAACATTCTCTACCCTACCTAGATCAAACCTAGGACCTTCTGCCTGCAACACATATGCTCTTCCACTGAGCCATTCCCACAAGGTTCTTTATGTTGTTTTAAGGAGGCTCTGCAATTCCATGCAGACAGCCCATTTACGTTGCTTTATTATTTAAACCATGTCACCATACATTCCTCACAGGAGACACGGAAAACAACCATGCAAGCAATGCCAACAGCTTTCATTTCAGTTCAGCACCATGTACAAGCAGGACTGGCCCCATTGCTAGGTCAACTGAAGCAATTGCCTCAGGTAGCAGATTGGCAGGTCATGCCTATCTTCATCTGCCCACTTACTTCCACTGCTATTCCTCCTCTTTCCATTCTTGGTTTGGGAAAGGAAGAGCTGTTTAGATCAACAAGGAACAGGGTGCATGCAACACAGCCCTACAGTTGTGGCACCATAATCTGTCATGACATATCACATTTTCACTCTCTGATACGTATACCCAAGCCCTGGCTTGTATGTAAATAAAGAATACATACATATTGGAAGGAATATATACCAGCTGAGAAAGATATCCTCCGCATCACAGCAGTACAAGATTTCTCTCAACAAACGCAGGGTGAGTCCCTCTGAATACTTCACAGCATGCACAGTTCAACTCCACTGTACAGAGACAGCCTGAGGGAACTCTAATTAGCATTTTCACCAAGGATAGCCCATGCGATAGCACCATTTGGACATCTAAGTTTGCAACACTGGATGCCGGCATTTTGAAAATCATTTAAATTGAGGCACCCTGATCTGCTTCATTCATGAGCCTCTGGGCAGATGCCATGTCCTGCACATCATTTAGCACACTGTGAAAGCACAGCAGTGCCCTTGAGCCCAACAGCAGTGGGGGGGGGGATGTATTTGTGCTACCACAAACATTGCAAATCACTGTGCAAGCGACAGGAAGGAAGTTGAGCAAGCAGCATAGCTGAAAAAGTAAGCAGGGCATGATTCCTAGTTTCATTTAATGCATTTGTATCCTGCCTTTCTTCCAAGAAGCTTGAGGGCAAAATACATGTGTTGTTTTTCCCCCCCGGCTGCCATTTTGTCCTTACAGCAGTGTTGTGAGGTAGGTTAAGCTGAGTGGCGGTGATTGGCCCAAGCTCACCCAGTGAACTTCACAGCTGAGTGAGGAGCTGAACCTGGATTTCCCCGATTAGATCCTTAGCGCCCGTGCTGGAGATCCTGAAGCAAAGCCCTGCCCTGGGCCCCACAAGGCACACACACCCTGCCCAACCCGGTAGTAAATTGGGCCTTCCTACTATCTGCACTGAGGGTTCAGGAGAGAAGGAGGCAGGCTGTCTGCTGCTGGGTGTGGTGGGCGCTCAACCACCTCCAGTATTAAACCTTGCGCTATGCTGGAGAAAGATGGAAGTTTTGCTTTGGGCAAAGTAAAATGTTTGGGTGCAGGTTCATTCCCTCTGGCCTATAGCCCCCTACATAATTTTGTGCTTCTTTGGGGCCAAGAAGGCAACAATGGGCACTCCCAGGGCCAGCCCAAGACCACCTGACTCAGGAGGCAGCATACAAAACGCTGCCTGCCCCGTTATCTAATAATGTGTCTGCCTCTGCCCCTCCCACTCTCCAATATCTTAGCTCAGTGCTCCTCTTCCCTTCCCTCCACATTTTCCCTCCCCCTTCTCTGTCCCTCACTTCCTTTTCCAATCCAGGGAGTGGAAGCAGGAGGAGGAGAAGTGAAGGCAAGCTGTCAGACAGAGATGGGCACCCCCTACCAATTTGCTGCCTGAGGCGACCCCTTCAGCTGGCTTCATATATGGGCCGGCCCTGGGCATTCTATTCAACAAGGCTCATTCTTACTCTGGTCCAGGTCTGGTATATTCTTATGACAGCCCTTTTTGTATTAAAGCAGACCCCCCAACTGAGACCCTGTGCCATTTTGTAAGCAAATCTCCCCCGTCTCCAGGACTGGAACAGTAGCAGCAACTACTGCAGAGCAGAAGTAGCATTTCATGTTACTAATTCATGTGAAGAACGAGGATAACATTTCCAGTGCTACGTCAATCACTGCAGAAAAAGGCCTCCCTTAACAGGACAACGCAGAAGCATCAAGGATTGAATTAGATCTGGATCTTCTCTAGGCTTCTGCAGCTTTAATTCCCCAAAATAACCAAGGACGGACCATCCAAAGCAAAGACAAAGTCAGCAAGGCCCATTTCACACTTCATGCAAAAGCAAACCCAGGTTCACCTGAGAAGAACCGCTTGTTCCATGAAACAAAAAGAAGCCACCATCAAATATGGTAAGCCCACGTAGGTTCAACTTACCCCAGGTCCACTCCTGACAGCATTACAGGGTATGTTTCCTCTCCTCACCAGCCAATAATGGGGAGCGGAAGTAGGGACACCATAATGATGTCAGTATGGCTGAATTAACATTAGGGAGAGGAAAGGGGCAATCTATGCAAGGCCACGGTGTCCACTGTTTGGGGTGGCGGTGTCTGAGTCCTTTGTAATGTGTAGCGCTTTCCTGCAGGTACACTCAACAGGGGGCTGCAGTCAGTCATGGCTCCTTGGAGAGAGTACCTATAAATACGTTCATTGCAAATACGTCTGTTGCATTTCTGCTTTATATTTTCGAGACAAGAACAAAAATCCTCTAATGTGCAAAGTGTGGCCCTAAAAAGTAGGATGCCAACAATGGTGCTGCTGCTGTACAACCAAAATCCCACCCCCTGTCCTTGCAGAATCCCTGCAGAGACAACAGCCTTCTGTTAGTGAATGTGCAAAAGGCAAGCAAATCTCTACATTGACTTGAAGACCACCGAACACATCTCTGCTGAGGAAGAGAGACAACTCTGCCACAGTGGCCCCAATGCAAGAGAGCCTCTCCCCTGTTATTATTACCTATATTCAAAAGCTTGGAGGAGAGACTGAAAACAGCCCAGCGACCCATTCCTAGCACTGGAAGACACCAGCAAATAAATCTTCAGCACAGCACACATGGATTGCTTTGCTTGTGAGCCCACGTCACGTTCGCCTTGCACAGGGCCATTAGGTTGGCATTACAGGCTTGGAAAAGAAAGGCGGCAGAAGCTTCTCAGGCGTCGTCACCAGGCTTTCTTTTTGCACAAATTGCACAACTTTTAAAGGAGGGATTGAGTAGGACAGATTTCACCCCCTTTTTTTTTAGCAGCCTCACAATGGGATTGGGAACAGGCACATGCAGTTAGGCAATGAAGCCTCCAGATGAAGTTGCAGGCCTTCCCGATGAGTCAACCTTTTTAGGGCTTGCCCGGAGAACCCAGTTTCAGTGGCAGATCATAGCCTTGGAGCACGCGAAAAGTGCCACTCAGAAGTTAAAAGCACCATTCCTTGGCCAGAGCTGTTGAATCTGAGACGACGGTCCCAAGTCATGACTGTCAGGGCAGGTGGGGTCCCGCATCCCACCCCACTCCTCTGATTTTAGAAACCAAGCCCTGAACATGAGACTATAGACAATCTCTTCTGCACTGACAGTCTCTGTAATACATCCTGACCAGAAAGGAGCCAGACTGACACCAGAAGTGGCTTTCATGAGGGTCTGTAGGAAAAGGGATATTATGCAAGTGAGACAGGAGTGGGAAGCTGGTAGAGACCACCTCTCTCTCTCTCTCTCTCTCTCTCTCTCTCTCTCTCCCCAAACGGCCAGCTGTATCAGCTAGCAAGGCAGCTGCCTGCACTGTTCAGAACAGAGAAAACAACCCAGCAAGCAGAAGTGAGCGAACAATCTATCTGTCTGTACTTCTCCCATTCCCTCTGGAACAGGCCTATAAATAGAGTCTTCTATTCTGGCCCTCTTGACGTCAGACTCCCAGCTCCTTAACTATCTGCCGGTTTCCATGAGCCAGAGAGAGAGAGAGAGAGAGAGAGAGAGAGAGAGAGGCCCAATGCCTTATGTTACTGCTGCTGCAGGTTAACCCCTTAGGCCTTCTGTTCACTGCAGCAGCTCCATTTTAGTCCTGGTGTGCATATCTGCTCAATGGATTACGGATGTTGTTCTGCTCAGGTGAGGAATTAACCCTGTGCACACTTGGCTAACTGACGGATCACTGTTTAAAGGGATGAAGGCATGGCACGACGTTTGCCTCTTTTCCCCCACCCTAGCCCCTACCCTGCCCAAACACAAACACACACAAGACAACTCAAAGCTATGGTGAGTCATTTTGTGCCAGCGTATTATATGGCAATTTTCCGGCAGAAGCGTTCCAAGCAACTGAACTTGAACAATGGGGAACAGCCTTCAAATCCCCAGCTGAAGGACTTCTGTCACATGCAAGAGATGTCCTTTTTCCAGCTAGTGGGGAACATGTAGCATCATTTGCCTAATATAACTTCTCTTACATTACGCCTAGGACCAAGAAGTCATAGTAATGCTTCAAAACATGCCTTTTCTTGCAGCCTTGAAACCATCATTTGGCATTCAGCTGTTATATATTGTAGCAGCCATATGTTTATTACACTTGTTGTCAGACAACATCTCAACCTAAAATAGTACAATATTTCACATGTTTATTTCAGTGTCTTCTAGCAATATTGTCACATCCAGTTCCAGAGTATGTAAACCTGCAGTAGGCCTCCCCCCAAAGTAAAAGGCTTGTCATTCATTATCTCCTTGTAAGCTCACATATGTGTTCTGTGACTGCACGGGGCACTGTTCAGGAACAAGCGTTCTCATGCATGTGCCTTGAAGGGTGAGGTATGCACCATCCTACACAGTGCTTCTCTTGGACTAAGTGCACAATCCAATGCCCTTGTGCCAGCCCAGCGCTGCTGCCATTGGGTCAACGCTAGCAACAGCTTCGGCACAACAGCACTGGCCAAAGGTGGTGGTGCTACACTCCTGCACCAGCCAGGGGCGTTTCTGGCAGGGAGGGCGTTTCCAGGGGGGTGGGCAGGCCAGGAGGCATGCTGG
>JAJKFI010000060.1:525903-662612 GCA_029204185.1 Lerista edwardsae
CCCCCCCCGGTTAAAAGCCACAAAAGTTGTTCATTCACTCTGAACCTCACTTGTGCATTATCTGTAGTCTTGTTTTGGATGGGAGACAGAATGCCAGGCTGTGAGAAGCCGCAGTACCTGTTGTGGCAGAACAGAGTCACTGTGGGACTGATTAGCCAGTGTGAGAAGGCCAGCTGGCAAAAGAATGGAGTATGAACTTGAGAACCTGCCCAGGCTTGACTTCAGATTGCCTGCTGAAGCTCAATGGCCAGCAGCCAGAGGAGAGAACAATACAGTGAAGGCTACATCTGGGACTGAGGATGCCGTGAATCACAGAATACTGTGCCCCAGTATCCATTGATTCGGTATCCACGCTGACCCCTCAAAAGCACAGGGTAGCAATTGCAAGTGATGCTGTAAATGCAATGAACATATGTGAATAAGTGTACCTGCACAGCTTTCAACAATCTATATGCAGGAGATATGGAATGAAGATTGAGTTGCTAGTCCTTTCTGAAGCTAAGCAGGAGAATCTGTGGTCTTATTTTTGGATGGGAGACAGAATGCGAGGCTGTAACAAGCTGCAGTATCTGTTGTGGAAGAACAGAGTTGCTGTGGAGCCGATTGGCCAGTGTAGGGAATGTGAGAGAAGGCAAGCCAGCCAAAGAATGGAGTATGACCTTGAGGACATGTCCAGGCTTGACTTAACCAAAAAAGGTGGCACTCAAGAGTTTTAAATAAGAACAGAAATGGTGAATGATTGCTTGTGTGCACAGTGACTAGATGGCAACTCAACCTTAATTTAGTAGAATATACATTTTATTGTTTTTAAAAGAAAAAACTAAACAAAATTTAATAGTCAAAACTTTACATGTTTAAAACAAGAACACTTAAAAAAAGACACATAGCAGAGAGGTTTAATATACCCAAAAACCCAACCTGAATTCCACAACCAAAGAATTCATATCCATATCGTTTTCTCTTTTTAAAAGTGTAAGATATGGAAATATAAAGGAATGGCAGATAAAGGCATTTCCATGCCCACAGCCTATCAGGACTACCATTTAAGCCCTTTCATCAGTCATATATTAAGCATATGTGTATCCAAAAATAAGCAGATATTGAGAACTTGCAGAAATTATTGGACATATGACAGGAAATATTTTATCCAGATTTTTTTTTTTACAAATGTCATTACAAAGGGTTACAATCTTACGTTAGTATCATGCCTTTAATTCAGAAGGAGTCAAAAGCATTTTACAGATTGAATTACAGAACTTATATACAGAAACAACTTTGCTTACCATGGACTGGACATATCAAAGGGGGGAATGCAAGAAATGTCAACAGCATATAGCAACACTAAGTTTACATTTTAAAAAAAGGATGTTCATAGTTCAACTTTCCCAATACAGCAAACAGAACTGAAAGTGATCATTTGTTGCCTCACCTGAAAAAAAGGACTATTTCAAACCAAATGGACCAAAAGAAGAGAGCCCCAGGACATTCTTGGGCAGGAACCTCATAAAAGCCTTGCAGGAAAAGAGCTCCACTTAATGTCTCTTTCACATAGCTATGACTCGGGTACAGATTTATCTAGAAAGATATGCATTTTAAAAGTACTGCACTTCCATATCTACCCACTTTACAAGCAAGTCAGTTATCTACTCTTATTTCAATGCCATGGCAATGTCAATGGGGTTGTATCAGCAGGTGTTCATGTCGCTAATCAAGAGAATATCACAGAAAGCTTACTGTATGGCAAAGGTTCCCAATGTGAGACATTAGCTGAAGAGGAAAAAAAGTATTTCCCCAACTATTCTAAACCATGACTTCTTCCCAGTTCCATAAAACATCTGGACTGAAGCATTCAGAGTGGAATCCCATTGCGCTCCTAGGCCTGCACACGTGACTTATTCTGGCTCAGTGCTGTCGCAAACGTGCCATAAGGCCTGTTTGTGCTGCCTCGGGAGTTAGCTGGGCTGTCAGGGAATGCGCACGGGCCAAAAGAGGCCACATTCAGCCTCTGCACCGACCCAGCATAGTGAGTTAGTGCTGGCTGAGTTCGGCCAGCATAAGGGGTTGGGGAGGGTGGAAGGAAGGCGTGCGGGTGGTGGCCTGGCCTGGCCTGGGGAGGGGGTGTGAGACTGGCCTCCAGCACTTAGGCTGGATTCAAACCCTGTCCCCGGGCCAGTCGGCCCTACATAGGCCGCTCGGAGTTGCACCACTGATTTCGCTGACACAATTCTAAGTAGCCCTGTTGGGACTGCTAGGACATTACTCAGGGTAAGGGAATGAATTCCCCTTTCTCTGAGTTGCATTGCAGGCAGCCCAAACCTTGCACTGGATATAGGCAGGCCATCTGGCCTCCCTATTCCAGCATAGGGTCAGAATTGGGCTGTCAGTGAAACTTCTTCAAGACTTAAGTCAGCCAAAAAAATTCATTTTTGGTTAGACAAGGATGTGCAAAATGTGAAAGTTTTAAAAGATGTCATAAATTTACATTATCATGAATGATGACTCACGACAAACTGATGAAAGGTGTAAAGAGCACTGTTTTGAAGACAAAATACAGTGCACTTTGTGTTTCTGAAATCACAATTTTTTTTTATTTTTTGTCAATAGCAAATTATCTGAGTAACTGGCAGGCTGACTGCCTCCACAAATCAGATCAGTTGAGAACTGTTATGAATAAACTCCATGTCCAAGGAAATATTTTGCATTCCAATTCTCTGCTTTTGCGGTTTATTATTATATACATTTTGTAAATAGAAAGCATCACAATCTGGAACTCTACAACATCTATTTAGTTTTGTTTAATTTCTGCAGTTTTCTAAGAAAAAAAATTATCAAGCCATGCTGCATTAAAGATTTTCAACAAGTCTGCAGAGGTTACAATGGAAGCACTTATAACTCCATAAGGACTGAGATTAATATTAAAGTGTATTTACATATTATTTCTTATACAAAATACAGTATTCCAGTAATGTTAAATCACTATATTTTAGACACAAATGTAAAAACAAAATATTTTGCCTATCCTGGATTCTAAATATTTTCCACCGGCTACTTCAAAAACACAAGTTAATAGTTATCCCAGGTCAGCAAAATACCCACCAAAATACCCTCAGCTGCACATTGAGAGACTGCCTTATTGAAAAATTCTAATAATGTTCACAAGAGTGCATTACAGGACCCAAAAGCAACAAACATGAGCACTAATTGACAAGGTGTGTGGGAAAAGCATATTTAATATCATACGTAGAGTTAGCTACATTTGTTAAACTCTTCTCCTAAGACCAGGCGTTTTTTTTCATCACCATAATGTACCATGAGGAAACCAGAACTATGACGAGGATAACAAGCTCTCAGAAGCAATTCTAATGTCTTGCTCTTGTCTCTTTCCCCATTTCTTTTTTAACCTTCTCCTTGCAATGCTTCTTTCAGCGATGTCAGTCGCTACAGCTTGAACAAAAAAAATGTACAGGTATGTGCCGCTTGAACAGGTTATGTTATCCAAACCCTATCGTTAAGCAATGTTGCTGTTGTGATTTTACCTCTGTGTGGTGCTGTCCTTAGGAGGCTCCAGAGGCCTCCTCCAGATCGCGCCAGACCTTCACGGGCCTCAGAATGGCCTGCAGAAGTATTCAGAAGCTAGTTCTGGTTTTCAGAAGCAAACTAGTAGTTTTCCAAAAACTGGAAGTAGTTTCTGCAGGTTATTCTGAGGCCTGACATGACTAGGAAGAGGTCTCTGGGTCTCCCATCACCATCCACCCAAGGTATAGTAAACCTTACTAGTATAGTAAGGTATAGTACTATACAAGGTATAGTAAACCTTATTGGGTGGTACAGTAAACCTACAACGGACTATCATATATGCGGTCTGTTCTTGGTCAGAACATTGCTAAGTGACACACATCTGTAGTGTGGTGGTGATGTCTTCAAGATGCCAAACCTACCATGCAGTCAGCTTCTTTTGAAAATTTGCAAAAAAATTATTTTTAAGATGACCTTAACTCTGGAAAGGAAGAGGGACATGAATTTAAAGGCTGCTTCCAGCAGAGCCAATATATATCACAGCCATATTTTCCCTGTTAGTGATTTAAAGTGAGAGAAAAGACATAATTTTGGGTTCATCAGCATTACAACTGGAAGTACAAAAGGGCTATTTTAAACATTATACAGAGATAAACCTGACTTTGACAGAGTGTACACGCCATAGGATGGTGAAGCCAATCGTGGCTCCCCAATAACTACCTGCATGGGCCATAGGTAATGGCCTAGAAGTGCTTGATGCTGCAGCTACTCAGCTGATCAATTACTTGGATGATAAACATCTTGGAGTTCCATGTAGAGCATGATAAAAAGTAAGTATTCTTCAAAATATGCCTATCTGATAGATGTGCTTGCAGAAGAATAATCATGCTCACACTTTATATTTAGGTGTACATTGAAAACATATTTTAGGTGGTGTCTTTTAACTGAAGACCATGTTGGTCTACAATATTTCTCCAGAAAAGGGAAGGAGAGGTGCCTATAGATCCAGTAAGGATCACTTTTCTGAGTAGAGTTCTATTTATTAGAAGGTACAATTCAATTGTGTACAGTTACCCTTTCTGGATGAATCAGTTACAGCATAAGACTACTCCCATTAAAAAAAAAAATCTTCAAGTTCTTTGAAAGGAAAAAAGGATTTAAATCAACAAAGATTGTGGTCCAGAGTTATTAGGGAGTTTTGCAAGAACAGCAATTAGAACTTCTGACTATCCAAATTACATTTGTTATGACAGTTTTACAATAGTCCTACAAACTCTGACTCCCAGTTTTCTTCCACTGCGCCCATTACCTTGACAAACCTGCCAGAAGCTATTGTCCATTCAGCAATACCATGAGCAATGTCAAGATCTAGAATCACCTGAATTATTCCAGGCATCACAACATAGCACAAAAATAACATGGAGCAATGCCAGGGGAAAAAAGTTTTAAAAAACCTTACACCGAACCATCAAGATGCTAGGAGTTTAACAGTTGTACAAAACAGCAACTGATATTGCAGATTTATGATCAAAGCATGTAAAGGCTTCAGCATTCTCAATACTAAGTAAATGTCTCCATTACCTTATGAATGATACAAAGTAATAAGAAAGTGAAAGCTCCATCCAAATTGCACATGAAACTTGCCTTATCATTCAAAACCAACTAAACAGAAGCTTTACCTTTGCTAACCCTATTCAAGTTATGGAGAACTATTCCACCTATGTACAGGAAGATCAGACAAAACAAAACAAAAATTTAACTAATAGATGAAATTTAGCTCCATTTGATATTTTATTCTCCATCAGGAGGTCACTATGAGAATAAACTACATTACCAATTTTTTTAAATATTTACTTATATGGAATTTCTCCTCTCTAAGGGTCAGTCACCTCTTGGCTATTCAACACTCTGTGGGGTTACAACTGGGAAACCATATTTACTGTTGCCCACAAACTGCACAAACAAGCCTTTGATTGTGTGGATCACAACAAACTGTGGCAAGTTCTTGAAGGGATGGGAGTACCAGACCACCTTATCTGTCTTCTGAGAAATCTGTATGCGGGCCAGGAAGCAACAGTTAGAACTGGACATGGAACAACTGATTGGTTTAAAACTGGGAAAGGAGTACGACAAGGCTGTATACTGTCACCCTGCTTATTTAACTTATATGCAGAGTACATCATGAGAAAGGCTGGGCTGGATGATTCACAAGCTGGAATCAAGATTGCTGGGAGAAATATCAACAACCTCAGATATGCAGATGACACCACTCTAATGGCAGAAAGTGAGGAAGACCTAAAGAACCTTCTGCTGAGGGTGAAAGAGGAAAGTGCCAAAATTGGCTTGAAGCTCAACATTAAAAAAACTAAAATCATGGCAACCACTCCCATCACTTCCTGGCAAATAGAAGGGGAAGAAATGGAAGCAGTGACAGACTTTATTTTCCTGGGCTCCAAGATCAGCGCAGATGGTGACTGCAGCCATGAAATTAAAAGACGTTTACTTCTTGGGAGGAAAGTTATGGCAAACCTAGGCAACTTAATAAAAAGCAGACACATCACCCTGCCAACAAAGGTTCACATAATCAAAGCTATGGTTTTCCCAGTAGCAATGTATGGCTATGAGAGCTGGACCATAAGAAAGGCAGAGCGCCGAAGAATAGATGCTTTTGAATTATGGTGTTGGAGAAGGCTCTTGAGAGTCCCCTGGACTGCAAGGAGATCCAATCAGTCAACCCTACAGGAAGTCAAGCCTGATTGCTCCATGAAGCTCAAATACTTTGAAGCTGAAGCTCAAATACTCATGAGAAGAGAGGACTCTTTAGAAAAGACCCTCATGCTGGGAAAGACTGAAGGCAAAAGGAGAAGGGGGCGGCAGAGGATGAGATGGTTAGATAATGTCACTGAAGCGATGAACATGAAATTGGGCGAACTCCGGAAGCTAGTGGAGGACAGGGAGGCCTGGCGTGCTGTGGCCCATGGGGTTGCGAAGAGTCGGACACAACTTGGCGACTGAACAACAACAGAACAACAAACTGCTCTTTAGAGGCAGGCACCTCCCATATCCACAGTGTCGGGGGGGGGGACACCTATCCCCCATGGACACCAGGGCATGCCTGTATTGGGAATCTAGGTCTGAATGTAAGTTTATGGAGAATGCAGCACACCATCTAGGTTAGCACCAAAGTTCTGATATACTGATTCTTTTTTCCCCATGGTACATTTAATCTCCATACTAACTCTTTCATATATCTTAAAGACTCGTCGCAGTCAAGGAATATTTAAACAATATGAACATTGTTTTAACAATTAAAATCTGCCTTTGAGCAGAGCAGATAACTTCAAATTTCTTAACGTTATTGTGAACTGTAAGCTAGATCAGTATTATCCAAAACATTATCCACCACCATTATTTTATCAGGACCTGCTACCAGTTCCAGCTCTTGAATCTAAAACAGATGCCTCCAAGGCCTTTGTACCACTAATGGAAGCCTGCTGATAAAGCTGGGACACATTAGTGCACCTGTCCCCCTAACCCTAGAACTGCTTAGCAAACCATCTGGAATTGTGTGCCTGCTCAGAAATCTATTTCTCCCAATTGCTCTCCTGTTCTTCAAGCACACCAAGGTAGAGTGTGCACTAACTAAAAGCTTTAGAAGCTCTTGATCAAAACAGGATACCCATTAGAACAGTGGATCCTCTGTATGTCTTGTGCCCGCAGATTCAAATGACCACATATTTTAAAAATTATTCCTTCAACTGCTCTAGTCTTTGCTTTCCCTTTATGGAGTCAGAGGAGTCAGTTCAAAAAACAAACAATATTTTTCAATCCACAGGGCTGCACTCCAATGAGGCTGGAACAGAGAGGATGCTTTTCTGAGGAGGGGGGAGTAGCAGTAATAAAGGGCCTGTCAGGCAGGTGGGTAGAGGGCGCCAGCAGGGGAGAGGAAGGCTCCGCTCCTGCCCTCCACCTGCTCTTTGTGTTCTTTTTAAAGAAGGCAGCAGCTGCAGGAGCTGAGGCAGCACTGCCACCCCTTCTGCAATTGGGCAACTTCAAGGGAGTAATAGGTGCCATGCCTCAACCCAGCCAGCCATTTAAGTCCTTGCTGGGACAGCTGCCACCCCAGCATCAAGCTCCCCTTCTGGAAGCCTCGATCTTTCTGCCTGCCTAGACTGCTCCTCCAGATGGTGGTTGCTGCTCCAACCCAATTGGTAGCCACTGAGTCAGGGCACCACCAAGGACAGAACTAAGGTGCTCTGTGTTAACCTGCCTCTCTCCTTCCTGACTTCCCTTGTGGTCAGCCCTCTGTAGATACATCACAACTTGACCAACCATGGATTTTGGTAACCACATGGAATCCAGGAACCAAACCACCACTGATATAGAGGGCACTGTAAATATCTCAACATATTCTTTGGCCCCTTTTCTGCTAGTTATATTATGGTGAATAAAACCATGGACCTACAATACTACTAGAACTTTATTATGTGTTTTGCTACCATTACAAATTGTCATGTAGGTCATGCTTAGAGTACAACTTTTGCCAAATCGATGGACACTTCACAAAGGAAATTCCAGTTTTCCACTTCTCAGCTTACTACCTTCAGGGTCCATCTTTATAGTTTCTGCTATCTCATACGCATGTGCTTAAAAGATATTTCACTGTGCTTTGCCTAATGTTTCAAGTCCATGATTCCAAATTGGCCAAATCCAAAATACATTTAGAGGGAAGTGGTAGGGGAAAAACTTAGCATAATAGTTGATGATTCTGCTGCTAATACAGTGCAGGGCCTGATGAACACTACAAGTTTATGTAATTGAGTAATCCAAAACCTACCCCCATTTTGATCAGAGACCCAAAAGAATATGGTTCAATTCAGGAATATAAAGAAACACTCAACTCTGAGCATTCGCACTGCCCTCCTCCAAAGGTAGGAGCTGAGGGATGAAACTCCCTTCTTCTACAAACCAAAATCCTTTTACTATAATCCCCATTCCCCACTAATCGCACAATTACTTATGTTTATGATAACAAGGAAATAAAAAATGTCTTACAATGAGATGAGAATGCATCTACTTATGATTACAACAGATTTACAAGAATATTGCAAGAGGTTAGCAAGATTAAGAGAAAGTGCTAATTTCAGAAATCTAGGGTCCACTCCTACCTAGTTTGCCACTACCGATGCAGCTGTGCCAACAGGGCTCACTTGGCATCCTGCTGTGGGAAGGGGGGTGTCATGGAGGCCTCCTCAATGTAAGGGAACAAATGTTCCCTTACATTGGGGCTGTATTGTGGTTGCATCAATGCCAGAAAGTTGAATAGGATTGGGTCCCCAGTCTTTCAGCTTTTATCAGCTGAGATAATAAGGTGCATCTACTTCGCCAAGATAACAAGCACCCCAAAATGTGTTGCATCTCTCATTTTCAATTTCGTCAACATATTGGTTGTATATTGTACTAAAATATATTTCTCGTTAGCATGTTTTCCACATATGCTTTTTTCTATTCCAATGGCTTAACAAAATGTATCTGGAATAATATTATTTTTATTATTAATTCATGAATTATTATTCATTCTAAAGCAAAGAAAATTAACATATTTTAAACAAGACCCACAACATTCTTGAAGAGTTATACTTTAAGTTAAGACCTCTCTTTCTCCTATCCAAGAATCACCCCCCAAAGCCACTACTTATTCAAGTTGTCAAACTGAACTGAAGGACACAAGCACCGAGTGTAGTTGAAAAGAGTTAACAAATGTACTGCAGGTTGTAGTTACAAGGAAAAACAGCAGTACAAAAAGAGTGTAGTATTAGAGACCTTAGACTTTTCATCATGCTCAGCCCTTAGGTAGTTCAGATGAGGTACTTGCAGAGAAGCAGGGTCACCATCACTTGTTTGTGTAGAATACCTCACATCTTTCACTCTGAATTCACTCTGATGACACGTGGTTTCATGTGTAGTTTTTAGTTTCTTTGTGATTTTAAGAGTCTTTAAAGTTGCATCACTCGGAATCCGATAAGTCACTTTAAATAAAGCAAAGCAAAAATGTGACTATTTAGGTATAAAACAGCATCTTACTACATTGCACTCCTAGGAATGCCACCAATTCCCCATTATAAAGGAAACAATTTGCAGGCCCTTCAAAAGTGTTAAGCTAGTACTGGCACAAAAATGGGCCCCACTGAGACAAAGGTGATCATGAAACGGTATAGCAGTACTAGTACCCATGTTTTAATTATACAGGTTTAGACTGGTTTCTGTTCCTGACAATAGGCTATGCTAGAATTTGATCCGTACTCAGTCCTGGAGATTTTTACAACATTGATCTGACCTCTCTACTGAAAAAGAAAGAAGGCTTCAGTCAAGGGCAAACTATTGGCTGTAGCAAATTAGATGATCCTGTTCAAAAATAATAGTAACGCCTCAAATTTCTCTTGATCAGGGACAAAAAAATTCAACCTGACCAATTTTATTATGTCCAGAAGCCAACCCAAACAGTTAGGTGTTCTTCTCTTCTTAATAGTTTTTGTATGTAAGGAGAACCTGACATGGAGTGCTTTTGAACAAACAATTCTCCATGTGCATTCTGATGAATGCATGAATGTCTGAATTGGCTTCCAGATAAAACTATGTAAACTACTCTTTTCTCTTTCTCGTTTTAGTAGTTGATGACTTCAAAGACAACTCCCAGTAGTATTACAAAGGAATGTATGCTACTTTCACTGAGGATATCTGCTATTAGTAGCTACAGGGAACATTGTGTGCATTATCATAGATGCACAGAGTTGGAAGTAACATACGAAGTCATCTAGTCCAACCCCCAATTTCAAGAGCAAAAACACACTTGAAAGAAAAGGCAGTTGTCACAGATAAATCAAGCAGTCTGGGAGTTAGGGATATTAATAGTTCACCTCAAGGTGATGCAGCCCCTTCCTCATACTTTCCAGGAAACTAGAAGTCGGTCTGTGGCAAAAACATCACTTGGATGAGTCCAAAGCAAGCTGTTGCAACAACCACACTATTCTTACAATGGCGGGGCCCAATTTGTTATCATTGACTGTTTTAAATAAAAACAGAACTAGCCACCCTTCTAAAGTTTAGAATTTACTATATTAAATTAAACTAGGGCCAAACTATACACTAAACACAATGCAGCCCGACTTAAGGGTTTTTACTAACTTAAAATAGCTAGAACAAAAGAGTGGAGAAGTTGACCCAGGATGGCATGGGGTGCTTTAACCCTTTGCCCCTGCTGTAGACTTGATCCCTCTTCCTCCATATTGTGATCCAGATTCAGCCCCTCATAGCAACTAATTAAGGCTGCAATCCTATCCACATTTACCTGAGAGTACGTTTCATCAAATTTGATGGGGCTTACTTCTGAGTAGACATGCATAGGATTGTGCTGCAAGTACACACAGATTCCAGCCAAACTATATATCTAACTTGCATGACAGAGAATGAAACTTACACATTAAGTGAATCTGCTTCATCGCTAATGCTAGTAAATAATTAACACAAGTGATTCAGTGACAAATGCTCAACTCAGTCGTACATTGCGGTTAAAAGAAACAGTTGACATGTTTCACCATAGAAATAATAAACACAGCAATGTGGTTTACACAAATGCATACTCACTAATCCATATTGTTATCCCTATGGAATCAAAATCCCCAGGACTGAAAAAAATATTTGTTTATTCTCAACAGAACAGGAGAAAACTATGGTTGATCCGATACTTCAGTTCATTTTAGGGAAGCAAGGGAGACATTCTTTCGTGGTGCTTCTACATTATAAAACTGATTTAAAGGAAAAGTATTTTCCTTCTCTTCCAAATCAGCATCAGAACAGCAACCAATCTATACAAATTAACTTTTATTTATCTAGTTATCAAATGAATGTTCTGTGATTAAAAATGCTAAGCGCACTGAATATATTAATTAAAAGGAAACATTTGATTAGAAGTAGGTCTTGGTTATGGACACATACCACCAGGCTCCACAAACATTACTTTCAGGAGCCTCTACTGAAAGCAGAGAGGTCCATGGAACAAAATAAGGGAAGAGAGTTTGCTTACAAGGGTCCGTATCTGCTCTCATATTTAGAGACAATGTTCTTGCATTTTCCCACTTCCTTCCGCAATTCTGCCACCTCAGTCCTCAGTGCCGTGTTTTCTTTCTCCAGAAAGGCAGCCCGGATTGTGATCTGGTTTTCTTTCAGGCGCCGAGCATCACGAGATCGTTTAGCTGCCACATTATTCTTTTTCCGCCTGGACCAATACTTTTCATCCTAGAGGAAAGAGATCAGGTTGATGGTTTAGTACTTTAGATATCAAAAAGCAATGAAATAACTGTCACCATCACTTGGTTTCCACTTGTACTAACTTGGTACAAATGTGAACTGAATCTTCAAAAACCAAGTAATGCAAGAATTACATTCTCCTAAGGAACTTTTTAGGGCACATTCAATCAAAAAAATCCCTCCAAGAACAGTTCTATGCAATTGATGTTATACACATCATTCTCTTTATGTGTATAAAGTAATAAATAATAATACTTTGTTAGTGAAATACCATAGCTAGCTAGATGTGTGCGCATACATACACATACAAATGATTGAGAGATGTTGCTGGAGAGATGTAGCTGCTTGTTACACTGTCATAACAACCCATATTCACATTCACAAATTCCTTTGTATAAGAAAAAAGACACGAAGTGTCAGAGGGAGCAGATGAGGGAAATAATACAGCAGACTTCCAATAAACCAGCACCTTTGAGACCCAAGTGGTGTTGAATTATCAGATAAGCAGTAACCTCCTCCTATCAGGAGGTTACTGTAAGCTGGTAGCAGGGTGGGAAAGAGCTACCTGTGCAATCGCAGGGATGGGGTGGCCCTTAGAACCACAAGTGGCTTCTCTTGCCCACTGCAACAGGGCAGAAGCAACAGTGACATAGAGGAGGCAGGCAGCTGTGCCAGGTCAGGGTGCTGCTATGGATAATCAGGGTACCTAGAGTTACCTTGGCTTTTTTAAAAGGTTATTTTAACGTGAAAATTACCTTACAACCTTTATTGTGTTTTCCCTCACAACAATCTTACAAGGAAGGCCATGGTTCTTAAGATAAAGCATAGATAAACATGGAGTACTTTGCTCCAATAGCAAATTTTAAATCCATTTTGAACAAGATTAGGAGTGCTGTATAAGTGGATGCCAAATTATCAGAAGTTTACTATAACTAGAACAGTAAAGCTGAATGGATATCCTGCACTGAAGAAGTAAGTTTCCAAGAATCTTTTGAACATTATCCTGCAACTCTAACCAATAACATTTCTTAACATTTTAAAGAAATATGCTACAAGCTTTAATCCAAAGCACATCCTAATTCTATGAAAAAGCAATTTTATATTACCTTTTGATCTTCTGGGACAAAGACTTTCTTGGCTTTTTTAATCATAGGTTGTGGTTTCAGGTCCTCTTCGGCAAACTTGTGCTTTCTGGGGTTAAAGAGCTCACCTCCAGGCACACTAGACAGCACTAAGTCAGCAGGGTCAGGATTGAAATTCACATCAACTTCAACACAGTCTGGATCAACAGGACTGGGAGTCAGTCTCTCATTATCTGGCGAGGATTCTGACAAAGGAAAGAGACATTGCAGCAGCTATTCAGTGTGAGAAAACCAGCAACAAAAAGAATCGAAGCATCAAAAGGGACCAGTGAGAAAGACCAAGATTATAAACCAGAGCAGCAGAATAATTCTTTCCAATTCACTACATACTTAAGCCCATGCTGTTACCACACATACCTCCTCACCCCAACTGCCCTCCATCCAAAGCTGATAATTATAGCAAGTACTAACAAAAGACCCAATTTCAGTCTAGTAATTAGTAACCAGGTAGCCAGCAAGTGATTATTAAGTTTGAATAAACTCACCACAAAGCTAGAGATGGGACAACTGCACTACCAGCAGACATCTCCAGTCCAGTAATAGAGATAAACAGATTTTAAAAAACTACACTTTTTAATCTTATCAGAAAACAACTCAAAATATGCATATTTAATTTGAAAAACCAAGAACCAGCAAATGAAAATAATGATAGGCAGGCAAGTAAATAATCCATTGTGCACTGAAGGGCAGTCCTGCCTGCCCTTGTCTGCAATTAGCTCCAAATCAGGGCACTCCGGAAGCAGTTGGTGGCAACACAATGACATGTTCACATCACCACCAAACTTCCGGAATGCCAAGGCTCCACGAAATAAGCTCTGCACTGGGGGTTGGCCAGCCCAACAACACCACTGCTTGCAAGTCACTCCCAGTATGAAAACTGTAATACCGGAAAGACTTTGTTCTCTTTATAGTAAACACGTTCAGAGTTTTCAGCATACCCATGTCTGATAAAAGCACTTCATGAGAACTGCTGCAACTCTTTGGCAGACAGTGTAAGGTGCTGGAGGGGGTGGGAACCCTCTGGCAGCAGGGTCAGGGAACTTACTCTAAGGCAGGATTTGGCAGCCTGCTCTGTTGCAGTACACCACCACCACCCACTTAACATGGCTAGAACCAGTTTTATTCAGGCCAGCTGACTTAAGAAATCAATAGGGGGCCTGATAAGTCCCATATAACAGTTGTTCTTGATTTGGTTCCGTAGTCTGAACAATGTCCAGTACGTGCATCAGCAGTTTTTCCTCACCTCATCTAGTTTCTACTTGTCTCACCTAGTAAACCAAGTCTATGTAGCCCTTCTGATGTTCATCACCTGGCACTTTATCCCAGCCTGTCTATTATTCCCCAACTCTGGCCCTTTTTGGCCCTTGTTTCTCTGTTCTGCAAACAGGAACCAAGAAGTCTGGCAGCTGAGCTCAGGCACCTTACTCTGCGCACCCCAAGATAACTCAGGAGTAGGATTGGTTGGTTTAAGTCTTGCTGCTATACAATGTCCCCCTTAGAGCAACCAGAAGAAAAGCTACAGCCTACCACTCAGGAGAAATAAGGTGATATGCATAGCCAATTGTGACTCTAACAACCTATACAAAGGAACTTCCCTGGACTTAATTCCATAGACTAAAATTCTCATAAGATTATACCAAACAGACCCTTGTCTTGTCAGCATGTGACCATAAGCCTGTCCTTATTTGCCCATACAGACATATGCATATACCCCAAGTTACACGCATCTCCTAAACCAGTGATGGCGAACCTATGACACGCGTGTCAAAGGTGACACACCACAACATTTGGGGTGACACACCAGTGTTCACCAACATCTGACAAAATTTAAGTGTATTTTACTCAATTTTACTCAAAAAATGTTTTGCAATTATTTGATGTTTTTTTATAGAATACATAGCACCACACATGATTTGACTGTATTGTTTGTTTAAATAAATGAATATTAAAAACTGTTTCTCTTTTGTTTCGGAGGAGGATTGACACACCAGCAGAGTCAAGTTAAGCATTTCCCAAAATTCTGACACACCAAGCCAAAAAGGTTTGCCATCACTGTCCTAAACGATGGGAGTAATATAATACAAAAATCGTCCAGTAGAAATTTGTTATTAAAAAAATAAAAAGGAGCCAAAATAGGTTCAGAATGTAGGGAGCAGGCTCTCCTGATATGGCAGAGAGCCCTGAACAAAAAAATGTGGCCCCATTTGATCAGAAGTCCATGTTTGGTAATAAAAAGCTATGGAGACAGCAAAAAAATTAAGGGCCACAAATCACTGGCAGTTGAAAAAATGATCAACTGGAGTCTGTCTACTGATCATTTTGAGGAAAAGATTCACTAGTACTGGGCTTTTTGCTTCCACCTGTTTTTTCCCGAGACGCACGCATCTTCGCCAAGTAGCTAATCAAAGAACAATTTTTCTTCTTTGAATTTGTAGTCCAATGGATAATGCCTTCAGTACAGCAGCATGAGGCTAGAGAACATGGTCAGAGTTCTCAAGAGGGAACTAAAATGTACAAAGCAGGGAGGAGTGGATAAATAGAAGTAACACTAGAAGAGGCATGCTGGAAGACTACTTGGTTTATTTAAAAAAAAATATGGGTAAAAACACACACAATAGCAAAGAGCAAATCAGAAGAAAATCATATTTATGGTCTGAATCTGTAGCAGTTAACCCCAAAACAGATCTCAAGCAGTTATGCAAGACATGAACTTGCTGTTAGTACGGCACCTACCTTCACTTGTGGTTGTTTCTGATGGTTGGAAAACCACTGTGGAAGATGAGGAGGATGGGGAAGCAGCAGAGGCACTCGCAGATTCTTTTCCTTCCAGCTCAGCCACAGGCAGGAGTGGATTCTGGTTCAGGTCAAGGCGAGTAGGACTGGAAGGAATTCCATTCTCCAGTAGGAACTCATCCAGATCCATATACTCCAGGTGGAAAGATTCCCCATCATAAGGAATAGTTTTGTCCCAGATAGGAGGCATGAGAGAGGCAGAGACTGCCATTGTACTAGCAGCTGCTGCTTCATCTTCCTCAAGTTTTTCCTTCTTTTCTTTATCTAGAAACCAAACAAATGAAAATTAAAGAACTATAAGTTCCTTATTAGGACTTGTTCACATATGCAACAGTACACACACTCAACAGTACATATGATGTGACTACATGTGCTACTGCACGCTTTCAGACATAAGCAGTTCTGAGCCTGGTCAGAGTCTTGATGAGAAATTGCCTGGAAACCCTGTCTACGCTGGCCTGAGTTTCCTGGAGGATAAATGGAGCATACATAATAGGCACTCTTGCACAGAATGGTCTTCTTGAAAAGAGGTAATGGCTCTACCTAGGTGCAGAAGGCCTAAATTCAATTCTTGACATCCCTAAGAAGCACTGAAAGAGAATCTTTCCTAAAGTCCTGAAAAGCCCCCACCCTGCCAGCCTTCACTGCTGGTCAGCACTGCTGGAGCGCCTGCCGGCTGTACTGACCACACTAAAGTGCAGCACTGACTTACGTGGCCCCAGCATGGGCGATGCTTACTCTCCAAGTGTTGTAAATGAGCTTTACAGCATGTAGTATGCAGTATGAATGTACTGCCAGTGATAAGGCCTATAGGATTAGGCCCTAAATCAACTACTAATAATCCAGGATAAACTCTACCCTCACACTCTTTTCAACAATCCTAACCAACTTTCCAAGACCGCAATAAGGGCAATGCAGCTCTAAGGTAAGGGAACAAACACTCCCTTACCTTGAGGAGGCTTCCATGACTACCCTCCAATTGCAGGATGCAGCATAAGCCCCATTGGCACAGCTGTCAGTGCTGAAAAGTTGGTTAAGATTGCGCCCCAAGCGTGAGACTTCTCCTACTCTGTGCTTTACTAATCTAATGTGCTTTCACCAAATTCTATGTGTGTCTCACTGCTTTTCACTACCAATTGTGCAATAAGAAGTCACAACTGGCCACAGTTCCCAGCATCTGTGCATCTAGTGCAGATTTGGAAATCTCTCTCATATTGATGACAAACACCAACCAATCAAATCACATAGTATTTATATACCGCTTTTCAACACAAAGTTCACAAAGTGGTTTACAGGCAAATAGAAATAACAAAGCTACATGGTTCTGCCACAAAACATAAAACAAACCTGAGAAGAGGCAATGTGTAAGCGTGTGGGGGGGGGGCGCACGCGTGCGCACACACATACACACCAGCATATGCATAAAAAGAGAGAACATGAGAGAGTGTGGTCTTTTAATCAATAAAGAGAAGGGGAAGGAAAGTGTGACTGGCCTAATCATACCCAATAAGCTTCAACACAGAGTTTTCTGGTCCAAGTCCAACACTCATATTCTCTGTACACCATTGGCAAAAAAATATATAGTTAATTAAAAAAAATTACTACACTAAAATAATCTAGCCTTTATCCCAATTCAAAAAGTAAAATCATGCTAGCAATGTACATTTGGGGATGGGCCAATGAGTGCAATTCCCATCTACACAGCTGCATGTGTAAGGGGATTTGCATCCCCACCCATCTTGCAATGCAGATGGGAAGATGTCTATCCCAGTGTGACACTTCTGAAAGGTTGTTTCAGACCAGACGCAATTTTCTCCCTTGGCAGCACCGCCACCTCTTTTTGATACTTCATGCGAACCATAACGATTCTCAAAAAAAAAAAAAAAAAAAAATTCACTGGGTTGTGTTGCTGCTTTCTTAATCGACATCAGAACAGCCCTTTGACCCACGAGGCCCCTTCCGAAAGCTCTCCGCGCACCCTCCCCGCAGCGAAAGCCGAAATGGCGCCCCCATCTGCTGTGGCGGGGACGAGAATCGTCTCCTCGCAGCGGCGCTGCTGCGCGTCTCTTCCCCCGCGGAGGCCGGTCGTGGCCACTACCGGACAACCTGGAAACTGATCTCAACCATCGATTCCCGAAACCGCGGTGGAGAACGCGGGGGGGGGGGCTCTTATTTGGCTGCCTTTTGAGAGACGCCCCTTGAAGACGACGAGGGGCCTCTGCTGGGCAGCGACGCGAGGTAAACATGTCCGCTAGGAGAGGCGAGGCGAGGCGCGCTCCGCTTCCCCGGGACGGGCACGGAGGACAGGCAGGAGGGCTGTGCAATGCCAGGGAGGGGGAGGAGCCCTGCCCGCTCCCCCCCCGTCGGCTCCACAGCGAGCGAGCGATGCGCGCTCCCGCCGCCCTCACCCAGGCGCGCGTCCCGCGGCGGGTTCTCCATCAGCTTCTTCAGCACCAGTGGGAGGGCGCCTGTCAGGCCCAACTCCGGCTGCGCGGCTCCCGTCGTCCCCGCGGCTCCGACCGCCGCCTCCACCGCCGCCGCCTCCTGGTGCGCAGGAAGGCTGGACATGCTCCTCCTCTACAGCGGCCCGACGACGAAGCCCTGGCGCCACCCGCTGCCTGTTACTTTCGGAGCCCCGGCGAGACGGAGGCGACTAGCCACGGCCAGCGGAGCGGGATCCCAAAAACACACCGAGAGTCGTTGCTGTCGCCGCCGACACGGAAGAGTGCGCATGCGCGCCCGCCAGACCGCGGCTCCCTCCGGCCCCCCCGAGGTACTTATTATTCATGAGCCCAGCTTCGCCACTCGAACGGCTCTACGCTGTGATTGGCTATGACTCGCGAAAAAGGCGGGACTGGCTGAAGAGACTGAGTGTCCCCGGCCACACGACACGCACATCTTTAAAGCAAGGCCCTGCACGTGACCCGAAGGGTGAGCGTCTTATTAGCATGAGAGGCCCAGCCCACTCGCCGCCACCACCCCACAGGCGTTGGCGTTCCCGCTGAGGCGCCTACTGCCTGTGGAGGTGGCGCGCGCCCGCTATTCTAACCTCCCCAAGAGCCTGCAGGGAGTGCTCCGGTGCGCGCGCATGCTGCGCGAGTAGCCAATCGAGTGAGGAGGCGGAGCCCCTCTTTACCTGCGCGAGATGGGTGAGGGAGGGAGAAGCGCGCCCTGAGTCCGAAGCTATGCGATAATGCGCAAGAGGGGCCTAGAATGATCCCCACTGCAGGGCTAGGCGAGGAAAAGGCTTGGAGCGTTAGGATATTGCAGAACTCGCCTCGTGCGGAGGGGATAATCAACCAGCAGGAGGAGCAACGGCGTTCCAGAGCACACACAATCTCCATTTCTGTCTTTACACACACTGCACACTTCTGTCCTTAAAGTTAAGATTGTCCTCCGCTTGTGAGGAGAACGCTGATCCTTAAATTCAGTCCAAATTCTGTTCACAGCAAAGCAAAGATATAATACCTTTATGACAGTAATGTTAATGTACAGAAAATGCCTTGGAATGAAAGGCAATTGCTGAAATGTAGAGTCCAGCTATGGAAAGATGCAAGATTTTTGGAAAAGGATGCACCGTGTCAACACATTCAAGTACAATTCACAACATGTGGAAGTCTAAAACCCCGCTAAACAAACACTTAATAGAGGCACAGGCAAAATGCGGGGAGATGCCAACTCCCCACCCCCACCAAAAGGAAGCTGCTCAGTTTGCAAAACCCTGATACATGCACATAAATGCTTTTGAGGACTGCACCTCTCATTTTCCCTATACTAGAAACAGGAGGGGGGAAAAAGACAGTCATAGAAAGAGCAAAGTGCATTACAAGTAGGTGTGGTTTGTTCCACATAATTTCTCTATGAAAAAATGTTTCTTATATTTGATGTTTAACATTAATCACCCCACCGCAAACCTATTTTAATCTAAAGAATTAATCAGATCCTATCCATTTTGATGTTATTAAGAGATCTTCCTCAGCCCAGTTCTGTCACCAACAAATGAAGGTGAGCCCAAGGGAAATCATATATAGGTTTATGAAAGTCTGAGTATGTGAAAAGTGTCTTTCCTTCAAGTAACTACAGAGGTTTAGCAACCTCCTCTGGTGTAATCTTCCCACACAGGTGTCCAATTATATATGAAAATCTTCTGAACAGCTGGTTATTCAGCTGCCACTTCTATAAGACTGCCAACTACAAAGAACAGAGCCTTTTCAATGGTGGTACCAGTGAGATTTGATAGTCATCCAAGGTTCTCAAGAGTCTCTCTGAAATATCTGAAAAGCTTAAAAAACATTGATGTGGTGAGCAGCATCCTGGCAGCAAAGTTATAGGGGAAGCCACTACAGGGGTTCCTGATTATGTGGAAAGAGATATTCGTGCATACTAGCAGGTCTCTTGATATACATTCTACACATGACCAATATTGTTCTCATATACATGTTTTTTTAGCCCTTTCAAACATCTGGAAGGGTCTAAACAGATACTTTGTTGCCAAGCCTTTGTAGCTGTGGTCTGTTGATTTAAAGGTGTGGGCAGTATTTGAATTGTGTATTCTTATTCTTTATTTATATTTACTCCATATATTGCCTTTGCTTTTAAGGCAGTGCACAATTTACAGCTAGCAAGAATTGCATGATGTAACAGAATTGTCTCAGTTCAGTGTTGATCTTATATGGCAGCTTCAAGTTAAAAACACAATAAAATTACATACAGTAATAGTAATAGAGCACAAGTGAGTCAGAGAGATTAAGAGCACAATCCTAACTTTGAGTTAGGCCGGCACTGTTAGGCCAGCAAAGTTTGGCTGGCACAAGAGCCACCGTAAAGCGCATTTGGACCACTCTTGGAGTCAGGGAAGGGGGCACACGTCTGTGTACTGTCCTCTCTGCCTCCAAGAGTGGTCCAAACATACTTTACGGTCTCCCTTTTACTGGCCAAACTTTGCTGGCCTAACTCCAGGTTAAGATTCAGGTTAAGATTGTGCGCTAAAAGCTATCATAAAAAGTCTTGCATAGGAAAGCTGCCTTAAGCCATTGCTTAAAGACCCAAAAGAGAGGGGGCTTGACAAATATGCACAGGGAGAGAGTTCTACAGCCAGGCTGCTGCCACCAATATGGCCTTGTCCCTGATACCTGCCAAATGAATTAGAGCAACTGATGAGAGCAGTGGCACTGATACAGGGTCCAATCCTATCCAACTTTCCAGCATCGATGCAGCTGTGCCAACAGGGTCATGGAGGCTTCCTCAAAGTAAGAGAACATTTGTTCCCTTAAATCAGGACTCACTGCATCTGCATCAGTGCTGGAAAGCTGGATAAGATTTGGCCCATAGAGACTGAGTGCTTTTATATGGGCAAAAGCGGTCCTTAAGATAGCCCAGTCTCAGATCATTTAGGGCTTTACAGGTAAAGGTAATTCAAAGTGTTCTATTGTGAACTGAGCCCAGAAAAAAACAGGATGACCCATGAACTTCAGGAAGACATGGTGCGGACTGCCACACTCCTGCCAACATTCCAGCAACTGTATTTTGAACCAGTTGCAGCTTCAGAACTGTCTTCCAAGGCAACACCACAGCAAGTGCATTGCAGTCATCCAACCAGGATTTGATCGGTGTGTGTAGGTTACTATAGCTAGGTCTGTCTTTCCTAGATAAGGCTGCAGCTCGTGTGCCCAGCCAATACATGGCACTCCTGGCCACTGATGACCGAGGATATCCATGGCCAATGCTAGATCCAAGAGTACCCCCAAACTGCACACTTGTTTCTTGAAGGGGAGCGCAATTCCATCCAAAACACATTGCACATCTCCATCTGGATTGGAAGAATTTCACACTAGAAGCAGCTCTATCTCATTTGAGCTTATTTGCATCCATCTAGTTTCTTCTGAACCCTTCTGAGCTTGCCTCAGCCAAGATGCTTCGAAAACTCTGGAGTGTACATGTGGCCACATCACAACCATGCAGTGCCCCCTTCTGGCCTGGCACCTGGCGCCCCCCTCTTGCTACTCCATTGCCCCAAAGGTACCTGCTGCTTCCAACAGAAAGCTGGGAGTTTGTCACACTTTATGTTTGCCTTAAAGTAAGTGGGTTAATGCAGAACCTGGTTACAGACCTCTCTCCATATCAAAGACTCATCTGGATATAAATTAATCAAATGGTACAATCTGTATCATAGATAAAGAAGCTATCCTGAACAATTTCCCTCCAATCTATGTCCCCATGTTACATAAAATATATTTCTTTGTATGTCGTAATGCAGCCCTGGATGTGGTGACTAGGACACCATATTCCAGATGTGGCTTTACCATTGATTTGTACAATGGCTCAAATTTGGCAATCCTACAGGAAGTCAAGCCTAATTGCTCCTTGGAAGGACGAATACTGAAGCTGAAGCTCAAATACCCAATACCCAAATACCTCTATCTTTTTTTTTAATAAAATAAAAATGTATAAAAAATATATATTTTTGGCCACTCTTTAGAAAAGACCCTCATGCTAGGAAAGATTGAAGGCAAAAGGAGAAGGGGGCGGCAGAGGATGAGATGGTTAGATAGTGTAACCGAAGCGATGAACATGAAATTGGGCGAACTCTGGAAACTAGTGGAGGACAGGGAGGCCTGGTGTGCTGTGGTCCATGCAAAGAGTCGGACATGACTTAGCGACTGAACAACAAATAATATTGGCCATTTTGTTCTCAATCCATTTTTAAATTATCACTTCCATTGGGCTGACCACCAACACTCCAAGATCTCTCTTTTGATCCCTCACAGACAGTTCAGAATCCTGAAATTTTGATTTCTTGCCCCAATGTGCATTACTTTAAACTTACAGTGTACCTTTACTGAGCAGTTACAGTCAATCCTCTTTATATGTGAATTCACTATCTGCAAAATCTGCTGGGGCAGAATTGCTACCTACCTCATTATTTATTATTTTATTATTATTTATTTAATTTTTATCCCGCCTTTCTGCCCCATGGGCACCCAAGGCGGCTTACAACATTAAAATAATCAACAATGTTAAAAACAATATTAAAACAGTTAAAAATTTAAAACAAGCAAGCCCCGTGGATCCTTTAAAATATAAGATGAAGAATGTAAAATGCCAGCCAGCCTGTCAACAACTGAAGTCTTGTTTAAATAAAAAAGTCTTCAACCCCCGCTGAAATATTGCCAAAGAGGGAGCAGTTCTATCTAAGGGAAGGGTATTTGCGCCTCTGTCCTAGTTATCCCCTATGAAGAGACATTCTGAAGGCTGCAGGAACCTTCAGAATGGCACCTGCAACCAGTTATTTTTATTTATTTATTTGAAAAATTTATACCCGGCCTTTCCCATGCCGAAGCAAATGCCCAAGGAAGCTTACATGAGCAAGCTAGTCTAAACCACCATTTTTTCAATGGGTTTTTTTTTTACAAATATACAGTATTGTTGTGATCTGCCAATCCTCAGTCCCAGATGTCACCTTCACAGTGTGGTTCTCTTCTTTGGTTGCATGCCATCAAGCCTCAGCACTGCAGGCAATCGCAAGTCAAACCTGGACAGGTCTTCAAGGTCGTATTCCGTTCTTTTGCTGAATGGCCTTCTCACACACTCGCCCGCAACTCACTTGCTGCAGTGAGTAATCAGTTCCACAGTGACTCTGTTCTGCTACCACAAGTACTGCAGCTTGTCACAACCTGGCATCCGTCTCCCATCCAAAAACAAACCACAGATTTTCCTGCTTAGCCTCAGGCAGTGCCAGCAGCTCAACCATCAGTCCATACCTCCTGCCTATACCTCTAGTTCGGATCCCTTTATCTAATGATAGATCAGGTTATAATCTGCCAGCCATGTTTAAGGGGTCTATGCTGGCTGCCAGCCATTTTAAAGGAATCTATGCTGGTCGCAGGTGCCATTCTGAAGATCCCTGCAGCTTCGGGAAGGCCTCTGCAGCATTCAGAGATCTTTTGGCACTTCCTGCTGCACTCTGCTGGCTTCCTGAGGGTCTCTGCGGGATTCTTCTAGTGGCAGTTAAGGTACTCCTTGCACCTAATCCCATTGATCCCATCTGCAAATTCGCTATCCCCAAGTGTTTCCAGGAACCTAACCCTTGCGGATAATGAGGACTGAGTGTATATCATGTAATATTACGACAATATAAAAAAGTCTATCCAGAAGAGGGCAGCAAGGCACACAGACTATAAGCCTCCTCCGTGCCCAATTTAAGTGGGACATTGGACATTTCTTGGAAACTAGGCCCTCACCCATGTGGAATGTCAACACACCAGTAAGGCAACTGCTTGGGCTATGGATCTGGCAACATGGTTTACCAAGACTCCAAGTGTGTGGAATGCCACATGGAGAAGTTCTTTCTGCTTCCCCTGCATCATATTTACATAAGAACATAAGAAGAGCCCCACTGGATCCAGTGGCGGATCTAGGGGGGCAAGGGGGGCACGAGCCCTGGGCACCATCTTGGGAGGGGGGCGCCATAACCATGGTGCGCCCCGCCCCCAAAATGGCTCCCGCGGCCCAGCCAGGCCCTGCGCCGCGTTCTCCTCGCTCTGGCTGGCCTTAAAGAGCCAGCCGGAGCGAGGAGAACGCGCTGCCGCCCGGCGCCCCCTCCCACCTCTTAGAGTGGGGGACGGGGCGCCACACGGCGTTCTCTGCGCTCCCGCTGGCTCTTTAAGGCCAGCCAGAGCACGGAGAACGCACTGCCACCCGGTGCCCCCTCCCGCTTCTCAAGGTGGGGGGGCAGGGTGCTGGGCGGCGCCGCGTTCTGTTCGCTCCCAGTGGCCTTAAAGGGCCAGCAGCAGCGAACAGAACGCGCTCCTTAGAGGGGGCGGGTACGCGACGTCATGACGTCACGATGTTGTGACGTCATGACGTGCGTGCCCCTGGGGCGTCTTTTCATTGGGCGCCACGGGTGCCATTTCAAGAAGTTCTGCCCCTGGCTGGATCAGGCCAAAGGCCCATCTAGTCCAGCTTCCTGTATCTCACAGCAGCCCACCAGGTGCCCCAGGGAGGCATGAGACAACAAGATGCTTGCATCCCGTTGCCACTCCCTTGCACCTGGTACTCTGAAGTAGCCTACTACTAATGTAAGGAGGTTGCACAATCCATCATGGCCTGTAGCCCACGATGGACTTTTCTTCCAGAAATCCATCCAATCCCCTCTTAAAGGCATCCAGACCAGATGCCATCACCACCTCCTGTGGCAAAGAGTTCCGCAGATTAACTACCCGCTGGGTAAAAAAGTACTTCCTTTTATCTGTTTTAACTCTCCCAACCCTCAGTTTTAGTGGATGCTTTGCTGGTCTTTGACCGTAATAAAGAATGATTTGGTTTGATTTGATTTGGAGGTGCCCCAGCCCCATAATCAGACTGCTGAGTAAAATAAACATTGTAGGTAGCCATGTTGGTCCATTAGAAAAAACTGAAAAGCCACAGCCTTCTATATCTTTACCAGGCCCAATGAAAATGACACTGAGCTGAGAACAGCATGCGCTCCATTCTCCAGAGCTCTTCCTGAGGCTGGATGACAAAAAATGGGGAGGGAAGAAAAAAACCTAGGCATAGAGGCAGAGCCTACTGTCTGCAGCATGAAAGAGGGCAGGAGGAGTTGCACAAACCTAAGTTGATTAGCCTCAGTACATGCTAGGCACCAATTTCAGGATCATGGAGGAGTACAGGGCAAACACAATTCTGGCTGTTCATTTTTAGAAACCACAAAATTAATTCTGCAGCACTAATTGTGGCAGACAAGCCCCTTGTAAGGCAGTGAAACATCACACTGTCCATATGAGACTATCATTAGATGAGTAAAACACTGTAGTTAACTTTTTGTCCTAACAGAATTAGTCACCAGGCAAAGCTTAGTTGGCAAATGTCCAATGCAATCCTCTGCATGTTTACTCAGAATAAATCTCACTAAGTTCAATGGGACTAACTCCCAGGTAAGTGTGTACAGGATTGCAGCCTTCTATCTAGACTTTGGAAGGCATACATTAGGCCAAACTATTAACATAGTTTTGCACATAACAAGATCTGATGTGCATGTATGGTGACAGTACAGTAATTAGGCACTGCACACATATTTTTTGTGGGGGTCACTCACCCAACATAATGCACAGGGATTTATTTTGCTACTCTGTTGGCTCCTTGCATTTAGGCTTCTTTTGGAATTAAGTGTTGCAACGACCAAGAAGATTAAAATAGGGCAGTGTGCTAAATCCTGTGGACTGGATCACCAGGTGCAATGTGCACTCTTGGTCTGCTTAGATGTGACGATCTGTCAACTTCAGATTCAGTTCCTTTTTAGTTTTGCTATAGCCTTAGATAGAATGGGAGAGAACACAGCAGAAGATTCAGTGAGGCCAATAACACAAGGAAGCTTATGATGGGGTATTCCAATTTTACATGATGTAGGAAGTTCTGACATGAAAAGACAAGCATATAAAATGGTACAAGTTTAGGAATAACACATAGGGGCCCTACATGCCACTGAGATATTACATTGGAAACAGTAACAAAACTGAAAACTAGCATTAAGTCATTTTAAAGGGAGATACAAAGATGGTCTTTTGCCTATTTTTCTTTCCCTCCTTCAGAAACATTTGGGTAGGAAAGTATTCCAATGGTATAGCCAAGTTTTGCTCCACTGTGTGATCTAACATTCAGCGATGGCTTTCAGTGACGGGGGTGGGGTGGGGGTTGCTATGTAATGATATTCTAATCCAAAAGCCTATCTTCAAAGCCATCAAAACAAACCATATCCACCTGAGATTAGATTATTGTCTTCAGAAATCTCATTGATTTTCCTTTCTGTACTCCTCCACATGTACGGTATTTCACAGATAATATCATCAAGCTTGCTTCAGTCCTTTGGATCTGAACACCAAAATTCGAAGGAACTGGTTTTTAGAATACTGTTGGATCCACAGCCCTAACTGTCTGTCTGTGAACTATTCTTTTTGAAAACAGATACAGGCCTGTTTATTATTATTTTTATCATCTGCATCCCTTTTTTTCCTTCTGAGTGTGGGCCATCTTTTGCCAGAAAGAACTGTTACCAATGACCTTTCATGGTACTACCAGAGAGGTTGTAGGGAGAGGGGGAATTCATACTTGACTCCATTTTATACAGGCAGATTACTGCAGGGTTCTTCAATTTTGGGGTTGGGTGCCCAATGGGGTTGCAAAGCCTTAGTTGTGGGGTCATGGCGATTCACAAGAATAAACAGGTTGAAGCCCACTAAACTAGAGTACCACCAGGTAACAGGGGGAAGGCATCTTCAGATACCAGGAGATTATGTCCCTGTCCTGCTCAGGTTCTTAGCTATTGTGCTAAAATAGCTTTAGTGCCAACCTTCATGGTAACTTTTTCTGCTCTCTAATAAGATTATTTGGTTTCAGTTATGGGAGGCCATAACGGTGTGGGCAGGGAGTGGGCATAACGGGGGTAGGGGGTAGCTGAGAGTGTCTCAAGAGGGGTGGGAACAATGGTGGGCCCCCATTCTCTAATTATTTATTGGGGTCGTGGCATGAAAAAGATTGAAGACCACTGGATTACTGAATAAACATTCTGGCAAAAGAAAAAGCGGGTTTATAGACAGTCATGGAAGAACGGTGCTGGGAGAAACAATGGGAACTGGGTATATTCCCTGTTACCCTGTTCACGTTTAATTGTCATTCCTGTCCTACTGACAAAGTTGCAGGATCATCTCCCTCCATCAATCTCAGCCTGAGTGGTTTTTTTCTGCTATGTTGGCCCATTACCTTATCCTATAACTACATCTGCATTCTTGCAGAAATCCTGTTTGTTGAAACAAATGCCAGCTTGGGTGACAAAACCAGGAAGGATAGGATAGTGGCATTTCCACAAACTCCAGGCCAGTGCTCAGGAACACGATCATGGAATATGAACATACACACACCTGTGCATGGGAAACGCAGAAGATCTGGCAGCGGATGATGGGTTTTCCAAACCCCATCCATAGTGCTTGTGTCATCCTAGTCTGGGAAGACCCAAACCGTGATCATGCAATCAGACCTGTCCTTTCCTTTGGGAAGTCCCTTCCACCCTCAATCAGGACAGAAAAAGATCCAGAAAAGAGGAAGCAACCCCCCAACACCACCCACACATTCATTTCGCCACCCTGGGCTTCTTCAACTTGTCCATCAGAAGTAGTCATAAGAGAAAGCACTCACGTCCAGATTTACATTGGCTGAAGGATAAGTTGCTTTCATGCAAGGGCCTCCAAGTGAAGTGGGCAGTTGTGGTTCTTATGCATCAGAGCAGACACAGAGTTTGGGGAATTGACTTAAGCCACAATCCTATCCACACGTACCCGGGAGTAAGCCCCACTGGCTAGAATGGGACTTACTTCTGAGTAGACATGCATAAACGTGGGCTGTTAATAAATGTACAGTACTGAACTGCTGGAAAGGAACTCCTGGCGGGCCCTGCCCTCTGCGTGGAAGGGCTCCAGAAGATAGCCAGAGAGATCAAAAGGGGTCATAAAAGTTCCAAGCGTCCCGCATTGGCTTGGCGCTCTCTCAGCATCCCGACTTCCCCGCCCTCCCGAGACGGGCACAATTTAGCCGCATCTCCGAGAACACGCCGTTCCGCCTCGCTTTGTGATGTCAGGCGGGAGTCACAAGGCGAGCCGCTGAACTCAAGCCCGGGAACGGGAGAGGCGCCCTCGCGTCTCCAACGGGGCTTACGGCAAAAGGAGGTGTCTGCCCCGCGCGTCCTACCTTTGAGATTGTCCGCCCAGGGTAAGGAGTACTCCAGAAGAGACTTCAGGACCTCGGGAAAGTCCATGGCAGTCTGGACGCCGCGTCTGCTGCAGCCGCCGGACATTTCCCGTCTTGGCAGAGGGGGGGCAAAATCCAACGCGGGTCGCCGAGCGCGCGCCTGGCTGAGCGCAAAGAACAGGCTTCCCTAGAACTCGCCAGAGCAGCTCAGAGGCGGCCGCCGGCGGAGCCCTCTTGCGAAACGCGACAACTCCAAACTGCGGAGAACGAGGGGAGACTCTCCGAGGGAGGCAGCCAATCAGAAGGCGGGCCAGCCCCACATTCTCCGCCACCCCCGCGCCCTTGCAAAGCGGCCAATGGCACGCACTGGGGCCGGGTTGGAGCTGCCAGGGCAGGAGTATAGGGGCTGCTGCCTTCGCCAATCAGGCGGCGAAGAATTGGGCCGGTTACCTAACTTTTGAAAGGAGATGACTTGACCGCAAGAAGGGCTTCCTATCGCGTGTGAGGAGATAATCAGGGCATCCTCAAGCAGGAATCCTGAGACAACCAGAAGTATGAGTCTGGGGACCCCACTGTCAATTATCCCCGCCCTCCTTGCAGGGCCCTCTCTGCTCACGCCCTTCGCTGCCCACTCCCTGCCCCTGCAATGCCCACCCAGCCCTGTTCACGGTAACCAAATGTTCTTATTCAAGAGAGCAGAAAAAGTTACCATGAAGCCGGGCAATAGTAGTGAAAGCTATTCGAGCAGAATTGCTAAGACCCTGAGCAGGACTGGGACACCATCTCCTGGGACCTGGACGGGAGGGGCACACCAGATGCCCCCCCCCTTTACCTGCTGGTGCTCTAGTCCAGGGGTCTTCAACCCTTTTCATTCCCACGAGTTGCTGCGACCTCACAACTGCGGCTTCAAGACCCTGTTGGGGTCCCGACCCCAAGGTTGAAGAACACTGCTGCAGATCAGCAGACATTCTCTGCCTTCAAGCAGAAATAGATAACCCCACCCCACCCCACCCCACATTCAAATTACCAGTCACCTTGTGCGGGGCTGTGCAGCTTGACAGTGGAAGCTGTCAGCAGCCTGATTTCTTTTTCGTTACTCAACATTTTATCTTGTTTTTGGTGCTAGTGCCTTGTATGAGGTCACAACCTATAGGATCAAGGTACTTAGTCTTAATTTAGGTCCTCACCCTAATTCTTAGATCAAGTCATGGTTGATAAAGCTCCATGCCAGCCATTGGGTTACTAGATGCAATCTGGCAGCAGCTGATAGGCAAAAGCAGCAACAGATTTTTATTTTACTGCCCCGTTTCTCAAGCACAATCACAAGTGCTGGGTACAGCTTCCATCTTCTGTGTATCTTGTGGATGGAGATGATACAGCAGGCTGTTGGTAGTGGCATCTGTATCTGTGGGTGTAAAAATCTCTTTCCATGACATTAGCAAACAATCTGCTTGAGATTTTTCAAAACCCTGCCCTGCAGCTAAAAAAAAAAGTGATCTAGAAAGAAGTAACATGTTTATGTGCAAGTAATACGTTATTTGCAAAAAAAAAAAAAAAACCACCCACAAAAAACAAAAACTTTCAATCCATGAGGCAGCCCTAATGAATAGCTTCAAGGCTTGAGATGTTTAAAGTTACATGACCCAGGGCACAATCCTAACCTGGAGTTAAGGCAGCACAGTTAGACCAGCAAAGTTTGACCAGCACAAGGGCCACTGTAAGGTATGTTTGGACCAGTCGTCCCTTGTGCCGGCCAAACTTTGCTGGTTCAACTGTGCCACCCTAACTCCAGGTTAGGATTGTACCTCCATCTTCACCTGCCCCCACTACCTGGCCTTGACAGACTGGGAAAAAAACATACTGGAAAAACGACACCCAGGTAGAGGCGGAGGACCCACGTGGTGTGATGGTGCACCTGCCCTGATGGATGCCATTGGAGGGGCAGGCTGACAAAAACGTTGGAGTGCAGATGGGCCCGCCCCCTCACCCTTTTATGTTTTGCTCCAACATGGAGCAATTCGGACACAGGGGGTGTGGCAAGGCTGCCCAGGGGGCGTGGTGACATGTTTATTTTATTTATTTGAAGCATTTATACCCCGCCTTTCCCATGCCAAAGCAAATGCCCAAGGCAGTTTACATGAGCAGGCTAGTCTAAACCACCATTTTTTTCAATGGTTTTTTTTACAAATCTACAGTGATTCTTGTGATCTGCCAATCCTCAGGCCCAGATGTTGCCTTCACAGCGTGCATCATGCAGTTGGGGAGCATGGTAGGCCTCCTGTAGGCCTCCTCAATGTAAGGGAATGTTTGTTCACCTACCTCAGAGCTGCATTGCCCTTACCCTGGTGCTGGAAAGTTGGTTAGGATTGCACCCTCCAACATTTATCTCACTATAGTATTTACCCAAGCTGTCAAACTGCAGGAGCTCAGCTGTTTGCAGCTATCTGATTTTTGAATAGCTTCAGGCAATTGGTTAGCTTATCTTTCCCATTTTTTCATTGGCGGTTCTCTGGGACCCACCAGAAATTGGATCCCAGCCCACCAAGTGGATCCCAACCCACAGTTTGAGAAATACTGGCATAGAACATTGCTGTACCTGCATCAGTTGTAGACCGTTAAGTTCTAATGGCTTATGGCGGAACACAATAAAGAAAGCAACTGAGAAAGCAACTGAATACAAAGGGGAGGGAAAAACTTGCAGTTGCACTGTTGACTATAAATTAGGCATGCCTGATCTAAATGTTACATGGAAGTTATTTCATTTAGGATGGCTAAATTAAATTCCAACTGGGAAAGCTGTGTCTCAGGCTGCTATACTTACTGAGAGTACGTTGCATTGAGTTCAGTGGGTTTTAGTTCTGAGTAGACATGCATAGAGCTGCACTGTTAAAAGGAACATTGGACATTTTTCTTTTGACATCTTATCAGGGACATAAGCTATGAGACAGATCCTTTCCACACACAAAAAACAACATTCACAGCATAGTCCTAAGCATTTCTACTCAGAAGTAAGACTCATTATGTTCCATGGGGCTTACTCCCAGGACAGTGTTATAGGATTGCAGCCTCAGTGACCTCAGAACATATGGAACAAAATGTATCAACGCAACGTTGGGAATTATAGGGTGCCAGAATAGGGCTATTGGCTTACTGAAAGAATAAGATCCACAAACTGCAGAAGCCTTGCAAACTATAAGACCTGAGCTCTTTGCAGGGCAATTAGCAGCTATCTGATTTGTGAATAGGCTCAGGCAGAGATTCCCAAACTGGGTGTCACGGCATCCTGGGACATCACTGGGAGTCTACCAGTGTGTTGCAAGCCACAAGTCAACCTGGCTGCTCAGCAGGGCAAGCAGGGCAAATCATGGAGCAGTGCCTGTGCAATGTGAGCTGAGGTCTGCGGTGCACTTCGTTTGGGCTCATCCAGCCCCCTGAGAGGTTTTATGGCTTTTTTCCAGACATGAACAAGGAAGTGCATGCTGATGATGTTGCATATCGTTGCCAAAAATCAGATCAAAGAATTGATCCCAAGTATCTGAAATTTTCAAATTAATTTAGCGTGTGCACACCCTTGGATATTAGTTTTAGAAAAGGCCTATGCTTTTCCCCAGTAGCTTCTTGTAAATGAAGGAAAGACTCTTATACCTTATATCTTACATGACAACCATGAAAGATAAAAAAATAACTCACAGCTACTGGTGATGACATGCCTTTCATTCATTCATTCATTCATTCATTCATTCATTCATTCATTCATTCATTTGTTTGCTGAAAGGGGATATGAAGAGATCTTGTGATGTACAGGATCTCACAGTTTAGACATGAACAACATTTAAATGATATTGGTAGGTTGAACAGTTGGGATATGCAGCATTGCACAAGGAGACATTAGGAACATTAATACAGCAGAATGTAGAAAAGGTCAGGTCCCCTCTTACACTACCTTTTAAAAGGTGCAGTCTTGCAAAGCATGCCTAGAAAACACACCTGCCATATTTCTAATTGCTTGTGGAGCTTCCCAGCACAGCTTCTGTCCGTCTCCAAGCCGTACTGTGTATTAGTCATTCTCATGTGATTTCGTCAGACAAGAGCATGACTTGGATGGGAACTTTCACGTCTTTTAATTGTTATAGAAGTAGCTGTTTATATTGGGAATCTGCATCATTTCCAAAGTTGGGAGAAGCTTTTAGCCACTGTAGCCTTTAGCGTACCACTACAGAAGTCCCAATTGCCTTGTGAATAGGAGAACTGTGTTTTAGTTTTGTTTTTGAACGTTTTTGGTCTCTAAATCCCCCCATACATTTTTTTTTTCTCCTTTGAGGTCGTGAACCTCTTGGGCAGTTTTTCTCAAACTGTGAGCTGTGGCTCCCTGAAAATCAAAGGGGAACCGTGGAATCTTCTTGAAAAACGTGCCGTACAATACCATGTAGAGCAGGGTCTCCAAACTACAGCCCACTGCCCACATCTGGCCTGCCACAGGATTTTATCTGGCGTGCAGCAACTTGGTTTTTTTGTCAGAGCGTTTACTAATGTTTGACATTTTACTCATTACGTATCATTTCTCAGTTTAAGCACAGCGCTGTTTCCTTGTAATTGTCATGTTTCTCTTTTGTTCCGAATCATATCCTGATTACAAAAAAAGATCCAAGTAAAACTTATTCATTCACTTAAATATCATTCGTTCATAAAACTGATTTTTTTTTTTTTGGCTCACAAAAATGTGTAAAATATACGATGTGGTCCTTGTATACGGAAAAGTTCGGAATTCCCTGATATATAGGATTGTAGACCTAATCGGGAATAGGTAAAGGGAGCTGCCAGTTGAAAAAGTGCCCTGGCAATAGGCCTGCTACTAATATGAAAGGCTGAGCAAGGAGAACAGTGACATTATGGCTGCTACATCACAAAGACTTGATGCTACAAAAAAAAAAATCATCAAAAGTAGCTCAAAGAGACAGTTTTACCCACTGCCAAACCACAGGTAAATCCCTCTGTGTGTACTTAATAGTAACCATAATGCTATTTCTACAGAACGCATACATGCATGAAAGACAGAAGAGTCATCTTAAAATTCTGAACGAGGTTACAGAAACACAAACCACATGGCGAGGGTTTAAAGTGCACACTTTTATTTTCTATTACAAAGACTAAAAGAAGCAAATCTGTCTTGTTAAGAATGCTGTTAGAACATCTACATTATTGTCTTGGTACTAGACCCTGTGAAAGGTACTATTAATTTCTTTGTAATAGTAAAGCGTGGTATTCTTAAAATATATTAATACACAACATTTTTTTAAAAAGGACTCTCCAACTTATTACAAGTCAAGCTTAGAAATGGAGCATCTCCCCTTCACACTGAGAGGAAAGCCAGTTTCTAATACTACAAGTCTTCAGGATCACTTGACTGAAGTCTGCTTAAGCAGCGTCCCATTCCAATATCTTTCCTTTTACTTAGAAGGCCTAGTTAAGGAGCACTACCAGTTTCTTTCTGATCTCTTATATGATGACTGAATCAATTATTTCCTTTTATTTAAAGAAAAAGACATTGCCAAGATTTTTTTTGAAGGGTAGTTTGATAATCCAAACACACACAAATAACCTAATTTTCTTCTTATTCTCAGATGTGCGCCTGCTGTCTTAAAACCTTTCGCTGGACCAGCACATCTACTATAGTCATTCAAATGCTGTTTGCATCCAGCTGTTCTGGATCCCTGGGGCTTACCCCTTAATCACTGCAGAACTGCTAGGGCTATGGATACAGCAGTTTTGAACAGTACAAATAATCCATATATAAGGACAAAAAAGAAAATAAGAGGAAAGTCTCCTGTACTCAATAAAGTCTCTTTCCCACAAAAAGGCTTAACAACTTATTCATTGCTTAATATTTTAAGACTTCCATGGATTGGACCAAGAGATCATTACAAAGGATGAATCCATCACTGAAGGATAATGAATCCCTCTTAACATAATGATGAAAAAAAATTCTGATAGGAATATTCCTCCTGACATGAGCTTTAGTTTACGGAGAGATGCTGCACTCCCCAGCTAGAGTCCTTTTCCTTAACCCTCAATAAAAAGATTCCTTCGATACCACATACATATATAATATTATATAGAGTGATATATTTAATACCTGTGTATATATGTTTTATGGAAGGGTTACATATATACACACTAGAACAAGTCTGGTGACAAAATACTGCAACACCACATATCAGGCTATCATATCAGGAAATAAAACAAAAAAAGTTGATTCTCATTGCAATGCCCAGGAGTACGTTCTCCCCACCCCACCCACTCCGCCTCCATAAATCAGAAGCTCCTTTCTCCCCCATCCAAGTAGTACGGACTGGGGTAAGAAGGGCTGCAAAGCAGTTTATTTCTGCATTAAAGAAGAAACACCACCCACCCCATAATCTAAATAAATTCACATATCATAAAGTCATGGCAGAGCATATACTTATTATTACATTTCTAATGCAAATAGTTTAAGAAGTTTAAACATCCATTGCTTATTTGTGTTTTCTTCTACCTGTCAAATAGTTAACAGTTCAACCCAGAAACTTGTGTCGATTGCTCTGTCGATGGTATTTTCTGACAGAGGACCAACAGGTTGAAGGCATAATAGTCAAAAAAGCAAAACGGCAACTTCAAAATGTAGGTGTATGAAGAAGGGGGCCCTTTCACCAATGGAAGTGCAGATGGATTCCTGTTGCTTTGCATAATCCAGTGTTGCAGTTAGGACAGGACACAATTATCCATTCCCTTTTTATCAAAATCTAGGGAAAGCACGTAATACAATCTGAAAGGTTTCACTCCAGAACAATCAAACCCATAGGAAGAACATGTGGTGTGTCCTTGCTTCAAAAGGTAAGCATTGGATCCAAAATGTCCTCCTCCTGGAAGAGGAAGGGAACAGATGGATACTGACCACTGCTCTCAAGCTTGTGGTGGCTGGGAGGTCTAGCCCTAACATTCATAGGACAAAGAATTAACAGCCCAACCCTATGGTGCTTGGGCCCCATCAGAGCAGTGGTGACAAAACAACTACCGCTGCATCCTATGGGTACCGCGGCAGCCATAGGAGGCACCTCAGGAGAAGAGGACTTTGTCCCCTTCCCCCAGGAGAGGGTACTGGCCCAGCAATGGGCCCCTTCAAGTCTGCATTGGCTATTTTGCTGGTGCAGACTTGAGGGCCTCTGGGTCGGGCTACATGGCCCAACATGGAGGACAGGATCTGGTAGCCGAGTCCACCACCTGTCCCTTTCCTGCTGGCACTAGAAGTGCCTTATGGCACTTTGTCACACCAGCACCAGCAGTTAATGTTTACTGCTGGCACTGGCCCACATTGTATCAGGTACCAAATCTTCCTTCTGCTGTTCCCTTCTCTCAGAAAGCGGCAAAAAGCACCTACATGTGATCTTCAAAGAGAAATTGCTTTTGCATCACAAAAATCAACCCATAGTAGGCGTTTGTGCACAAGGAGCAGCTAACCTGAGATTGATTTTTATGATCTGGAGAAGTGGGTTGATAAATGCAAAGTCCAAGCAGGGGTGAGACAGAAATAAGGCATTTGGATCCTTAAAAAAGATGATGCACCAAAGGGGGCTTGACTACGAATATTATATTCACCTGTTCACTCCACTTCCTCCCAATAAAGACAGTTATTTGGGCTTCTCCATAGGTGGAGAGGTGCCCCATTTTATCCGATTCATATTAATTCAGGAGTGGAGGGGGAAAGGTTAGAAAACCACTGAAATATCCACCCTTATCAATTAGATAAGATAGGAAAATGGATGGTACAACCAGTATGGAAGCACTATACATATTAATGCTTTCCCTCCTAAGTGCCAAGGAAAACTGCACCAACTCAGCTAATCACAATGGTTAGCACAAATGCTGAGCATTCCAGTTTGCAAAAAACACTTAGAACCATATATTATGATCACTTGCTCCCTAACCCACATGAGATGTAGCCAATCCCCAAAGTTTCAACATTAGAGAGCAGGGGTTTGCTTTTTTCAATTCCTATTCAGAATAATCATCTTAAATCCTTCATATCAAAACGTTTGACAATCCTATCCTGCAATATTTACTTCTGGGCAAGTCCAACTGAGTTCAGTGGGATTTAAATTCTTAACACACATGCTTCAGATTATAACCTCCAAAAGTTAATTTCAGAGGTATACAAAATACTAATGATATATACCTTATTGTGTGTATTGTAGGAATTTTGTCCTCTGTTTGAGAGGGTATTGAAAGTTGATTTCATACATTCTTGCTGTGGGAAGCTATTCTTAGTTATTAAGATTCTCCAGTTTTGGACACTGTACTGTTAAATTGAAGATCACGACTTCCTTCTCAGAATTTAATTTGCAATTAAATCAGATGCATTTTAAATATTAGTTTATTTCTTAACTTTTTGCCTACTTGTTTCAGTTCCACCTCTCATTTCAAGATAATTTCTAGTCATCAAGTTGCTAAACTGCAAAGGAAGTGTCATGCCTCCTCACTTTTCTTTTATTGATATAACTAGATTTTATAAAATGCATTTTTTCCCTAAATGGCAAAATGTGAACCTGAACTACTGAATGATAATGGAAATTGCCAGAAACAATCACTTCTTTGTTGTCTTTGCAGGCAAAAATCTTTACCCAAACGGATTTTTCCCCCCCACACAGAGGGTACCCTCAAAGCAGAACTGACAAACTTCCCATGGCAACTCAACTAGGCTGCCTTCACATTCACCATTTACCTTCCTTAAGTCGATGTTGAGCCCCAGAACATATTAATGAGAGCACCTTGGTTTTAAGCTATTTCTATGAAGAAGCAAAGGCTCACTTGGGAAATCACAGCAGCTTTAGGAAAGGAAGCCTTCAAGGTTATGTTTGCTTATTTAAACAAAAAAGCCCAGATCCAATTAAATAATCTGTTATCAATTTGCTTTTGAGATAGCATAAAATATGTAATGTGGGGGGAGTCTTGGGGGGGGGGAAGACAACGATTACCTCTTTCTCCACAGACAACATACTGATCATTTTTCTAGTAGCATAATGACAGGGTTAGAAATCGACTTTCTTCCCTCACCTGATTGTAAGGCCCAAGTGCAGGATATGATTGAATCAAGGCAACCCGAAGAAAAATAGAATCTTCTTTCATTGTTAATCCACAACAACCATCATAGTCATCCCACTGCTAGACTTATGGGGGCAGGGCTTATCCTCATCTGTATTTCAAGTAATTTGAAAACAATCTGAAAAGAGTATTTTCAGAAACCATCTATACAGTGGTGTGATGTCTGCGGAGAAGACATACACAGCACTACAGAGACACAGGTACGAAACACAAGTCCACTTTCTCCTTCCTTCTCCACTGAACTGCTGCTCTACATTTGTTTCCATGACACTGCAATGACCCAACACAACCAGGCAGCCCCAAAGGATTCCGAGAGATAGGGAATTAAAATGAAAAGCATTTCCTCTTTCCTACGCATATCCCAATGCTGCAAACAGCATCTCTTTTACGGATTGCAAGAAGAGGCTGGTGATGGTAGATGGAAAAATAATATTTAAAAACAGAGGAAAAGATAGGAAACAATTTTAGGAGCATTCACTGGTTATAGATGAATCAATTCATAATTCCATTCAACATCAGTAAATCTTCTTGATTATCTTATAACAAAAGCAATGTTCTTCTTGTAGAACAATTGTCAGTCTCCCCATCACTGCCCTCCTCACTCCCGCCTGCAGCTCTGAAAATCTGCCTGCCCCCAGTAATTATATGCTATCCCACAATAGGAAGTTGTATTTGCCAAAGTCGTCATCTCTGGGGCACAGCAGCATATCCTTTCGGGCTTTGGCCAGTTTTTGCTTCATTACTTCCCTTCGATCCAGCCACTCATTCAACTCATCTTGGCCATGAGCAAAGCGACATTTCTCCCCTTCGGGGCAGGATTTTGTCTTCTGGAATCTGCAGGAGGACAATACATGGCTTAAGCAATCCTGCAGCCTTTTAACAGGGAGTTCTCTCTCTCTCTCTCCCCCCCCCCATCTCTACCTTCAGTATCTGACATTGGGAAACTTAACCTCAAACTAATAGGGGATGTTTCCTTAAACATACAGTAATTAGGGAAAGAGAGAGACAGATTGTCAGTAAGCAAGTCAAGCCATTTATAAGCATAAAGCAGTTTAGGCTCAATGTTCCCAATACAGGTGGGTAACAAAATTTGATCAATGTAATAACTACAGGCATGTCCCGGTATTCAGTGGGGTTCCATTCTTGACATGGACACACACCCCATGGATACCTGAACCATGGATACTGAGGGACACCTTGTTAAAGACAGGGGAACATCAGTGGTTTTGCTTCAACAAGCTAAAAAAAAAAGGAGATTTGGCGACTGTTCCCCTATCTTTTTAACAGGTGTCCCACTATCCGTGGTATCCGTAGATAACTGAAACTGCGGATACGCAATCAGTGGATAGGGAAGCATGTCTGCGGTTCTAAAAGTAGGAATATGAAACCAACAATATCCAGAACAACAACAGCAGTAGAATGCCATCTTACTAGGGCCAATAAAGGTAATAAAACAGTGAGTAAGCTTACTGCATTTCACAGAATTCTTCTCCAGGCTGGATGTTTCAACCAAAACAGAAATGGAGAGCAGACGAAGAGAGCAAGATGCTACTGGGCAGCTCAACCATGTTTTAAGAGGCTTAAGATGGTATTAAGGAGGTATTCTACAGACTTAAATTAGGTTAGACCATTCCTGGTGCAAAAGATTTCAGGCTGCAGCAAAGCACGATGGAGAAAAACAGCGATATATGGAAAAGATAAATGCTGGCAGTTAACTGGGGCTGTCTGGGCTTTGTAATATACTGAACACATCTGTTGCTACCTGAAAATTCAAAGACAGGGAGTGTGTGTGAGTGCGGGTGTGTGAATGTAATTTATTTGGCCAACATACAGCTCATTGTTCAACAACGGCTCTTAAAGCAGGTTACAATTATAAAAGAAACATAAAATACCAACAAAATTACAGTAAGAGCAATACAACTTTACAGCATGAACAGGTTAATAACAGAACCAGCAGGAAACCAAAAGTCATAAAAGTCTTGCCTGAAGAGAAAAGTCTTGACAGCTCATTCAAAAGGGCCAGTTTCCAGATCTGTCACGCCAAACCTGGTAAACAGATTTCTCTTGCACGGAGGGAGTGCATTCCCCCATCTCTCCTGTCTAAGGGCATTTCTAGATATGGCTTCTAGCTGCGAGGGGGGAAATGCCTCCTGGAAGGAAGGGCTAACTAGCACGTGTGCTTTGAGCAACAGGTCCTGTGCCATACTTACCAACCCCGCCAATTCATCTGGAGCAGCAGTCTCCAAACTTGGGACCGCAGAGCAACAGAAAAGCCCTCCCCATTTTGAGCAGCCAGCTTACTGTTCCACTGTGATCTTTCTAAGCGATCTAAACAGGACGACGCTCTTGGCAAGTTGCCCATCGCCCCAGCAGGCTTTGCCCCAAATATCCTGGCAGATGCAACTGCCTCGTAATCGCTGCTCATGATGGAAAGGGCTGTTGTGTTATGCCGGATCCAGCCAATGGGCCACAGTTTGGCAAAAGCTGGTTTGGAGTAACAGTAATCAGCATGGAGAACAGCACAGTCCCTATGTGAATTTTTGGTGTCCGTTGCACAGATTCAACACATTGCACATCCACAATTCCTTGTGCCTATAAATGTTCTAACATGCACATCCAAAGAGGTGCAACTTAGTTTGCAACTCTAAACTACACAGCATGGGATTTGCACAGCATGACATGCCAGTGTCAACCTGTTCCACTTACAGATCTTCCCTTTAATCTGGACCTGCGTATTCACCACATCTGTTCTCCTCTCTCACATGCAACCACAAACAGGGGAATGAGGTGCTCTGTGCACTCTACCTTTCGCACAGCCGGAACTCGCCCATGGGAAAACGGTAGTTCCAGCAACTGGAGTCGTTTTCAGACGTGAAGACTTTCTCCTTATGCTTCTCCGACTGGATGTGCTGCTGCCACTGTTTCTTGCTGTTGCTGTTCTTTCCACAAAGCCAGCAGTGGTATCCCATCTAAACAGGAGATGACAGAAGAACACAATTCTATTACTACATTTACTCGGGTTATGGTGAGATGCAAATGTGGGTTTTAAGGGGAGAGGGCATCGCCGGTACTAAAGCACATGCTTTGCACTCAGAAGGTATCACATTCTACCCCTGGCACCTCTACAAAGAGTGGGGAACACTTGCTGCAAACAGCAATCCTGGGCTCCAGTTAGACAGCACAGATAACAGCTAGGTAAACCCCAAGGTCCGACTCAGAGTAAAGCAGCTTCCTACACTTATAGATTCAAGTTGCCAGGAGGAGCTCTTCAATCATTCCAAAAGCCCCTCCCCTTTTGGTAGTTCTCCTCTCTTCACGCAACTTTGTGTTCAGAAACTGCACCCATTCAGCGTTTTCCAGCAAATGCACATGCAACACATAAAGCCCTCACTCTCCTTCCTGTGTGTCTTTCCTAATGGTCCATTTTCTTGACATTTCAGGACCCAGCACAAAAGAACCAACACAGCAAGAGACAAGACACACACACACACACAGAGAGAGAGAGGTTACCATGTCCGCATAGTCAGTGGGCATCTGGATCTGCTTCTCTCCTTCGCGGGACGTTAAAGGTGTTCCTTCGCCTGGTTTCCCAGGGTTGTGCTTTTTCAGCCACATGTCATAGGTCTGCTGCATATCCAAAACTGCAAGGAAATAATCCATTTGATTAGTTGGAGAGACTCCTTTCCGTCCTACGAAAGGCACTCTTCCCAAAGGGGAAAGCTTCGCAGAAGGAAGAGAACTTGAGCACACTTGATCAGACTTGAGATTCATTCGCAAACATGGGTGCCAGTCCCCCTAAACAGGAGATGACAACTCAGAATTTTAAGCAACAAAAATGGGCACTTTCACCAAGGTTTAAAAAAAAGTTGCAGAGAAAAAAGCAAGACTGGCATGTGCTACAGCATGAAATGAAAATGATGCAAGCTACTCTAAACTGGATGTCAGAGACCAAACTTTATTGCCTCCTCTCTTCTGGAAATGGGCAAAAATGGCTGCCTGCAACTATGCTGCTCATTCAAGATGGACTGGATTTGAAAGGAGCACCATCCAAACACATTCTTCTGTCATATATGTCTTAGACATAAATGGTAATACTAGGCCCGAGTTTAATGTCTAGAACTGGCACAGCTGGACTGGATCCCAAAGTCAAGCAAGAGATGAATCTGTTACGGATCCACATTTGGAGCATAGGTGTGCCCTGGTGTCCACTGATTCGGTATCCACAGTTTCAATTATTCCATGGATACCATGGATACTGGGACACCTGTTAAAAAGATAGGGGAACATTAAACAAATCTCTTTTTTTAACCTTATTGCAGCAAAACCACTGATGTTTTCCTATCTTTAAAAGGGCACCCCCAGTATCCATGGTGGGGTGTGGAACAGAACCCCAGTGGATACCGGGGCATGCCTGTACAATAGTGTGCAGGATCATAGTTCACAGAGAGAAAAAGAGGCAGATATATGTGCGTGTGACATTTGGGCAATACAACTTCAATCCATACTGGCTTAGTACAGGCTCAAAGCTGGTTCCTTGTAAACCATGGTTTGCATATTGGGAGCCTGCCTCATCAATATGCCCGCACTTGTTCCTTTCTTGAACAATTTCTCTTGTGGGAATTAACCATGGTTTTAATCCCCTATTAAGAAGTGAATTACAGTTAGCAAAGGTAGCAACACAAACCTTTAAAGCAATTTCCCTTCCTTCCTTCCTTCCTTGCATTAACAAGGAGAGGAAAGAATACACTTAACAAGGCTGGCCCTCAATTTGCAAAAATCATGGTTTGCAGGAAGATGGCATTACATCTAAACTAATATTAGGTTTCATGAAAAATGGGGAAGTGGGGAGAGAAACCTAGAGCAAAGCACCAACTCCCACGTATTTTCCACTCACTTTTATTTTCTTTCATGAAGGTCCACATATCTCTTTCCTCAGGGCTGTGAGCAAAAGAGCAGTTTCCGACATACTGACACTTCCTGCCATTTTGGGCATGGATACATAGCTGTGAAGAGACAGGAAAAAAACCCACAGTCCTTAAACTTTCTTCCTTCCTTGTGCGAAATTAGAGCACACACACCTAGCAAAGGTCCCAAGACAAATGCAGAGAAAGGGGAAAGGTTTTACTAATTATGCTTCTGATAGGAACCTGTTGGGGAACAGATCTGTTTACAGGTGATGGCAACAACCGTGGCATCTAGATTTGTTCCTCCAGCTAGACAGATGCTGACCCTGAAAATGTTCAAGACTTTGGGCTAGAATGAACAATGGCCAGCCCAGTTGCAGAATACGTTTTGAGCGCAACTCTGTATTTTCCTCCAACAGCAAACATCCCCAACTAAGACAAACCCTGCATGCACCAAGATTCTTGCGCATTCTTTATTTAAGGGGGATTGAGGAGCAGGACCTTTAAACAATGGCACGCTCATTCTGAGAGAACTTCCTCATTCTGGAAGTCAAGGGAGGGAACCATACCATGCAACTGACTACATTTAAAGATGCTGTTGCTCAAAGGCATGCAAGCGCTCGCAATCAGATAGAAGAGTAGATGTCAACTAAGATAGTCAGCATTGTGGCAACAGCTAATGAGTGCTTTAATCTCTGTGCTGGAACACAAAAACAGGTGACATATCTTGAAGCCAAAGTGTGGGTCCTCTAAGACAGAGGACCTCAAATACAGGTGTTGCCACCGGAACCTTTGGATCTGCAGCATTCCTGTAGCAGAGGAGACAGTTCATTTATGCAGCTTTTTGGTAGGTTGGATCATCAGCATTTCCCTCACTTTCAACATTTTGAGCAGGCTGCATCTTGTAAAGGACTAACTACATGGCAAGATATTAATTAACCCTGGGATTGATCCCATGAAGGCCTGGCCCCAGTCATCCACCTTGGACAATAGAAGGGTTAGAGCAATATTTCAAAATTATATCTGGCCTTCAGCATCTGTGTGTGGGGTTCTGTTCCTGGAAACCCCGTGGATGCCCAAATCCATGGATTCGCAGTTGGGTCCATGAAGGACTTCCGGATGTGATTGGAGGTGCCCTCTGGTTGCATCCAGAAGTATTCTGAGGCATGGGTAGGCCACAAATCCTCCCTGTATCTCAGAAGCCCTCTTAGGAAGCTGTAAGATGCATTTCCTGTTTCACAGCCTCTTTGCACCTCAGAAGCATCTGTCTGAGGGTTCTAAGGTGCACTTCCGGTTTTATGAAAAACTCAAGTGCATCATGGGTTTCCATGCTGCATGGGTTTCCCAGAAGCCTTCCAACCGGGCTTCTGAGACAAATGAGGCTGCATTTGACTTCCCCGTGCCTCAGGACACCACTTTACACAACCATAGGTGGGTCAGGGACTCACTTTGAGTGGAATCAACAAGTCCCGAACCTGCGGATAATTAGGGCTGACATGTAATGAAATAGCAACTCTATGGAACACCATGAAAACAGTTATCCACAGAATCTCGGCAAGTGAACTTAAAGCTCTTTAAAGACTAACTATTAATCTCAAGTTGCTAGAGCACATGAAAACGGATGACAATTTCCTGTACACAATTCAATTATATCAATAATCTAAAGATTTCATTAGGATTCACTCTTCTGATTCAGTCTCTATCCAGCTTCTCCGTGGCACAAAGCAGAAATCGCCCCCCCCCTATTTTCAATATTATTGCTTGCACCTCTGGGCTGATGAGAACATTTTAAAAGTGCATCATGGAGGATGACCTCATCAAACAAACCTATTTGCAGAAGATATTGCTTGCTATCTTAATGAGCTGGGTATTGAGACCAATCATTTTGGGAATAGCAATTTGGAATATGGAGCTGTTAAAGGATTAAAAATAAATTACAAGAAGTCTGATTAACTCATGTTTAATGCCTCTGCAAATGAACACCATGTTTAAAAAAACACATTAACAAAAAAGGATGAACTCATCTATATCAAATATTTAGGAGAGTGTATCCCCAAGACAACCTCAGACTTTTAGATACTTAACTAATGGATGGTTTGAAATGAAGTGAAATCCATTTTTAGATTACGGTATGGAAATCTCTTCCTTTAGGTTGGCTTGGTATCAGTGTGTTTTCTCAAACTGGGAATCACTTTGCTCAAAATATAAAAGGGGGAAAACCCCACTATTACATTGAGCCATACTACACAAACCCTCAACTCTCAAACAAGGGTGATTTGGGGTTCCTAATTTCAAACCGTATTTTACAGCCTCTCAGGGCGAAATTCTAATCTGGAGTTAGACCGGCACAGTTCGGCCAGCAAAGTTTGGCTGGCACAAGGGCCACTGGAAAGTCCGTTTGGACCACTCTTGGAGTCAGGGCGGATGGCACACGTCTGTGTGTTGGACTCTCTGACTCAGAGAGTGGCCCAAACATACTTTACGGTGGCCCTTGTGCCAGCCAAACTTTGCTGAAGCAGTTCATTTTTCTAGCACTCGAAAAAGACGAAAGAGTTGGGTTGCTGTGGAAACCACTGGCATGCCTCCCAAAACTCTTGTGGCCATACTATTTCAGGTTCTTCGGCCACCACTACACCTCCTTACAAATCCTTTTCTGAGCGCAATGCTTCTCCTGTGGCAGGTAAGGAAAGAGAAATCCATGCATTCTTTCTCTCCCCCAATTCCACTTTTTGTTCCTTCTCTTACCTCTTCAGTTCTTAAAGGACAACACCCTGTGGCTACATCATGCTTGTCCATCCCCCACCCACAGCTGAAAGTCATTTATGTGCAACAAACAACCATTTGTAATGTCTCTCTTTTTCATACTTTACTCATATACACAAACAGAAGATGTTGGCTTTCAGTTCAAAGGAAATAAGCAGACATGCAGATTAGAAACAGATTGAATGACTGCGTCCAACAAAACCCAACCTCTTAGCAGTCAACAAGGGACACAGCAGAGAAATCCTTCACCCTTTGTAGCGCCAGTGGCTCAAAGGCAGAAACTGTTCATGGCAGTAAATGAAATTTTGTCCTTAAAAAAGCAATGGTGCATACTGTTAGGAAGTTGCTCAAACAGCAGCATATTTGATCCAAGTGGATTGTAGGAAGCCTGGAGCATATGTGCAGAAGTGTACACAAACATGTGTGTGCACACAAGTATGCTTGGCTCTACAATTACCACAGAGGGTAGTTGTTCGTTCTCATTCTCTCTCCCGTTCTCTCTCTCAAATAAAGATATTTTTGCAAGTCGCCCATTTATAGCTACTGCTTGATCCTAGGTCAAGGGTCAATTAAAAGTGGCTAGATATGCGGCAATGATGCCATCACCCCAGAACCTCTGGGTTACTGTGCACCCAGAAGCGGCTGAGTGGAGCTTGGTTGGGAGGCAGAGCCTCCTGCGCAATTCGCCCCATGGGGGAGCAGCAGCACAGGGACTCTGCAAGCCTGGGCAGAGGGCTCCACCATTCCCTGTCCAGCACCTTCCCCTCCCAAGCCAAGCTCCGTGCAGGCCGGGTGACTCTGGGCGGCAGGCTGGGTCCACCCCATAGGCCGTAGGTCACCAACCCACGCTCTAGTTATTTTTCTTCTACTTCAATGAAGAGCTTTTAAAAAACAAATTAAAATTAGTTCTACCACTGACAAAGAATCCCTCCCCCCCCCCGCCAAATGGCCAACTTAACACACATTTTCAGCTGGCAAAACAAAATATTAAGAGTTTTCCTTACACCCACTGTACTACCAAGCAGAATGATCCATGGCGATGTTACACCCAATTCCAGAGCCAACAAGTCCTCCATGAGAAAAGGACACCAAATCTGCATGGGTGATTTCATCAGGCAACCCAGTATTTCCTCGGTATTGTGCCATGCACTAACTTTGGTTCTCAGCCACTCCACATTTTCTGCCTCTGACAACTCTGTTCTTATCCTCTCCATGCAGCAAGTCCTTCTTCACCAGCTTTACTTCGGCTTTGTTTTCGCTGCATCCTGAGTTCAAGCGTGCAAGGAAAGTGCCAGTGTGCAAGAGAACTGCTGCACTACTTACATCGTATTGCTGAGGGAAGTTGCGAATAGAAGGCAATGGTCGGACAGACACCCACTTCCTCTTTGCTTTGGACATGACCAGCAGGACACGGCGCTCCTTGGTCCAACTGTGTTATAAAAGGTACAGAACGGAAAGCGTGCTAGAAAACTAATCTGCCATTACAAAGGCATACTTAAGGTAAATGCATTGTCATTAGGAGAGAATGGCTAGTGTGACAACAGGTGGACAGTTTTGAATTAGTGAGTCCAGGATCCCACCCTGGAAAAAAGGAAAGCTCTGGTCCCTCATCAGAATCCTATGTACACCTCATTGAGCTACGTGGAAGAATGGTAGGATACAAATGCTGGATGCATCTATGCTCCTCAGTGGTGAGGCTTCTGTGCAAAACTGATCCTCCATCTCTGCAACATCCCCCAGGGGGAGGGTATAAGGATGCACCAGGATTTTGTGACGCAGCCTATACTACAGTTGATAGGCCTGCGGGAGGCTCTGATGCATCACCATTGCCCAGAAAGCAGAGCTCCATCCCTAATCAGGCACTCTTAAATAGGATTATTCTGCAGCTGCAAGGAAACATTCTGGGAGTTGATTGAGAATATGCTTAGTGCAAGACTGACATGTGGCCCAATTTTAATCCAGAAACACACAAAACCCCTGTGCCTCAGGTACAAAAAGTTGGGGGGAAATACCGCATGGAAAAGAATGTCACATGACAAAGAACAAAAGTGGATTGACAGAAGCTGAGAACATCTGACAAGAGCTGAACCTTTCTCATACTTGTATCCCTAGCACCATCGCAGTTAGTAGCCAGTGGCATTTCAACCTGTTGGAAGTGGGAGCCCCAGCAATTTTCACAATGAAAAGCCAACACGTCTCCAAATGGGTGTTAGGAGGATATTCCACATCTGGTTGGGGAGACGCGAGAACAGGTAAGGCACCTACCAGTGACGTGCTTTGGCGTTGCAGTACTTGAGGTCCTTGTCGGGTTCCACCACCTGCCCGTTCCTCCAACATTGGCCACAAACAAATTTCATCTGGAGCTCAAAAGTGTTTGAAGTGGGAGTCCTAGTAGAAGCCTGAAATTGCAGAGAAGGGGAGAAAGTTCACAGAGGAGCCTGCATGTTAAAGTCTGACAATCTAGTTTTACTAAGCGAACACATATTCCTCCAGAAAAGGAGGGACAGGCAGAAAAGACAGCAGAGTAAAACAGAAATAAAGCAAAAGACTACTAAAAAAAATTCCAGTGAGACAAAATTTTAAAAAATGATGATTGTGGCAAACCTCTAGGTAGGAGTGTCAGACCTTGTTTCATACAGAAGGCCAAACAGCATTCAAATAGCAATAGCATCTGCTGAGGGCTGGAAGTGATCTCATTAAGCAGGAAGTGACATCATTAAATAGGCGACAACCGGAAATAAGCACTTTGTTCTCACCTAGTAACTCATTAGCTGCAAATGACAAATCAAATATGCAAAACGATACTTTCAAGATATGGGAGAACCCAATTACAGCCTTTCAGCAGCACCATTTCTGCTGAGGTATCATTCTGCAGAGGTGCTCTGTGAAGCAATGAGAAAGTACTGCTGATAAGGTGGCTTGAGTGATAATTCGGCTCTCCCAGTGCCTCAGCAGTGCCTCCTCCTTCCTCTCTCACCCCTCTTGGCCTGCCTTTCCCCCTGTACTGTTCTGAGGCGTCCTCCTGTCTTTCCCTCCCAGCGCCTTGGCAGAAGTAGCGCTGGTGAAAGAATGGCACCAGGAGAACTCGGTCATCACGCAGATCATACTTTTAGCAGCGGCATCTCAGTAGAAGTGGCACTGCTGAAAGGGCGCCCCACATGGCAGCTGAACTGTCCTAGCTCTGCCCTTCCAGCAGCACCACTTCTGCTAAGGTGCCATTTCACAGCCCAGCAGCTGGTGGGGGTGACGGGAGAGCCCAATTAACCCATGGTCTGAATAAAGAACTTCCACGGGCCGCGTCTGGCCTGCAAGCCTTATATTTGACACCCCTGCTCTAGAATCAGTGTTTTACAACCCGAGTTCTTGATATAACCCTGCACAGCCTCTTCTCCTCGTCTTGGACCCACATCTCCCAATGCTGGCCCTACCCACACAGGCTGCTACCACACAGGCTTGTTGTGAAGAGATAGGGAGAAATGGGGCAGGCGGTGTGGGAGGCTTGGAGCCTAGGAAGGGTGGGATCAGCTATGGGCTTCCAGGCTCATATTGTACTCATTGAGGTCATGCCATGAAAAAGGATGAAGACCACTTCTCTAGAGCAGTGGCCTCCAAACTGACTCCCCAGTGCAAGCTGCGCTTACTGTTCCACCGGACAGCAAAGGTACAGCTGCGACTACAGCCCCCAAGTGTCACAGTGGCCAGCCGTGCCGGCCAGCTCAGAGCACCAGGCGCTCGTCCTGCTGGGGTCAGAGAACCTGGAAGCAGTTGGGCGACGCAACACATGGAGGCAGCGGTTGAGGCTGTAACTTTGCTCCCCCACACAACAGTTAAGTGTAGATCACCTGGCGGAGGGAGGCAGTGGACACCGGATCCAGCCTGTGGGCTGGAGACTGGAGCCTGCTGCTCTAGATAGATATTATCTTTCTATCCAAGTGTAAAAGAACGTATCTAAAAACCGATGATGGAACAGAAAAAAAGCCCACCAACCTATGGTGTACAGACTACGCACTCGTGAAAGAAGCTGACAATCCTCCTGCTTCTGTTTTCCGGGAAAGAGGGATGGAGGGGAGAAGGTGCTGACAAGGCGCCATGCAAAACCTTACAGCACAAGCCACCTCCAACCTGCAGCTGCATTTACAATTGAAGCCCTAGAGGCGACACAAGGATCTACACGCTGCCAGTCTCTGCTTCAGCAAGGGCTGAACATCAGGGCTGCACGACTGCTATTTTGGCATCACAGCGACATCCCACCCTGCATCAGGGAACCAGCAAAGCAGCTGTACGCGGTGTTCCCAGGCAGTCATCCATCCAAGGCTCGGCACGCCCTCAGAGCAGGTCCTGCCCATCATCCCATACACCAGCCCCACTCCGTCAGATATGCAACCGCACCCAACACAACGCGCTCTCTCCAAAAGAAAGCCATACGGCTCTTTGGAGGGAGGGGTGGAAACTGCTCCACAGTCCAAGCCTTAGATGCACTTGTACTTCTGCAGGTGGTTATCAACAAGCATGCACTTGCTGCGCATTAACACACACATGAGCAACCCCAAGGAACTGCATCAACAAGCCCCAAGAGCACAGGAAGGGCACACAAGTTCAGTGGCATAGCTAAGGGGGTGCAGGGGTAGTAATCGCACTGGGCAATAAGTTTGGGGGATGGAACACAAGCTGAGCTCGACACTAGTGGCCAAAATAATTACAAATACCATCATGTTAGATATCACAGGAAAGGTAATTGAATGCTGAATGCAATGGAACAAACTGCGTTAGAACACAAATATTCCATCAAAAGTTATTACAAATCAATCAGAAAACCTTTCATTTGTTTATTTACTTAACAAATCAAATTTGATTTTGTTGCAGAGGGAGGGGGCTACAAAATCAAATTTGCCCTGGGTGGCAAATGCCTTTGCTATGCCACTGCGCAAGTTATCCTCCAGCCACCCGTTTTGGCTTTGGTGCCCATGGTCCCTGCTTTCCAAGCCTTCCACAGCCTCAGTCCTCCTTACCTCTTTGCTCTTCTGTCCCATGTCACCCCTCCCTGTGACCTCCACTCTTCATCACTCCTGCGACGCAGGACTTAGGGGATGTAGGACACTGCTCCAACGTCTTGGCTTTTGGAGCACAAGCCACACAGAATACTGACTAATTGTTCAGCTGCACGGTTTTGTGTAGCTTAACAAGCAAGTAACAACCCAAGCACACCAATCCTTTCATGCATACTTATCACCCTTATCAGTCAGCCATCTTTCATGCATTTTGTAAACCAATGCCAGAGGCTAAGGGAATCTCCCCAAACAGCAGGTTCCTGCCTGTTTGTTTCAGTCTGGCCTAGCAGGATAGTTCAAAACTAGGATACTGCAAGAATACTTGAATTTAGTGAACAGAGGTTGATGTGGTAGAATGCGGCTACAACATTGGGGTGCATCTAAATGGAGGATTTTCCCTTCCAGGTCTCGAACATCTTGAACCAGCACAACAGGCACTCATAAATCACACAGGAACGCGATTTATGAGTGCCTGCCAAATCTCACACTGACTACTATACTACTACAAACGGTAAACCAAAGAAGAGAATAAAAAGCCAACAGCCTCAACTTGACTCCTCTTCCTACAGTATTGATTAGCCGGGGGAAAGGAGTAAAGAGGCTCCTACCAAACGTAAGGATAGTCAGTCCAAATATGTAGATTTGCTTATCTGCAAGGAGCAAAATTGTGTGCCCCTGTCTACTAAGCAGGGACCTTCTGAAGGCTGCAGAGACCTTCAGAATAGGCTGCAATCAGCACTGACCCCTTTAAAATGGCCAGCAGAAGCATCCGCCAGCCAGGGGTCCGCGCAAATTGTAGGTGCCATCTGAAGATCCCTGCAGCCTTTGGAAGGTCTCTGCAGCATTCAGAGATCGTTTGGCCCTTCCTGCTGCACTCTGCTGGGTTCTTGAGGGTTTCTGCTGAATTCTTCTAATGGCAGATAAGCTACCCCTTGCACCTAACCCTACTGATCCCATAAGATCAATGGTTTGTTATTTGTGAATTCGCTATCCGCAAGGATTTCCAGAAACCCTAGCAGAAAATGAGTAGTGACTGTTTAAGACATTTCAATGCCCTGATTGTGCCTCTCTCTCAGATACCTGTCCAAGAAAGCCTGCCTCCAGTCCTTGTATGCCCTCAGGAAGAAGTCTGAAAATGCACTAAAAATCCAGCATTTCACCATTTTAAACATTAGCCAGCAGAAAGACAGCTTGGTGGGGAGCACACTCCGAGACAGGACAAAGGTCAGATTGTTCTTGGGGCTGCAGGAAGATAATGCAAGAGGATCACCGCAGTTAAAGCCTTGAAAAGCTCCAAAAATCAACCACCCCAGGTGGCTCCTTCAAGATCATCAGGCAAGCACGAACAGGACAGGTTTCCTGAGGTGAGCAGCAGCCCAAAGGCCCAGCAGATTCACCCTTGCCAGGAAAATTCATGTTCACCAAGGGGCAAGGCCTTGAAGCATGAACCAAGCACCTCCTCTACATGACTGTATTTGCAAGGACACATACCTGACAGACTGCTAATCAGTCAGTCAACGTTACATGAAAATGAGAGTTTCCTAGGAATCCAGCAGATTAACTAAGCCCAACAGGCTTCAAGTCACAGCAGCCTCCATTATTATGGGGCCAACATTACAAGATAAAGCTGGCAACCAAACCACACCAACCACATGATTAAGCGCTTTAGCAATGCCTTGTATTTGTTATTCCAAATAAGGCAACAGGCACACTCCATGGAGAAAGGCAGGAGGGAACCAGGCTTGGCTTGGATACGGAAACGTTTTCTTCCCTTGCAGCCTTCTCCTGGCTCCGCTTTTGCACGCATGCAGCAGGCTCTGCCAACTGTGCCCCTGGGAAATAGAATTATTCACACACATTTATTTGCAGAAAACCCGCAACTTAGTGCAGGTCTCCATCCCTGGTACCTGGAGAGAAGACAGCTGGACATCAGGAATACAGGGTCCAAAAGCAAGTGGTTTGGGACATTGAGGGCTCAATCCAGAGCCCTCCAGTGCAGAGACGTAGCATGGGCGGAGCCTGAGGGGGTACCTGCCCCAGGGTGCTACACCAAGGGAGGGCGCAATTTTCCTGCGGACCCATGTTAAAAAGTAAAAAAAAAAAGCCCCGGATTGCTTCCCCTACTGTTGCGCAGCAAAAGCGCTGACTGTGGAGTGCTCGCCAGGCAGTTTTCCAAGGTCCCTGCTGCCTCTACTGGGTTGCATGGAAGCCCCTCCCTTTGCCCAGGGGCACCACCACAAATACTTCCTTGCACCAGGCACTTTTTTGCCTAGTTACGCCTCTGCTCCAGTGTAAGCGGTACAAGCGTGCTGCTCACGCGGGTGTCGTAAAAGTGCTGTAAGGCACGTGCAGCACAGATGGTAAGCTCTCACTGTCCGTGCTGTGGCACCACTGGCCCCTCGCCACCCAGAGGCAGCAATGTGATGCCAGCGAGAGGTACGGTTACCCTTTGCCAGCCTTGTGGGGATTCTGGATGGGCAGGAAGGAGATCCTGGGTGGGGGGGAGGGACAGAGCAAGGAGTGGGACCAGGGGCAATCTTTGCCTCCGGATCCTGACCTCTGTGTCGGGCCGCATGGTACAACACAGAGGGCCTCGCCTTTGCACCCGCTAAGTAGCCAGAGGTGAGGAGACCCATCACCCTCCCTGCACCATTACCATGGGGGAAGAGGGTGGCTGCCTGGTTGCTGCCCGCACAGGCTGTTCTGGATTGGGCTGCCAGAGATCAGTTCAGGACAATTCTGTATTGTATTTACAGGGACAGACGAGAGCGTAACAGAAGGAGCGCTTGTCCTATTCTACCCTGTAATTTCTTCGAACCTAGTCGTTTTCGCACCAGAGCAAGGTTTGCAGAAGGGACAGAGTGACCCACAACAGATTTGGGATGCAACTTCACCCCTCAGTTCCTCTCCATGGAAGCTGCCCCCTCTCCGTGAAAGAGCCATTTAGCTACAAGCACATCTGAATTAGCATCAGATTAAGCTGCTTCGGCTGGAGAAAAAAAAAGGGCAAAAATAAACTTTCTGCAGTTGACTGTGGGAGGGCTCAACCTCGCACAACGGAAAGTTGTCGATTCCTGTGAGAATTGGCTAAAAGCTGGTGGGATGGTTCACATCCAACTGCAATGAAGCTATTTGGGTTAGGTTAACTACGGCTTTATTTCTCTTCCATTCTAAATGCCCCAATCATGCCAAACACCAGCATCCTATGCTAATGAAACAAAGCATAGACATGGCAACACAACGCAACAACTCGGCTTGCAGTTTGAAGGGTGATCGGTGTGACAGAAGAGCGTTTTGCCACGCTTGCATCGTTCCCTCTTCTGAAAGTCTTCCCCTTCAGCTACTTCTATCTCACTGAGTAAAAAGACTCTAGAATGCCATGAGAATCTTAGAGAAAGGGTGGGATCCGAGTGGCAGAATCAGGGAGGGGCCTCAGCTTAGTGGTATAGTCCCTGCTTTGAATGCAGAACCAAGACTCAGTTCTTAACATCTCCAGGTACAGCTGAGAAAGACCCTCCCAGAAACTCTACACAGCTTTTTACGGTCAGTGCAGACAATATGTGGTCCGACTCTATACAAAAAAGCTTCATATGTTCCATTGAAGGCACAATCCTAACTTGGAGTTAGGCAGACACAAGTCACTTGCGCTGGCCCAGATGTGTTGCAAATGTGCCGTAAAGTGCATCTGCAATACTCTCTAAGTCAGGGAGGCGGGCACACATCCGTGCGTCATCCTCCCTGACTCCAAGAGTGTTGCAAATGTGCTTCACAATGTGTTTGCAACACTCCTAAGCAGGCCAAAGTGACTTGTGCTGGCTTAAGTCCAGGTTAGGATTGTGCCCTAAATATATAACATACATAACGTGATGACCCATAAACGGCTGGGGCAGATCTCACCTCAGCTTAACAAAGCCTCATCCCAATTTCATGAAGGGGCTCCATGTGACACCTGGAGTTACATCAGGAATGACACCTGATAGCTTATGACATCATTAGTTACATCATCACCCCTAAACTTCTTAAGATCAAGCCCAATGATGTTTGGATGTGTTCTGGACCCCATCAAGATCATGGCCCCGGGTAGCCAAGTTCTCGCTGATCTCCCAGAATACAGAGAAGCACAAAGGAATCTTCAAGTTGACTGGAGTAAATACAATTGGGGAACAGCAAGATTGAGACATGGTAGGTAATTATTTTTGCTTTTAAGTTTGCCTGTAATTGCATACTGGTATTTTTGCCAAGATCTACACCTGGGCACTGCCAACACCCAAGTCATGTCCCAAATCTGCTTGTTTTCTTTTTTCCCTCCATGCATTACCAAATAACCTCCCCTTGTCTGTCTGTCTGTGTTCTTTAACAAACTCCCTTTTCCTTTTAACTCTTCAAGTAATTGCATGCAGCCTAGGATTGGGGAGATTTTTTGTCTTAACTTTTTTGGGGTGGTGGAAGACTTCTTTGTCAGCCTTCATCCTTGTGGTGCCAATGGAATGGATCAATTTTGGCTCAGCATAGAAGCAGACCAGGCAAGGGAGAGAGGCACTAGCACCAGGTCTCCTCCGGACTTTGATCATCACAAGGGAATTTAAAGGAATCAACGGGATAAACAGTCTGATGCAACCATTCACAGTGTATCTTCTGTCAACAGGCTGCTGCTTACCCCACTCATTTGTAGCCCCAGCCTCACCAGAATCCCTGCTCACCTAGCATCCATCTAACACTATAGCGAGCCTTTCCCACCACCTGGGCTCTTTCCTGAGCAGCACAAAGATGCAGCTACAAGAAAAGAGGCAGCCGCGCAGTCTGAAGGAATGCCAGGCATGCTGTAGTAGCATCAAGCCACAATCAACATAATATGCAGGGGTCAAACCAGAACAGTTCTTCTATACAGAAAATGGCTGACAGAAGGAATTTGAGACACCTAGTGGTAAGGAAGTGGAATTTACCACTTTAATCCACCTGGTTCATGCTTTGAGACATGGTGGGTGGAGATAAGGTCCACCCTCCTTCCTCTTTTTACCAGTCACACCTTCTGCAAATAATTAAAAGGGCAAAGAACTTTGTTCCAGTCCAAGAGCTGGTTTGACTGGCCAGCAGGGTTGGGTGCCTTTTGTTACTCACCCACTAGGCACTTCTCCAGAGCTGTAAAAATGCCACCCAGGAGGAGAACAGCAGCTTATAAACCACAACACAGTGCTTTGAAAGCTGCCACTTGGCCTCTGGACAGCAGCCGGCAGATCAATAGCATCGCCGCACCAATAATCTCCCAAGAATTAATGCTGTGCGTGCCCTAGCCTACTATTCAAAGGAATGTTCTTAGTTATGCATCCAAAACACGGTTGCTTCTAGGCAACATGGCCTCTGGACTTGGTTTCCTCACTGTGGTTGTGTCCTGTTGGGTTTCACACTAGATGCCAGAACATCTTATAATCAGAACAAGCTTTTGGCGGGGGGGGGGGAGAGAAAAAGCCAAACACAGTTTGCAGACTTACAACGGGAAAAAATGAAATAATGTCAATGAACAGACAATAATGTCAATGTCTGATAATGTCAATGATCAGACAATCACAAGAAAACAATGCTTTGGGCAGTGCACCATGTATCCTAAAGTTGGTCACGGAATCCCGCATCCCACACAAAATGCCCTCCGCTGCAGTATTAAGACTACTTGTGCATGTCAACCAGTGGATCCCAAACCGCATCGCAGCACCTAAGAGCACCATGGCAAACTCATAGAGGTAAGAGGATATGTCCCTGACACCTTCCCAGCTCTCCAGGCATCACCATTTTGGATTGCACAATCCAAGATTTATAGCGCCTAGGAGAGCTGGGAAGAAAAGGCTGCCAGGGACATCCTGCAGCTCTCTTGTGAGTTCACCGCAGAAAAACTGCCGAAGATCTTCCTTGGAAGCTGCCTTAAGACGGGACAGTGCAATCCCAGATCAGATCTTGTACGGATGCAGTGCAATCCTATACACGTTTTCTGAGGAGTGCGTCTCACTGTGTGCCACGCTGCATTTAAGACTGCAGCCTCGGAGAGAGAAGAGACCCGTCTTCACACAAATGGTTCTCGAGTTTTAAAAAGCACCAAAACCTTGAACGCACTTTAATCCCTGTACTGTTCTGAATGAGGGAACAATGAAAGTGAGGCGATAAGTGGGAGAAAGCACACCATCTTCGTGTGAACATACCGGAGCAGGGTCAGTACTCCCTTTTTTCCCTAGTTGGCTCCGCTTACAGGAGAATCACTGCTCCCTCTCTAGAAAGCAGAGGAGCACGTTTGGGTATCTCCACATGACTTCAGGGGAGACAGAAGAAACTTTTGTGCATGCTTTGCATTTGTGTGTGCAGAAATAAGGCAAGGCCTCCTGAATAATCAATCCTGGAGTTCCTAATGCCTTTGACCAATGAAGATCTGTGGGTTCACATGAGCATAAGTCCAAGAGCCATCATAGGGATTCTCTCACTGAAGCATCTTACCATGTTGCTATTGGCCTTGCTGGCATGTGCCTCCATCTGCTGCCAGTACTTCTTAGATTCTTGAACAATATCTTCATGCGTCATACCTGGGGTGACAGAAGAGACACATATCAAGAGCCAATATCCAGTATCTGTGGATAACTGAAACTGCGGATACCGATTTAGTGGATACTGGGGCACGACTGTATCACCTGAATGGCATTTTGCCTTTTCCCCCCCCTAACTTTCTAGCCATTCTTTTTGCCTTTTAAAAGTACTATATATAACCAATTGGATCTTACCAATGTTTTTCTAGATAATACATTTTAAACTTGATAGGGAAATTATGTTAGAATCCACAATGCGGTATAAAAAGGAAAAAATTAAACAAAAACCAGGGCAAGGGAGAAACTGGTTCTTAATGGAAATAACTCCATGTTACGATTTTGATAATATCTCCTTACAAGATGGCCCAGAGCCCTGTGCCTAGTTGCTTCAAGCTGTGAACAGACTACAGAGCTAGTGATTGCACCCACTAACTCAGTTTGGAGCTTATATTTGCCCAACATGTACAACATTCATATACAACAATTGCTAGAAGGTCTTTCCCAATTCACAATCACATATGTAAAATTTTCATATGTTAAGGTTGCAATTCCATGTCCCGTTTAGACAACAAGCCCCACTGAATATAGGAAGACTTACTTCTGAGTAAACACACATAGGAAGGGAGCTGTAAGGGGCATTACCCTCTTTGAACGTCCCTTCTCAGTGGACCAGATTCCCACCGATAACTCAAAAAAAACCAAGAATATATACAGAAGTTGGCAAAACTTCTCAGCATCCTCCTAGCCACTCCTCAGTCCTTCCTGCCCACAAGCCAAATAAAACACTCACCAGAGTATTGCTGTAGCAACCAAACTTTGAGCTCTATGAAGCTATGAGCAAAGTGGCAACTATCTTCCCGCAGGCAACCGTAACGCACTTCATGCCGGCACACATCAAACTGAAAGTGCTCCTGGAACTGGCGGATCTTGGAGTATTTCAGAGAGGTGGAACGAACAATATGAACCAGGCATCTGCAAGCAAGAGAGGAACATCTATTAGAAGCACTACATTTGAGAGTGCATTGAGATTTGAACTGGGGACATCCAGAACCAAAGCTCATTTAGATTCATCCCAAAAGATCCACATCAGTATTCCTATATAACAGAAGTATAAGGCAGTGTTTCCCAAAGTGGGGGGTCATAACCCACAACTTTGGGAAGCACTGGATTCTGCCCTTTTAAGTGGCAGGGAGAGGAGGACGGCAGCAATGCAAGCCCCAGGGCTGCACTGCTCCCCTCGTCACAGGGGCTTTTACCCCTTGCAAGGCTGGGGCTCAGGGGTGTAGGAAGCCCTAGGGAGGCCCCCACAGGACTCCCCAAGCCTCTGAATGAATATAAAACGCAAACACGACCCACTTCCGGTTTCGCAATTGCAAAGTGGGCAGCAATTGCATTTTAAATCTCATTTTGCTGCTTGGGGAGCCCTTCGGTGGCTCCCAACTCCCTGGAAAGAGGTTTGGGAACCTGTGTGAGCAGTGGCCTCACACCCAGTCAAGTCAAATGGTCCCCTTTATAGTGACCGGCAGAGGTTCCTGCCAGCCCTGCTGCGAGAGATGCCAGGGACTGCATATGCAAAGCATCTGCTCTACAGCAGAACTCTGGCATCTCCCTTAGGGAAAAAAAAACTGGATGAAGAAACGGACCACTTCTTTGCTGTAAAGCCAATGGCAACAAATCCAGTCTATAAAGGATTCTTGTAAACTGCATTCTGCATACATTCCAAACTTGATGTGGGACAGATTTTGAAGACAGCCTGGAGCGTCAACTGGTCCAGAATGCATCCGCTCAGTTGCTATCTTGGAGCAGCTTGGTGCATCCCTCGCTCATGCTGTGCCAGCTTCACAGGGCTGCCACTGTGCTTCTGAGCCCAAACAAAGAATTGGCTTTGATCTTTAAAGCCCTTAGCAGCCTGGGACTGGGTAACCCTTAAGGACTGCCACCTGAACCTGCCCATCCTCTAAGATCACCAGAAGAGGTCCTTCTCTCTGACCTGCTACTAACAGCTCCTTCAGAGAAAGGGCCTTTTCCATAAGACACCTTGCCTGCAAAATGCCCTCCCACCGTATATCTGGGCAGGCTCCCTCTCTTACAGCTTTCAGGCAGACTACAGCCCTCCTAGTTTGTGACAGGTTCTCTCTCAATTTACTTTTTATAATTGGCTCCTAAGAATACAAGTTCATCTTTTTGTCCTAATTATCACAAGCCACTTTGGTCATTTCATGAAAAATGGGGCAGAAATCTTGTAAATAAAGTAAAATTTGTCGCTGCATCCAGTTCTACTCACTTGTTATCGTAAAAACTATGTTTTGCAGCGAGATTGGAGCACACGGCTGGAGAGTCCTTCGTCCCTTTGCTGATGATCCGGGGTTTACTATCAAAGCAGATCTGCAAAAATATAAAGCAAGGGTGCTCAAGTGCTTCTGTTTCTAGACACTATTATTCCTAATAATGTCTATAGCCCTTTTACTATAGTGCAACCTTCATCCAAATCATCTTCGCAACTACCTTGTTCATACGTTAGTGTTATTCCCATCTTACAGATAAGGAACTGAGGTTGGAAGTTTGCAATTCATCCAAGCTCTTCGAGTAGGCACATGACTCCAGGCCTCCCAAAACCATGCACAAACACTGCATCCACTAATATACAATGGTTCTCAGTATACACCCTTTGCGAGAAGAAGTTGCTTCTCTGTTGTGTACCATGGAAGGATTAAGACATTCCGAAAAGACAGGAATGCTCCTGTTTCATGTTCCTCAACACTACTGGCTGCATCTGGAAAATGAATCAGGATCAACAGTCATAACTTAGGCAGTTGGATTCCACCATCCATGCCAGTTGGCTCTGTCTCTTTAAAACAATGAGTTGCGCTGCAGCCCAGAAGGCAGGGAGAAAGTGAGTGTGAGTCATTTGAGGTTCTACTCAAAATGCAAACACATGTAAGGGAGGCCAGAATTGCAGGCAAACCTGCCAATGGTCCAGCTGTTCAATGAGAACAAGCAAAGAGAGGAATGCAGTGGAAAAGACATCTTGTGCTTATTGTAGCCCAGTGGTTTCACTTTATCAGGCGCTCAAGCCTCTGTTTTTACTCTTTTTAATCAAAGGGGGAACTGCCTTCTGGAGCATTTGTTGAGCTCCACATACATTGGATCAGGACCATTCTGGTGGCTTTGCATTCCTGTTTGCTTGGCCTTTGATAGGACCCAAGGCATGTTTACCTAAGCAGGAGTAATGCCTACATACGACCCAGTTTCACTTTCTATAGGCCTCAATACACTTTTTCTTGCCTGCTTGGAGGGGGTGGGAACTGCCTTCTCAACTGTTTTCTAGGGCCTGCGTTCATCGGATCAAGACCATTCTGGTGTTGCTGCTGCTGCATGCCTCTCAGCCTGCCCTTTAAAACAGACCGAGGCACAGTCACCTACTCGGGCATAAATGCACACATGCAGCTCAGTTTCACTTTCCACAGGGCTCATTTTCCTCCTTAGGCACCTGATTGTCAGTTTCACGGTCCACCAACAATCAGGTCCTGACCCACAGTTTGGGAAACACTGTACTGGTTCATACCTCACAGAGAAATGTGAATATGCCCTGGTGCTCCTTCAAGATCTTGGCAATGGTCAGGCTGCCGCGCTTGACCCCGCCCAGTGGGTCAAAGAGGAGGTCACGATTGAGGGTTCCTTTCCGCTCCTCTGTCCACACGTCGATCTCCTCCTGGTGGTACGCGAAGGTGCAGTTATCTCCGTACTTACAGTCCTGCTTGTTAAGCATATCTACAAAGCAACAAACATCACACCACCACACACGGAGTGGAGGTTGGGATCAGAACCAGGCTCTCTCACTGCCCCTTACCTCCTCACTCCCCCCTTCGCCCCCACATTTAACAAGCACTTAAAAAGAAAACAAAGAATGCTCAAAGCCGTAACTAGGCTTAGCTTTGTATCTTGAGAATGTAATCTTTCTCAGAGACGGGCAGCCCAATCCTAAGTAAAGCCAACAAAGCAGGGCTGTATCCTAAAGCCCATTAAGAGGCGGCAGCAGCAGCAGCATGGAGGACAAGGGGAGGTTTTCCCCGTGCACCCGTGTAAGCCCCAGACATCCTTATGGGCCTACTCGGATCTGCGCCTGCTGTTTTGCAAGCGCAGGTCAACATGCACAGGAGCGGCCCGAATCAGGGCCACCCTGGCTGGGGCCGGGCTTTAGAATTTGGCACTACAGCCATCCTGCGTCACTGCTGCCGTTGCCACCCACTGTGCCGCCCAGTTACACCCCCAGCATGCCTCTGGAATGCCCTGGTGGAGGCCCTGTGCCGAATGAACGCTGCTGATGCTCAACCGGCGCAAGGCCGGCGCTACTGACGGTTGCAGCGGCGCCTGAGCGTTGGCACTGCTGCTTGCGCTGGTCCAGCTTAATGGCACATTTGTGACAGCACTGGACCTGCGCAAGAGCATAGCGCTGGCGCAACACAGGTATAGGATTGCGCCCTTATTTATTCAAACCTTGATGGCCAAGCAACGCTGGACCCAAGGGGGAGGCAGTAAAGCTCAGGAATAGAAAAAGCATGGGCTCCTCGGGCTACAATCCGATGCATACAGTCCCATTGAACTGAGCTGCGACTTACTTCAGAGGAAGCATGCGTAGGAGTGTGTGGTAAGGAGAAGTCTCCCACCGAGTGTCATAGAATTAAAACTTCACTATAGACAGTCCGGTTAATGAACTGCATTCACATTACTTAAGTGTAACTCCCAATTGTAACATTCCCAACATGACGGAGCTTTTGCATTCCACCAGCAGGTTAATGTCTAATCCAGTTTCAAGATTCCAGGAAGAACCGGTGGTACCTTCAAGCATTCCACAGGAATCCTCATTCAAGGATGAGTGCAGTGGGTGGATGCCCAGTGCCCAGAGCGAACACATTGGCTCCCCCAATGACCAACAATTGGGCTGCGCTTCCGGGCAACTTTCTACATACTTACTTCCTCAATCGCAACCAAGTGTTATGGGAAAACCACCGTGTTTTTTTATCACCATCAAGTGCACTGCACCCTGGTGGCAGCCAGAGGGACAAAAGTACTTGAACTTATATTGGAGAATTTCTATTGTGCACATATTATGGAATGAAGTCATTATTAGAATGTGGAATTTTTGAAAGCACAGACACAGCCAATGATACCAGGGAATGTATTAGTAAGTTAGTGTTTGAAGGAGACAAGACTGCCATTCCCCCCCCCCACCATTCCAGGAATGGAATGAGCACACAGGCATGCAGTTGCTGCAAGCAAAACTCCTTATCTTTCCACAAGTACTTCCATTCCTCCCTTCCCCAATGATTGGCTTCAGAGACCCCTTCACATCTGCTGAAGATTCTGGGCTCTGTTTATGCACTAGGTTTGTGCATAAACACAAACTGGTGCTGGCCAGGGTGCTGGGCAGGAATGAAGCCCTCTCTTAAAACATTTCCCAATCATTCCTTCAGCTTCCGTTCACAGAATATCAACATGTTATATAGCGCTGCTCCCCAATATTGATCTTTGCCACCCTTTTGCTCCCCCAAACTAGTTTTTCAGTCCCTTCACCTATTGGCTGCATTGTTGCCCCACAGGAACCAAGTGGCCTCAGATGCACCCAACACTCTTTCCTGCAGCTACATATTGCAGAGGGGAAAAAATCAGTTCAGGTGGATAAATGGAAGGATACTTGTCAACTATTACCCATCTTAACTCTGATAAGCTTCTAAGGGACCCACATCTCCCTGAAACCCTATTTGAAAGTCACCGGCTTAGCAGACTAACAGAAGTCCTATGAACAGTGATACAGACTTGCATGCCAACACCTTCTCCCTAAACTCACAGTGTCTTTCCTGAAAGGGACTGGGAAGATCAAAAGCAAAACCAACCGTATCTGTGGGCAGCACCTTCACCACTCCAGCACAAATTGCACAGAACCTTCTGCCTGCCCAGAACAGTACCTACTACACCACACCACTGCTTTTCCCCTTCCAACTAACCTTTGCATAGATAATAAGATCCCACAAAGTTGGTCTTCGTTGGGCGTGGCCGGATCCTCTTCCAGGTTTTGTCTTCCGAGTTGCGGCGTCTTCCCAGCAGCACATCTCGCTTGCACTTGTGCTCCAGGCCTTCCCGGTAGGTGTAATCGCCAGCCTTGGGACCTGCAAAGGGGGACGACGACGACATGATTAGCAAGTGCCTGATTTTCCCAGCAGCATTTGGCCCACATCACCACGAGCAGATAACCTGTTTTGGGATAGCAGATGTGACAGGCTTGTCTGAAGAGGTGAGTGGATGCCAGTGGATTCTTCACCAGCAGGGCAGTGTTGGGCATTGCCGACTCTGACTGAGACATCAGCAATTCTACCACTTTGGGGGCTGTTGTGTGACTTGGTCCACTGTGGTTGGTCTGAAAAGATAAAACAACCATTTGTGAAGCCTCACAGAGAACTAGATGCTCACCTCTCTTCGATTCCCAAACGAGCAAGATGTCTGACAACCAGAAGCAACCTAGCTTAGAAATGGCCATTGCTTTTTTTTCAGAGGAATAAAGCATTCTTGGTACCAATGGCAAAGTTAACCATTTATACAATTAACCACAAACACATCTCTAGCTACTAGTGAGATATTGTCCACTACATCTTGTAGGGATTCCAAGTTTATTTGTGCTGTCCTAAAGAGAACTGTTGCTACTAAGCAAGGGGAGGGGAGTGCAAATGTTCAGAAAGAACATGCCAACGCAAAAGATCTCCTCAACTATCATGCATCATGGAAAGGGAAAGGATTACAATGCTAGAACTCTAGCATTGTAGAATGCTAGAGTTGCATTCTACAACTCTAGAATGCATGGGGGAAAAGGTCCAGATATTTCCAAAACGTTCTGTTTTGAATTGATCACAATTTATTGAGCGTTCAAACCAATTCTAGGCCAGGGGCATCAAAGAACAGGGAAATGCTGTCATATTGTGTCCTTTGGGCAGAATGACTGGGTGAATTCTGGGAATCCAGACCTGGAAATGGCATTGCATTCTGCATTGAAGGCCTTGGAAGAATAGCACAGAGGACTTATTCCCTCCCCTCTCCCAATCTGGAGGTAAAAAGCAACTCACCACAGGTTTCTGGATACTGGTGGGTTGCTGTGGTTCTTGGGTACGGGTTTCTTCTAAGTAGAGGAAGAAAACACAAGGAGAGAAGCAAAGAGAGAATCAGTTGGTCAGATGGCAGCAGAGAGACATGGAATAGAAGATGAACCTAGAGGAGTAGATTCTTGACAAGAGGAATGTGCCAAGCCAAGTATAGGCATGCCCCAGAATCTGTCAGGGATAGGTACCTGGGCTCCCCACAAATCTAAAACCGTGGCTAAGAGGGAACCTATATTAAGTACAGGGTTCTCCCCTGCCCCACACCCAAGCCAGAAGGTTTTTAGCAATCCAAAGTAAGAATAAAAGACGATGAGGGGGACTCCCAGATCTGTGGATAATTGAAACCACAGATACAGAATCCGTGGATACAGGGAAATCCTGTACATTTCAGTGAAGCACTGGTTTTTCCTGTGTGACAAGTGAGCGTGACTCCCACAGGTTCCATACCTACCTGCAGCAAAGGAGTCCAGTGCGTCCAGTGATCCCCTGCTAGTTCCAAAAGTATCGAGCACATCCAGCCGGGACTCTGTGTACGGGAGAAGGTCGAGCGAATCCAGCGAGTCCAGAGGGGAGCTGCCGCTGCCGCCCACGGGTGACTCAAAGGCGTCCAGAACTGAGGAGGAGGAGAGCTGCTTGGTGGCGTCCATCACAAGGCCAAAGGAGGCAGGAGGGAGTGGGGTGGAGACGGGTATGTTGGCTGTCACCACAGGAGGGAGCAGGGGCGTGCCACCCGGAAACACGGGGATCAGCTGGGGCATCTCGCTAGGCAGGTTGGCAGGGATGGCAGCTTGGACCAGAGACTTGAGTGTGAAAGATAAGACACATTTTATACTTGGGGGGGGGAACACAGCCGACACACAAAATCTAAAGCTAGTCCACACAGTTTCCCAAACATGGGAGCAATATCGACCCAAGACTGGGGACAGACTCACACAGTTCCTCTCTCCAAGAGCATAAATCCTTCCCCTCATGCCTGCTCTGACCACACTGGCATCAAGGTTAATCCAAATACAGGCAAACCAAGTGTTGTGCCAAGATGCCATATACGTGATGTAAATCAGGGGTCTTTGGACTGGAGACTGCTGCGGCAGGGAAAAGCGTCCCCAGCGTGAATGGCACTTTCTGCTCCACCAGGGGCACTTCTGAAGACCCTGATCGCAGCCCCCAGGGGGGGGTCTTTGCAGACAGCCACCAGGGGTCTGCTGCTCCCGCATGCCTCATGTTCCGCGCAGAAGCGGCTGGTGGCAAGGACACCTGGATGCTGCAGTCAGGGTCTTTGGAAACATCCCGGCAGAACAGCAAGAGCCATTCATGCCGGGGGAGGATCTGGTGGACTCCGGATCTGACCCGTGGGTGGAGTTTGGTGATGCCTGATGTAACTGGTGGAAGGGAGGCAGGGACAAACAGGCTCTGTGGAATACAGAATGAGGAGTGACTGTATTCTGCTCTCTCTGGGTAGCTCAGGAGCACACAAAAATCTCTTCAGCTACGTCTAAATTCAGAAACTGAGGAAAAAATAATCCCGTGCTCAGAGATGTGAGATTGCAAGGAGCAACTGAAAAGAGACACAGGCAGTTGCAGAAAATCCACTCTTACTAGGGGGTACTGCGATCCATCCGCAATAGAATCCAAGATGGAGTCCAGCTCATCCCCAAGGACTCCTCCTTCTGCAAAGTCATCCACGCTCTCCGACCTTGGCATTGAGACAGCATCTGTTGAAGGGAGCAGGGTGGTGGCAGGGAGCGAAGGTGGCATGCCTTGTGCGTCCAAGTCAGATGGCGAAAAGGCAGAGCCCTCGCTCCCAGGGACAGAGGTGGCAGTAGGAGTCGAGACACACTGCAGGCCCACGGAATTGTCTGCAAGGTGAATTAGGAAGTCTCAGTGGGGTAGCAGCACACAGAGATGCCAACCAAGCAACAACACATGACCCTCAAGGAAGCTTGATCTTTGCAGTACACCCTTTGCCTTCACAATATGCCTACTTGACTTTCATCAAGTGATTCACTATCACACACGCTATATTCTCCAGTCACTTTCCTAACAGCTCCTTCAATGATGCAAGGCTGACTTGTTGCTCTCAGATTTTAGAGGGTGCCTGCTACGTGCATCTTGGGGACCAGATGCCGTGGACTCCATTGCCACTTTAAATGTTCCGGCCTGCACTGATTGTGCCTGTCTCTGCAAACGAGGCTACGGGAACAATTGCAGAACTGGTGCCAACTTCCCAAACTGGCACAGGGATGCCCCAGGAAAGAACAAGCCTGCCCTTCTTAGGGACATTTTCTATCATTCCAGTTATACTAATACATTACATTTCACTTCCTGCTTCACATAGTGCCTTTACAACGACTCTGGAAAAAGTATTATTATCTTCACTTAACAGCTGGGGGAGGGGAAGCAAAATGGAATGGCTTGTGGTGGCCTTAGGGCCACCTAGTCACAGCAGAGGCAAGATTCAAATGAGGGAAGTCCTGATTCTCAACCACTATGCTACACCAACTCTTACTCTGCATCTTAGTGCCAAACTACGTGCATAAATAGTGAATCCTGCAGATCTGGCCTTAACTTTCCTGAAATTACAGCAGTTCATGTCATCAAGAGGAACAAGAATCACTATCTTCATGTATCTGATAGACTTCACAAACACAGCTGCTGAAATACACTTGTTGAACTTCAGAATGGCAGAAGACTCTTTGCTGTTTTGCTGCAACAGACTAGAATTAAATAACAATCCCTCTGGAAGAAATTGCGATGGATCAGAAAACATGAAATTGTCACCTGTTTCAATGTCATCCACAGAGCCCAATCCATTGGAAACAGCCTGTCAGGAAGAAGAAAGAATACAGTCAATCCCTTTTCAAGAAAGGTGCAATGCCCAATATTGGATTCACTTCTCCAATCTGCAGAAGAAGTTAATTTGGGGTGCACACAGACATACCTACCTAGAGAAACTGGTGCTCTTTCTTCCCCTAAACTCTGTGCCCCTCACCCCATGCCAAAAAAACCCATTGCTGTTCCAACACACATACCCACTCCACAATACAGCACTGATCCGCCCCTCCCCTTCTCCACAAGCTTCAGGCAGGCTTTTGACTTTTCAATGCTGTTGTTATTTTCGGGTACGTAGCATGTTAATCCTCAGCTGTTGGTTGATCATTTATACTGTATTAATTAGTGGGTATGGCTGGGGGGAAGCAGTAGCAATTATCCTTGTTCTTTGGGTCTGTGGACAGCTCATGCTCTTTTGATTTGCATCTAGTATCATTTATAGTGTGCCAGCAAAGCACATGGCATCTTATAGTAGGAGAGAAGACAGGCCCCTGTCCTTATGGACTCACACAGCAAGGGGCTGGGGAAGTGCCAGAGAAGAAGAGGAAGAATATGCAATTTCATGTGCATGGACTTAGGGTAAGCTGAGCAAGATCAAGGGACTAGGGCAGCGGTTCCCAAATTCACCTTTCGCACTCACAGGGTTGCTGCATGGCCTCTTATTCCCAGTTGACATAACATGACATCCTGTGCTATTCTCGGCCCAGCGAACCAGGAAGAAGGACCCTCAGGGTGCCCCTGTGAGTGTGCTGCAACAGGCACTTTGGAAACCTCTGGACTAGAAAGTAGTTCCAAAGGCTACACAGAAAAAAAATGGGTTTTCAGGAAGATGTCACTTCCTTCAATCCCTCAGCCAATCTGGAAAGGGAATTCTAGACATAGGTACAGAAAAAGGGGACAAAGGGAGAATGAATACAGGAGGCCAATGGAAGCCATTCTCGTGAGAAGGCAGAAGGGGCACATATTCCGGTCTCATTACAAGCGAGCCGGACTTGTGGAATTGTCTATGTGCTCAGCAACACAGCAAATGTGGAACACTAACCAATGCACTGAATGAAAGAGAATCAACTTCCAATGCGGATCTGGACCCCAATTTATCACATTTACAGCCTGCCTTTCTTCAAAGACGGAACTCAAAAGCATAGGGTTTCCATATGGTCTCCATCCAAGACACTGACCAAACCCAAACCTGTTTAGCTTCAGCAAGGCAGCTACATCCTGTGCCCTCGGGCCATGCCCCGGGACCTTGCTCAAGTAGTCACAACTTGGTCCAGCCCCAACTTCCATGGCATCCGGGACCAACTGAGAAGCGACAAGACAAGCAGTTCTGAATGCCTTGCAGAAGTGCCAGTGAAAGCCAGGGACATCAGCAAGATGAACAGTAGATTTACTCTGTGTGTGTGTATATGCGTGCGCATGTGCGTGTTTTAATTGGCATGGGAAGCACACCTTGCTCACCTGCCACCACCTCCACAGGGGCAGCAGTGCACAGCTCCTCCATCGTCTCTGGTCCTAGCTGGCCAACTGTGCTCCCGCCATTTAAAAAGAGCATTAGGGCAGGGCAGGAGTGGCGTGCAGGAGAGGCTGCCTAGGGCAGGAGGTAGTGGCAGAATGAGCACAGAGTGGTAACAAATGAAGAGCCACTCCATGAAGAATGGGGAGGCCCAGGGCCACTGACTGCTCCCCACACCTTCAAGCACTGCCCGACTTCCAGGACTCACCAGCGTCAATTGGAGGGCTATCCCTGAACACGGCCAAGTCTCACTGACCATTACGTCCAATGGGACATGGCTGCTATCAACATGTTTCACTCATTTCAACAAGACTCAGGGCCCAATACTATCCAACTTTCCAGGGCTGATGCAGCTGCAATGCAGCCCTAAAGTAAGGTAAACACACAGCTGCCCCCCCCCACTGCAGGATGAAGAACACCCCACATTGGTACAGCTGCACTGGTGCTAGAAAGTTGGCTCTTGGTAGTGATTAACTTTAGCTGGATTGGGGCCTTTCCCTTTCAAAACACTGCCTGATGGGATTTTGCCTTTCTCTGAAGCACAACCAGCTGTGTGGTTGTGTTTATATTATGCACATTCTCTTTACTTGCCTAAGTCACATAACTGGAGTTAATTTCATGAAACATGAGATCTTGTTATCCAAGTTTGCATAACTGTTCTTTTTTTTCCAGCCTCATGTGATTCAAAGTTAAATGCCACTAACCTATAAACCAAAGCATAAAAAAAAAAAAGACTACACACCCACCCCACCACACAGCACCACTGACCCCCATAAGAATCGGTATTGTGAGATCTATGCTGAAATCTTGTGAACATTTCTGTGGAAATGAATCTCACTGAACTCAAGGGAATTTACTTCTGAGTAAATATACATAAGATTAGGCTGGCGGCCATTACATGATTATTCAACAGCAGCACAGATGGAAAAGTGGAACAAAAATCTGTTCCGCTTAAAATCATCAAGATGCCAAGAAAACAAATATGTGAAGTCCCTGAAATATTGCAGGAGAATTGCTTTCTGATACTTCCCGCAATGCGATTTTTTCCCCCTGAAGTGTAAAGTTCAGTAAGAAAACCCAAGTTTTAAGTTCTCAAGGCTCTTTTACAGACGTTTCTCCCCATCAGATATTATTAAGGTCAGCCAGATATGCATACCTATTTTACACAGTGCTTTTTAATTTATGGAATTAAAAACTAAATCTGACATGCATTTGAAAACCTACAATTTCGGCCTGAAGTCAAGTTTTGTAAAATTGTTTTGTTAAGGAGAACACACAACCCTTTGTTTCAAACTGTAGCAACACCAGGGATTTAATTGCCTTACCCTTAATATTTTTTAATGATGATTTACATTAGCAGAGAAACCGGAAGCGAAACAGTTCATGAAGTACATATATTTCATTAGAAACATGATTCACTATTTAATCAATGTATATCTTTATTAACAACCGGAAGAGGGAAATAATTCAAAAAATTTTGAAGCAAAAAAACTCAATAGGAAGCAGGGGAATGAGAGGTAAGCTAGGCAGGTGAAACACAGTCCAGTATGTAATGCTGGGACTTCATTGTCAGGGTGTCTTAGAAGAAGTGGAAGCTTGGAATCATCAGCTACAAATAATGTCTACAGCGCAGCAGGGCAGTATTTTAAGCTCACCCATGCAAAAATCAATTCTTTTTAATTCAGCTTTCTTTCTTGAAATACAATCAAAATACAGTTGATATTCCCATTTAAAAAATCAAACCATTTTCAAGGAAAAATTAGAATCTAGGATCTGCTATATTGTTTGGAGAACAAAAAAACCCTACCTGACTTGTTAAGGTGGATGAAAGGCCATTACTGAGTAAAGAAAATGTTTCCAATTCCTGCTGCAAGAAAAAGAAAGTGGCAGACACTCAACAATGCTTCGCCAAAGAATTGCCACCTGATGTTTCCTAATGATTAGATTTATGCAAGAGTCAAACACGATGAGCTACATAGGTGGTTCCCAAATTGTGGGTTGGCACCCACCAGCGGATCGTGACCCAATTTTTTGTGGGGGGGGAGGTCGTAAAACTGACCAGCAAGATAACTGTCATGGATTGAGTCCTCTGAAACCAAAACAGAGTGGAGCGTGCACATTTACTCATGATTAGGCAAGCTTTGGTTCTCTTAGAAAAGCAGTCTAAAGGCACAATCCTAACCCGGAATTAGGCCAGCAAAGTTAGGCCAGGCCAATTATTGTTTGTGCGTTGATGAGGCTATATAGATAGACAAAATCTTTATACAGAGCAGAAAGACAAGTCCTTGCCCCCAAATACTTACAATCTATAAAGAGCCTTTGTGGTGCAGTGATCAGAGTCGACTTGCACAATGTGACTTACTGAACACAAATCAACAGCCATGTACAGCAGCCCAGCAAGCTGAAATAAACTTCTTGGTATTCGGCAGTGAAATTATCCATTTGTGGTTTCAGAAAATTTGGCAATTAGCTTTAATTGTTAAAAAAATAACCAAACAAAGCAGAATTTACCCCCCCCCCAAAAAAAAACCAGATGGGAGATTCATAATGACATTGTACTGTTTTATTATGTCTGCAAAGAATAACACACACCTAAGATTACCAGAAGTCATTTTGAATTCCTTGATTTCCATAGCATCTCATTCAAACACTGGGGGTGGGGCTTCTTTTTATCAATTTGTATAACTATGTAATTTGTAAAAATCAATAAAAGTTATACAGTACAGTATTTTAAAAAAACAAACACACCCAAACATGTCCTGCTTTTAGTAATTGCCCAGGACTCAAAACAAAGCAGGTAGCAAGCACTAACCAGGTAATCACTATATATGGCTGATGAGGTGTGCTCAGCTTGGTAGGTCATAGGCTGTGTGGCCTGAGGGTGGAGTACAGTTCTTGGACGTGGAAAATTCAAGTGTAAATCACTGCTCAGTCATGACATTTACTAGTTGGCTTGGGGCCAGTTTCTCAGTTTAACCCACTTCCAAGAATTACTAAAGTGACAACTTGACAAGGCTGCCACATGCCAATTAGAAGATACAAATCCCATACCTGAGGCCTCTTATAGGCTTTCCGGACTCTCAGTCCCAACTTCTGGGCAAGCTCCTGGCCAAGTTGTGCCACACTTTCATCCTTCAGGGAAGAGAACAGACCATGTAAGTAATTACTGTAGATTTCACTCATATCAGTTCTTTGCACATATAATAGCTTCAGCTACAGCTAAGGCAGCAAGTCTATCACATTCTCAAAATGACAAGGAAGAAACAAAAAGCAAAGGGGTTTTTAAGGCGACAGCAAGCTGCTTGTGCAAGCCACCAAACTTGCAATATAGTCCCATTAAACTATAGACTATAATCCTGGGCACACTTACCTGGGGTGGGAATATACCCCACTGAACTCAAGACTTGCTTCTACACAAAAATGCTAAGCACTGCATTTCAACTCCTGCATTTCTGCCAATGAATAGAAATTTTTGTCCAGTCACCAGATTAAGGTGGCCATTAAGACAGTTCCAAGAATATACACATTTGTTCAATTTAATTCAGGGCTTTATTCTTTATAAACCGAAGCATGGTCAAAATTTGTGTTTCATCACACACATAAAATAGTAGTGTATGTATTCTATGTTTTTAGAGGATTATTGTGCAAACACAGTCTTCAGATTCTCCTATAAAATACGGCATATTGAGAATGTCAATCCTCATTTAAAAAAAATACATACCGGTTTCTACTACTCTGATAAAGAACATTATATGGTCAGTATATGGTGACGGTTCAGAATCTAGGCAATACCTGGAGTCTCCACTAGGTTGAGCTCTTTTGTGTATAAAGCATCTGTTTCCATATCATGCCTTAACACAATTATTGTTCCAATATTTTGCAAATTAACAGGCAGCACCAGAAAAAAAAATGGGGAGGAACAGGGGGGCAAGGTACATATCTGAAACAATGAGGCAAGGAACTTTGGCCCATATGTTGAGATTTCTGAAATAAAATAGCATTTCACCTTAATACTCCCATTCCAAACATAAACAGAAAACGTATGAGAAACTACACATTACATACAGGGATAGGGACAGAGAAGGGGAAGATACTGAGATACATGAGAAGGGGGGAATTGTAGCTTAAGACAGCAGGCAATCTTTACCAGAAACTGCCACATAATATCAAGTTTGATCTTCAATAACAAGAGCTGGAGACTATGGCAGATTTCCTATCCTTTGCTATAAACCAGAATATGTACTGACAGCTTAATGAAGGTCTGGAAGGCCTGTAGACACTCTAAAAACAACTTTATCATCTGCACTCTTGACTTAAACACACACAGATAGCCAATGATAGAAGGGGAAGAACAACACCAAGTACAGATGCGTAAACTACAACTTACATGTGGGAGGGAGAGCAGACAGCGGCTATTGCATTCATATGCTTCCTTGTACCTCCCCAGCTCATTCAAGCAACGGGCTTTCCGGAAGAGTGCACGGATGTTCTCCTTATTAAATCCCAAAGCCTTCTCACTGTCTTCTAAAGCCTTCTCATGCAGTCCCTTCGATGAAAGAGATCATCATAATCACGAGAACCTTTGCCCAGGTAGATTCTGCATGTCTCCTTGCATGTGCAATCTGCCCCCATTAACCGAGCTCAGTGGTTCCCAATCTGGGGATCGGGACCCCCAAATGGGTTGCAAATCTATTTTCAGGGGGTTATGAAGGGCTTGGGGCAGCCATCTTAAAAAGCTGGGCACCACCATCTTGGAAGCTTCATTTTGGCTAAGGAGAGGCTTCCCCATTAAACTGCCACTTCCTCAATGATTGCGGCTGTGAGGGAAATGAGCCTTGCTATGGGCTCATCATAGTGTGTGCATGTAATTAATGTCACCCCTTCCATGCACATGGGGAAGAGGAACATAAAAACTTTGAAGACTGTCTAAAATGTGCCTTTACCACCTTGATCAGCAATGGTACAGAGAAGCCACAATGCATTCTGTGCAATGTCGTTCCCAGTGCTAAATCAATCAATCACTGAACTCAAAACATAGCTTAGATCCAAAGCTTTCAGGACATTCTAAAAAGGCTGTGTTCTTTTGACTTTCAAAAAGTGTTATTAACCACGATTTCACTTCCTACTTAATGACATCACTTCCAGGCTTAGGTCTTAGTGGGGTGCCTACAGGCTGTTGTATCTAAAAGGCGCAAAAAGGTTTGGGAACCACTGACCTAGCTGTTCATACAGTGCAGTCCTATGCATGTTTACTCAGACGTAGGTCCCACTGTGTGCATAAGACTGCCATTAGAGTCTCTTCCTAATGAACACCATTAAGGGAAAAGGCAAAAAAGCTAGAGAGATATCACATGCAGAAAAACAGCCACCAACCAACCTGTCATCACTGGTTCCACATCTCCTTCACGGACACCAAAACACATGGTTAGCTATAAACACCTGGGGCTCTCCAAAGATCGAAGACAAGAACGTAGAGTTGTCACGGTCAAGCATTACACTGATCTGACCAGAATTCTGTCCTCATGGCCAGTTCATGGCTTTCAGACCCCAATGGAGGCAACCAGGCTTTTGCATTAAGTACAACGTCTAGTGGCTTCCTGGGAAAATGTCTATTGGTGGATGATTTTTGGTAGACGAGTTGTCCCTATTGAGTAAAGCTTCCCATAATGTACCCACAATGCATCCAAGTTTCAGGAGGCATCACATGGCATTATTTTCAGAATTCTGTATCTCATGAAATATAGTACCATGATAGAGTACATTGTTAGATTCCATGCTTTTGAGATAAGCTGACCTGTTAAATAGACTGTAACCGATGGTAATTTTCAAATTATACTGAAAAGCAGTATATAAATATTCTTAATAATTGGTGAGAAAAATCAATAAAACACCAAATTCATTGCAATTAAATCAGCAGACATAGATAGCATTTTATTTCCACCTTACATCACTACAGAATGCAGATCCAGAAATACAAGACTGGAGTTCAGTGAACACTGAAGTTTAGTGAATCTATCATTAGGAATAAATTTTTCTAGAAGAACGAACTAAGGGATGTATAGTATACCTTAGGTACCAAAAAGACACAGCAGCTCTAAGTTAAGGCACCCACTTTAACATTACCCAAGTAGTAAACACATTCTACAGTCTCTCATATTATGCTCGCTTACAACACAGCCTCCATTCATACTTTCTTTTGGTTATTTAACCCCGAAACCTGTGTTCTGCAGGTTGGGGGAACCAAGTGAGTCAAGCCAGAATGCAAGTCACATGACATCATGGCAGCTCCCCCAGTCTTGCTCTAAAAACACATGCACATTACATGCAGACAGATCCGGCTACATGCAGGAAAACGCCACGCATCAACAGTTACAGCAACACATCATGTGCAAATACAAGAAGCAAAATGCAACAGCACATCTCATACACACACACTCACACACACACACACAGCAGCAAGTCAACATTAATTCTATGGAAAGCATCCTAGGGAATTAGAACATCCCACATAGTCTTCATGTTTTGGGGTACAACAGTTCTTTCCTTTGTGGTTTCTGGAATGTCTGTTACAGCATGCTGTGGGAATATGGAAATTAACAAAACATGAAATTAACACCACAAGCAAGGACTTTGATGTGTAAGATGTTAGCATCCAATCCAAACCAATAATGACTGATGTACACTGACTATAACAGTGTCTTTTTATGTATTTGGATCTGTAGACTGTAATTATGTATGAAAGGTAGAAATAAAGAATAAAAATCCATATTTATACTTCCTAATTATAAAAACATACTAAGGGTGCAATCCTAACCAACTTTCTAGCACCGGGGTAAGGACAATGCACTTCAAGGTAAGGGAACAAACATTCCGTTACCCTGAGGGGGCCTCCGTGACTGCCCTTCAACTGCACAATGCAGCACATGCCTCATCGAAAGAGCTACCTATGTCAGTGCTGGAAAGTTGATTAGGATTGCGCCCTAAATCATTCGTGTGCTTGACTTTGAAAACATATAGTTGGAAATACAATACAGGATTTTGAAAATGGTGACTTACAATCCTGCTGCAACTTGTTAGCTACCTTGGGACAGTACAAAGTGATTGATGGGACAGATATGCAAATAAATAGATAAGAGCTTTGATGCATTCTGAACATTTTCTGCGTGGGAAACCGACTCAGGACAACCTACCTGCCAGTGTCACCCATCAATGGGAATGTCCACATGAAACCACTGTATTTGTCATTTGACACTGATCAATGTGCAAAAACAGTCTCTCTTTGTGTGTGTGTGTGTGTGTGTGTGTGCGTGCGTGCGTGCGCACACACACCATCCAACTTAATAAACTATGAGTGCAATCCATAGACTGGAGTTAGACTGGCGGAGTTAGGCCCGCAAACTTTGGCCAGCACAAGGGCTACCATAAAGAGTGTTTGGACCACACTTGGAGTCAGGGAGGATGGTGCATGTCAGTGTGCTGTCCCATCTGACTCCCAGAGTGGTCCAAACATACTTTATGGTGTCCCTTGTGCCGGCCAAACTTTGCTGGCCTAACTGTGCCAGACTAACTCCAGATTAGGATTGCGCTCTCTCTCATACGTCTGCCAAATGCAGCACTTTTCAATGGAATTTGTTCACATATATAGCTGCGGGTCATCAAGTGATGAGAAATCATATGAACTGTACGTCACATGTCAACTGGCCCTAAGAGTACTCACCATGGCAAAGTAGCAGGCAGCTCGATTGACATGCAGCTTACATAAGAGATCCACTGGAATGGTCACCTCATCTGAAGCTGCATATTCAGCCACATTCAGCCCTTCTACGTATTGTACCAGTGCTAGCTTGAAATCCTTCTCTCTGAACAAATCATTGCCCTCTGCAAACAAGTTTCGCACCAGCTTTTGCAGAAAGGCCTGGAGAGAACAGAAAGAAATCAGGACACAGGGACTATGGGGAATTTTGCCAACCTTTGGTTTACTGCCTGGGCCTTCCCCCGGTTTCCCTGCAGCATCTAAATCACCAGTGACTGATATACAAGACCCATAACGAAAACAATCTAGAAAATTGTTCTGGTTGAAACTGAAAATAGGCCCTTATTATTCATGGGTGTTCTATTCCTGGAACCCCTGCAGAAACCAAAAGCTGCAGGTATTCAAACCGGATTTGGGTCCTGGTGGGACCCCCCACCCAAGCTGGTTCAGAACCCATGGACTCTGAAATCTGCAGATATGGCAGGGGCTCCTGTACTATCTCTTGCTTGCAAGTTTATGAGCAAGAACTGGGCAGTTGAAGAAGACTGGACAATTTCTGCTTTTATTTCACTCTAACACAAGACTGCATGCAGCTCTTCCTTACCTACATACTTTTGCCATTGTATTTGTTAACTAGAGTTCAAACAAGCCAAGATTAACCATAGTGCAAAATCCTGATGGTCTTAGCCAAACTAGTTCATTTTAAAAACCATTTTGACTTCTTATACAATAAAGAACCACGGTTTGTTCTTCAAGTGAAAACAAACGCCTTCAGTCTCATTTTCACACAAGAGTAGAAGAGAACACATGCAAGCCCACAGCTTCCTTATGGGTGTTCATGTAGCACTAAGCCTTAGTTTTGTACAGGTGTCTCCCATATCCACAGTTCTTTCCCTGCTGCGGTTCTTAAATTCCCCCATGTTGCAATTATGACTCACTGTACAAACACTTTGTAAAACTCAGCTTTTTCTACATTTTGCTGTGGAACAGGAAGCAAATAACGAGAACCTATACTGCTACAGGAACAATTACAAGAACAGGAAGTCCTCTGCTGTCCATTCCCTGTAAGCATTCTCAAAGGAATTTATCCCTCACGGATACTGGGGAACCATAAGCACCATGCCATTGCAGAGATAGTATAGCATGAGAAGCTCAAAGGAAGTTTCTGCTTACACTGTACGCCTTTATAGAGATATAATTAGAAATTTGAGTTCTTTTTTAAGACCACTGTGGCCCCAAGGAGATATATCTTTTTGGGCCTATAGGTTGGATGTTTTCAGGTGGTGGCCGGATCCAGCTTGTAGGCCATAGGTAGATGTGTTTGTTTCCAGTAAGGCAGGATTACGGCCTAAGGGCCCACTTTCCAGCACTGATGCAACTGTAATGCAGCCCTAAGCCAAGGGAACAAATGCTCCCTTACCTTGAGGAGACCTCCATGACTGCCTCCCCACCATAAGATGCAGCACACGCACTGTTGACACAGCTGCATCAGTCCTGGAAAGCTGGATAGGATTGGGCCCCAAGTCTTACTGAACACAATGGACTCACTTCTGAGTAAAATAAATTGCACCATTTTCAAACACTTCTATCCACAGGTTGTCTACCCCTGCCCTAGCTGACTGGAGCACAGTTTAGGAGACACTTCCAGCATTAGCCTCACACCAATTCAGATAAAAGGACAGCACATGTTAAATATGCTCTATCATCTGGTATCATCTGGAACATTTAAAACACAAATTGTTGATTACCTCATAATCTTCTTGGCTTAGGGGTAATGTAGACCTAGGAAAAGATAAAAAGCTTGTGAAGACCTACGTTGCATTAATACCCATGCCTCAGTCTGTGCAATACACAATGATAAAATATACAGAAGGGATTAAATAATCAGAGATGGAAAAACTTCTTAGCTTGCTGGTATTGCTGCCACCAGATGCTCCCTTCTAAAAATGAGCCCTCAGAATGCATGTGGTAGCTTTTTTCATAGCCTACCTAATTACAACACTCTGTGTAAGACAAAGGAGCGCGAAGGTGGGATCCAAAGGCCAGATTCTAACCTCCATTTCCAACTCTGGTGGCCCATATGAGTAGCTCCGAGTAGCCCCATTGAGGCCACTGTGCACTACCAGAGGGAAGGAGAATATTTCCCCTTTTCCCCTGGGTAGCACGGCAGCACCCCCGAGCCCTGGGCTGTATATGGGGCAGGTGTGCCTATTCCAGCCCAGGGTTTGGACTGCACTATGAAAGATAAATGAATCAGAGTACTTGAATCAGAGTATCTCTGTCACCAAGATGGACATCCAAAGCTCTGGTTTTTCACTATGCCACTAGTGAGGCAGCTTCATGAGGTCAATACCCCTCTTAAACCCAAACATCTTCATTTTCCCATCCATAAAAGTGACAGCACCACTAATATCACAGGCATGGTGGGCAGTATTGACCTTCATCAAGCACATTTTTGAGATCCTTCAGTAGGAGGATCTAGTGTTTCCCAAGGAAGAAGGTCACAGCTAAGAGAAAGCTTTAAATCACAGGTTAGAGAAAGTACTTAGGCTTTTGAGGAAGTACAGCTCAGACAAGAGTTCCCGTGGCCTACATATACAAGGATCTGAGCAAGCAAAAGAGACCCATTGGAGGCCAGGCAACTGATGGGGAGGTAAAAGAAAATGTTTACTCGCCTCTCCTGGGCCTGTCTGGTCATCTACCCACCATAGAATGCAGACCAGCTCCATCACGCAGGCTGGTGGGGGTGGTATTGGGGCACTAGGGAATCACAGAACCATAGAAGACTTGTGGTTCAATTGTTACTTGGCTGTTTCATGGATTTACATGCTTTTATTTTGTAGTTTGAGGGCATAATGCTATCGTCTATGAAAGTTATGCTTACTGTACAAGCTGCTGTGGAAAAAAATGAATGATACATCAAAATAGGAACTGCTTTCACATATTAATGAAATACGTCATCATAAGAACATAAGAAGAGCCCTGCTGGATCAGGCCAAAGGCCCATCTAGTCCAGCTTCCTGTATCTCACAGCGGCCCACCAGGTGCCCCAGGGAGGCATGAGACAACAAGATGCTTGGTCATCACAACCTCTAAACTTGTTCACTTACTGAATAAACTGAAGTCCCTTCTCTATCTCCTCTTTTCTTTTCTGTCTCTCCATTGCTGTCACTGCAGTAAGGAAAAAAAAAGATATATATGTTAAATTTTTACAATTTGTGTGAGTCAGGTCATCAGCTCAGTCTACCCCAGGGTTCACCTTTACCAGTATTTGTGTGTGTGTGTGTGTGTGCGCGCGCGCGCGCGCGTACGGGTGCCCATATACACATTCATCTTTCTCTTTTTCTCTCTCTGTCCTCTTAAAACAAGAAAAAACCCACCACCAAATTAAACTTAAAACATTTGCAATACTGTCCCCTTACACTGGAATGTTTCCTAAATGTAAGTCAGCTGAAAATGAACAGTCCTCCTTCCCTGAAAATTATTGATTATGAGAGAAGCTCCTAACAGCTGTTCAAAGGTAGCTCCATGTACTACACATTCCACTCATCAATGTTTGAAGTTATAAAATTCAGGATGAAGGCTGCTCCCCACTGCTCATAAATGGCATCTGCTGATGTAGCATCATAGCTCATTGTAGCACAACACGGACTGTGGCCTGCACAGAGCAATAAACTTCTGTTCTAATCTCTTTCTAATTCTAAATCTTAAGAGAAGCTGTCACTTGTTGTTAACCTTCATAATTACAAAAGAAATACACTGTAAATGTGAATGCCTCCGTCTACTATCCCCCCACCTTAATGAGAGTTCACACTTGCATCTTAAGATGCATGAAATCTGGATGCTGGAAAAACAATTCATGTTAAAGGTATTATGCCTACAAAATTGCCTGGGTTTCGGCTAATTGCACATCTTCTAGACCAGGGGTCAGGGAACTTTTTTACCTTTTACCCCAAAATATATTTAGATATGCTGACGTTACCCCGGTTCCCCAACCACTGCTCTAAAGGAAATGAATACGCCAGCACAAATAAGGTCCTCCACTATCCCAGCGGCCCCTTCTCCGAGTGTGAGGTAATGGGGGAGGAATGTGCATGCCACTCCTCCGACTTCCCACCGACCTCATGAACACACCAAGGTGCAATGAAATGAAATTCCTGGGGGTAATGGATGGTTGCGCTGCCAAGACACAGCCGGGCATGCATATAGATTCATATGCATGCCCAGCTGTGTCTCAGCAGCGCGACCTTCCATTACCCCCAGGAATGTCATTTTTACCCCATTTGGGGTAATTTACCCCTGTTCCCAGACCACTGTTCTAGACAGACTCATCCACTATCTCTTTGTTCAATTTTGTACATAGTCAAGTGCCCATTTTTTAACCCCTAACCTAAAGGCAGTGCTCAGTTTGCAATATAGTGCAGAAACTATCAGTTATCACATTGGAGATGCTAAAAACTATTCATTGCAATGCAGTGTCCTAGATCCCGTGAGTGTAGATTAGATGTTTACAATCTGAAAGGTGAAAGCCAAAAGGTAGAATGTGAATTATTTATGGTAGTACCACTTGAAGCACAGTTGTGAAACTGAGCAACAAAGTCAACTTGGAAGACAATTAAAGGTAAAGGTTTCCCCATGACCAAATGGTCTAGGGGGGAACCGACTGTAGGGGGCGGTGCTCATCCCTGTTTCTAAGCTGAAGAACAGGTGTTTGTCCAAGGACAAGCTTCCGGGGTCATGTGGCTGGCATTACTATATGCCAAGGAGCACGGAACACTGTGGCCTTCCCACATAAGTAGTACCTATTTATCTACTCGCATTTTCAGATGCTTTTGAACTCTGGGTTGGCAGGAGCTGGGACAAGTGAAAGGAGCTCACTCCGTTGCATGGAACTGCCAACCGGTCAACAGCTCAGCGGTTTAACCCACAGCGCCACCACGTCCCATGAAGACAACTGCAGAATATTAAAAAGTGTGCTGTCCTGGCATTTCAGATTATAACTAAAGGATAGGAAAATTTGTTCTCAGTTAACCTTAGTTGCACTAGGCAAACCAAAAGGACTTTTTAGTTGCTCAGACGCCAAGCAAGATGTAGAGAAGCTGCAGCACAACTAGAATTGCAAATTGCTGGAAAGGATATTTTCCAAATACTGACTGTCTTTATTTGTTAAAAAAAGAAGCAGTCACTGCAGAAAGGAAAAAATATTGCAGAGAAATAAAATTCAAGCAAGATCTAGTGCAAAAAATCCAAGATGCATAAAGCAAACTTGGCAAAAAAAAGGGGGGGGAGTAATTCTGTAGAGGTGCCATAGAAGAAGCAAGGCAGGCTACACACTACAGGATATAATATACACAGTACAGGTATAAACCCTGGTCATTTTGCATATCACCTTAGACCTTGTTCCTAGCCACTATGGGACACAACACATGTTTTGCCAGTGGGTTACAAATTAACTGAACGGCAGAAACACCACAGTGAATGTTAGGAGTCCCAAGTATCCTCCCCCTCTACCAGTTTAGGAACAGCTACAGATTCTACAGAGGAAGCTGGATAATCAAAGCAGTTTTGATACATCCAGTCAAAAGCCACAGACAGAAACTAGCAGGCAGTTTAGCACTTGAAGATGCTACTAAAAACCTAATTTTCATATGCTGACTGGAAATGACATTTTGCATATGATTTTCATGAAAGTGTCAACTCACAACTGGTAGGCATGAGGAATTTATTCTATTTATAACTTGGAATAGGAAACATACAAGATACCTTGAGCCAGCCCTTGATATAGAGGCAAAGGTTTTTTATTTGATTGATTGATTGATTGATTATATTTATTGGCCAGGTATGAGTACCATACTTGGAATTTGATTTCGGCTAATGGCTACATATATACTAACACTAGCACATAAACAATAGACAATAAATACAACAAAAAACAAATGATATTCAATTCAAGTTAGGACACTGCCTCAGTATTTACTCAAAAGTCACCTCAGCATAGTTATGAATTCAACAATTTAATGGCACAAGGAAAAAAACTATTCTTGTGCCTAGATGTTTTAGTGTACAGAGACCTATGTCGGCATCCTATATTTGTCTTCTTATTTACAGTGCTTTAGCAATTTCTGCCACTGCATTTCCAAACCTCTAAAATCCACACACCATGAGGACTGGAAACCTAATTTTATTATGGGAAGCACGGGATCGCTAAGATTCTAATAAGAACCTGACTGTCTGTTTAAATGGGCTTCAAAGATCCAGATGGTCCACAGGCCCCATTTTTGCCCCTTCTCTGCTACATGACATTTGAGACAATCATTTTTAGATCTGGCCCATTTTGCAATGACTTGGTGTTACGATTGTTAACACAGTAGCAGACAGATTGATTAAAGTCTCAAAGTAATGGAGCATAAGAGCCAAACCCTATCAAACTTTTGAGTGCCAATGCAGCCGCAATGCAGCCCTGAGATAAGGGAACAAACATTCCCTTACTTTGAGGAGGCCTCTGTGTCTCCCTCCCCATCACAGGATGCTGCAAACACGCTGTTATCACGACTGCAACTGTGCTGGAAAGCGGGATATGATTGGGTCCTAAATTATCCATGTCCATTTCCTCATAGCCTGGGATGAGTTCATAATTCTCCTCCTCCTGAATTACAGTATTATATGGAATATTTATGTTCCCTCTTTTCAACAACAACAACAACCATAAAAGTTCTCAAAGCTCTTTGCATAAAGTAAGAAGATGGCTCCCAGTTCCAAAGCAGTTCACCACCTGAAGAGAAACAGATATTGGCACCAGACACCGGGAAGAATAGGGACAGATGCTCTCTCACTGCTAAATACTGTGTAACAGAATCACCACACAACAGAATCACAGAATCTTTAGATGCCCTCTTGCCCAGTTAGCAGGGGTCTAGAAACACAGTACTGACCATTTGTATCATTCTTTGTAACTAATTATTGCAGATACATTATTTGTATCCGATATGGTTCTCATCACACCACATATTTTTGCCTCTTTTTCAAAAGAGTACCCAAAGCATACATAGGCCAACTTATCTAGACAGCTACTACAATCCTAAACATCTCAGGCAATATCACTCAATGTAATGGTGACTGTTAAGGCACCCTAAATGCTTAGAAAACAAGGAGAGAAACAAGAAAATTCTCCTCCTATTTGCACGTATCTGCACAGTCCTTGATCCCTTCTGACGGGAAGCCTGCACTGGTTATGGGAAAAGCACATTCTCTCCAGAAACTGTAAAAATGGCAAGATACACGTCGGGCTTGCTGCATTCAGGCAAATTGGGCTGTGTTGTTTTCTGTGAATCAAAGCACAGGTTGGCTGCAGCCAACCAGCTCATCATGCATTAGCAGCGTAGCCTAGAGCTGCAAAACCCAATCCAAGATTACTTTTATGCCACTCACCTTCCTAAAGCTTCAGTCGCTCCAAATACTGACAAATGCCCTAACAAAAAAAAGCCCTGCAGGATGCAGAGGAAGAGGGGAGCAGGGTCCTTTTCACATCAATGGTCCGACCCGTTTCCACTCCCCATTCCCACGGTTTTAACATGATCAGTTTTAACAGGCATATTTATGCAACAGGCACACTAGAGCATTAGTAGCAACCCTTTCCACGGAGACCGTGGCTTGTTTGTGTGCATTCGGGGTGTTTTCTTCCTTGTTTGTGTTTACTGCCGTACTGTTTCAACATTATTCATTTCCTACGCCTTGCACTCATTAACAGCCCTAAGAAAGGCAATGCTTAGTTTAATTCGACTGGAGGAAAAACGAGCCTTACCGACACCAACACCACCCCCATCAAAGGCCTTCGATCCCCGGACTCGCTTAGCAAAGGCGACCCGCACTGCCGCAAAGGCAGGGAGGAAAGCACCGTCTGTGTTTGGCAGCCGCAGTTTCACTACTACCCTCAGCTTGGTGCTACCAAACTCACCATAACCTTCCAGGCTGATAAAATCCCCCCCCCCAAAAAAAATCCTTGCCTTTTTCATTTTTTAAATAAACGTTTCCATCGTGCTAAACAAATCTACGGTCACTTTTCCCCATGCAATCAGCAACCGAGCATCAGTAATCAGGCAGCGGCACAATATGTCCCTAGGGAACTCCGTTGCATCTGGGGAAAGTGCTTTAGAAAAGGGGTTTCATTAACAATTGCATGCAGCTAGTACTTTTTCAGCAAGGTTGGAAAAAATGTATATATCTATCGGAACCCCCGAACAGTAGCAAGTTTCCCATCGCTCTATTCGCAACTCCAGCCACACTCACTCTTTCCCCACCCCCAGGTTGCACCCCAAAAAGGGAAAGACGGGCTGAAAGGAGGATTTTTAAGGATTCGGTTCCAAACTAGGTTTTTACAGAAATAAGACGATTTACGTGAGTTTCCGATCATATTCGCTTCTGCTTGGCGTTAAGCAGCGTCTCCCGTTAGAAATGCTTCCGACGCGCTTCTTCTGCAAAGGCTGCCCTGTGCTACGAATCTGCATGTCCTCGGGGTAGGGGTATTTTGTCAAATCTCTTTCCCCGCCGCTTCCTTGAAAAAGAAGGAAATAATAACCAACTCACCTCTGTAGTCTCCCTCCACTATGCTCAACTCTCCTTGATAAATGGTATGATATTACTAGAAATATTATTAGAGTATTATTACTATTATTACTATTAGTAATAATACCAGTAATTGTTATTTAATTACAGAAAGCAGCATTCTGTTCCTACAGCTGCTACCCCTGCAGCTCCTTCCATGTGCCTCTTGGTCTTTTTTACTTTCATTTCCAGGTCTCTAGCTCAGCTTCACCAGCCAGGCAAAAAATGCTTCCTTGGGATCCCTCCAGGTCCTAAAGGCCATCTGTTTCCCCCATTCACATAAACGAGTCTTCCCTATGGTGATTTTTTACTTACATTAGCAAGGAAAGGGATGAGCAAGGATAGGTAAGACAGCAAAGGAAACAAATCAGCAACATTACTAAGATAAATACATTTCCTTGTAACATTAAATGTGAATCTGCTGTTAGGTCCATAAACCTTGGCCGTTTACACAGCACTGAATAAAAAAAAAGACTATTTGCAACAATTTCCTTGAGAGATAGAGATAGATATACAAAAAATATCAAAGATTCAATCTGTGGCTGCAGTCCTATACACATTTACCTGGGAGCAGTGGTGTCATCCAAATGATTTAGGAACAGGTACTCACTTTTGATTGGCACTTGTCGGGGTCCACCCACCGGAAGTGATGTCATAAGCCAGAAGTGATGTCGCGGCAGGAAGTCATGGCAGGAAGTGATGTCATGATTGTTGCTGTGGATGTGATCATGTTTGTAATAACTTCAGCTTGTGGTTAGTGTTGATTTAACTTCTATTGCTTTGCTTTCTAGAGATGTGGATATTGCAAGGAGCTGACAAGGAGCAGGAGGGGGAATGGGCGACCAAAAAAAGACCGCGTGGGGGCTGGGGCTGGGGGGAGGCTGCAGAAGGAACCGGGATGCTGGATCTGCGTGGCTGGAGGGTGCGGGAGCCCCAGGCAGCCTACCTTCTCATGATTGCTGCCTTATTCCCAGGTCTCCCTTGCCGCTGCTGCTGCTGCTGCCACCGCCTCCGGTCCTCTCGCTCTGCCGCTGCTGCCGCTGCTGCCGCCACCACCACACTGCCTGCCTGCCTGCCTTCCTCCTCACAGAAAGTGCAGGCAACGGCTGCGGGCGTGCAGTACGCATGTGCAGCTGCTGAGCCAACCAGCCGACAGGGCCAGCTTCGAGTGGGCAGGGCCAGCTCAACTTCTAGGAACCGATACTCGCGTAGTGGTGCGTAGTGGGTGCATGACATCACTGCCTGGGAGTACGTCCCACTAAACTCAATGGGGCCTCCTTCTGAGTAGGCATGCACAGGATTGCACTGTATGCCACATTTAGTTCTGAGACCCAAATCAGGACAGCATTCCAAAGCACAGTTACCTGGTAGTAAATCTCATTTAACTCAGTAGGGTGTATTTCTGAGTAAATCTACATAGAACCTGTCAATTTCTTCCCCATTCTTGTTATGTCCTTTCCCTGCAATGGCATGAGTGTAACATGAGATAACAGTGTAACCCTATGTATATAAGATATTTACTCAGAAGTTAGTCTTCCTGGCTTACCCTTACCTTTCCAACGAGTGAGCAGCTCCTCTGATCCTTGGAGGGGGCGGATGCCACTGGGAACAACGCAAAGTCGCTCTGGGCAGTGGCGGGGGAGGGGGTTGTGGTGCCACCCCCTGCCGGGTGGTGCCCAGGAGCATTTGCCCCCCCCTTGACCTCCCTAGGTCCACCAATGTCACAGACTCCAGGCAGTTTATATAGAAGTGCCTTCAGAGGTGCACTTCCAGCTTAGTGAAAACCAGAACTGCACCTTAGAAGGCTCCAGCAGGCCTTCTGGGGTGTGGGGAGGCTGCACATGGCCTCCCTGCACCTCAGAACACCTCTAGATGTCACCAGAAGGCACTTCCTGTCACTTCTGGAGGTCCTTTAATGGCTGCGAACTACAGATTTGCTTCTTTGCAGGTGTTGGTATCCACAGGGGTCTGAAACAGATTCCCCATGGATACCAATGTCGGACTGTATTATTGTGAATATTGATATGTCACTTTTCAACAAAAAGATCACAAAGAGATTTGCATAGCAACATAATATCTCCTTAGTCACTGCCAGTTCAGACCCCTTCAATATAAATGTATGGCATTTAGAATGTTTCAGCCCAATGTGTATCAGTTTACACTTACACTGAACTCATTTACAATTTTATTGTCCATTTACTCAATACAGAAATGGCCGTTGGAACTCTTCACAATCTGCTTGAGCAAATGTGGTTCTGTATAATTTGATGCCATGTACTGACGTGGCTACTTCACTGTTCACCTCTGACTCCAGATGATTTATGAACAAGTTAAGTAATACTGGTTTCGTTCCTAATCCTTGAAGAAATCCAATGCTTGCTTACTTCCATTCTAAGAAATTTCTGTTTACTCCCACCCTCTGCTCACTCACTGTTGTGTGGTAACTAATTCATGAGAGAATAGATTCTTATTGCACAACTGCTAAGCTTGCTTAGGAAACTTGGAAAGGGACATTTTTTTTAAGCATTTGGACATGGCCAGCCCAATCCTAACCAGGACTGGAGCAGGCCACCTGACTGGCCTGCACCATATCCAGGCCTGGTGGGGAAGTGGCTGTGGTGCAAATTGGGGACATATGCAGCGTCGTCATTCAGCCGGAATGCTGGGCGGGGGGGAACGGGTGAGCAGCAGCTCGCCCATCGTGTTCCAGTCCGTTTCACCATCTTCCCCACCCCCGCAGGGACATATGTCCGCCAATCCTATGGGGCTACTCGGATCTGTGCCAGCAAAATCATTGGCATAGATTCAAGCAGACCATGGGATTCGAACCCCTGCTGCCATCTCAACAACTTATTCCTGGCTAAAACAGCACTAGATATTGGGAGCCGGTCTCCAATTAAAGAATTACTACCATTTGACTTGCGGTTTAACCCCAACACCTTAAAATAACATTCTAACCGCAAGCACGTAAATAATTATTGGGGTCATGTCAGGACATTCAGGGAATCCCCGACAAACGCGCTGTCAAAATAAGAACTGTCAAAATGTTTTAAAAGGGGAAGGGGTGTTCTTTTATGAATGGGGCACATAGTTTTATGAATGGAAAAGCATTTTCATGAATGAATTGAAGTATTTTATGAACGGACTGATGTTACTTCCTCATTGCTCCTCGACTGAGTTGTGAGCACCAGCGTTGGTCTTGCGTGACCTGAGAATCTCGTCCGATGGAGGGTAGCACATTTCACCCATTTTGGCTCGTGTCTCTGGCGGCATTTCGAGCTGCCCTAGAACTTGCCCCCTCATGGTACACACAAGCACAACTCAGTCGAGGACATTTGCATGAATTTGAGCATAGATTAACTTTGATACTGTACATAATGATGACCCCTTGCTCCTGTATGATTGTAATGTCTTTAACCTTTTGCTTACCCCGCACTTTTGTTAATCAGATGTTACCCATCTACCCACACCTCCACAATCAGGTTCCTTTGTCCACCACATCCCAGCGATCGTCCACTTCCCCAATCCTTTGTCTCAGCCTCACGATTAGCCCTTCCTCCACGGTGCCACTCACCTCCTGTGGCAAAGGGCATGACTGGCACTGTCCAACCAAATTACGCCATAACTTCCAGGGCCAATCAAAGGTTCCCAAAATCAGAAGTGCACCAATAATCAAGCTTGCAATGATCAGATGTACATGATTGGTTGTTTTTCTCCTCTTTTACATGCATAAAGGTATAAATGTATGTGTATCTGTCTATTTGGCACGCAATTAGGGTGCCCTTTTGCACACACGGTTTGCGACTTGTTACGTCCTTGGTTGCAATGAAGTGAACTTATTTTTTCTTGAATGCCGAAGTCCAGCTGGCATTCTTTCACGTCGACTCTTTTGGTAAGCTATAGCAAGAGATCCCGGGATGGCCGGGATCAAATGGTTGGACTGGGAAGGTTTCGCTTGCTTTAATAGGAGTGGAGAATGCACGCCGGGGAAATGAAAACCTCAGAATTTGGTGGCTCTGGTCTCGGTGCATAAAGAGACAGGGGCCCTAGGAAATCTCTCTCTCCTTTGAGTGATTTCCTCCCACTTCACTGGGAGGAATATAATTATATAATGGAATATATAATTATATATAATGTTGGCTACTTTTCTGAGATTAAATTTTAGTGATCAGGTGCACATTTTTGTTTAGAAGATCACTAATTTTCCTTTTAAGTGATATATAAACTCCTGGACTTATGCCATCTGGTAACCTCATTTTTTTTAACTCGTTGATTAGTCTAAGAACTTTATTTCTTGTCATCTTTGACTCAAAATCCTATGCATCCTTTCCTGGGAGTAAGCCCCATTGAGCCAAATGGGGCTTACGTCTGTGGAGGCATGCCTAGGCTAGGATTGTGCTGTCATTTATATGCCCTCTCTGAAAAGAGGCTCAGGCATAGGTTATCTGTCCAATGTCTTCCATAATGAAGAATTCATTCAACGTCTCTGCAATATCCTTATCCTCCATCATCTAACTGTAAATACTTTCCTGGCTGATTTCCTACTTCTGACATATTTTAATGGATGTTTATTTTTAGACATGGGGTGCAATCCAATAAACCAGTGGTTCCCAAACTGTGAGTCATGACCCATTATTGGGAATTAAAACTGGGCAATTCACCCTTAAGGGGCGTGGCCCAGTTATGGGTGCCCCCCCCCACAGTGCTGCTGCAATTGCGGCATCACAGGGCACCCAGGGACAATCAGGAAGTGCTTTCCATATGAAAAATGGGCTTTATTCTGCATCAGGGAGGCCCACAGATGGGTCTGCGGGCCTCCCAGACCCCTCCAGACCTCAGCGTGACCTCCAGGTAAGTGCTGAAGATCTTGGGCGTCCCCTGGCACCATGACCGCAGTACCACCCCACCCTGCCCTTGCAACTACTTAGTGACTTCCCAATGTCCGAGTAGGACTTGAGAACAGCTGCTATAACACTTTTCAAAGAGGATGTTTCATTGAAATACATGAGAGTTTCTTCTGAGCAGATATGCATAGGATTGCCCTGATAATTTTTAAGCAATATAGTCTTCAACTTCTTTTTTTTAACCTTGTCATCAACTTATATTTGCTTGCCTGAGTTTGTGAGGAATGCTTGATATGTGTTGAACATACACTGCCTGCTGTCTATGAAATGAGTAGGCTCCAAGGATCTGTATGGAAGCTGAAATGTTTGCAGCTCGAAACATCCAGCCCCTGCTGACCCAGCACTATTGCAAGGCCTGCACAAAAGCACCAACACAGCTGTCCATAACCTGGATGCCTGTAACACAGTGTATGATTGTTACTAATCTGGTCAGAAACTGTTTACGTTTCAGTAAGTGGTTTAGGGCAATTTATACCCCAATCCAAGGCTGCTTGAGTGCCAGTGCTGCTCCCATAGCACCGGCACTGGGTGTTGCAAATGTGCCATAAAGCACACTTGTGGCACCCAAAGATTAAGTGGCACCAGCAGGGAGGCCTGGGCCACCCCATTGACACTGCTGCAGGAGCCCTGGCTGCCAGCGGAGAGAAGGTAAGTGCCAAGTGGCTTAGGGGCATGGGGAGGGTGGCATGGGGGTGGGAGAAGATGTTTCTGGGGGAGGGAGAAGGGTGTATCAGGAGAGGGGCAGGCCCAGGACAGGAGTGGGACCGGTGGAGGCCTCCTGCACCAAATCCTGTCCCCTATGTCAGATTTGAAAGACAGTGAAATAGCAGGCACAGACTCAATAAGCCACATTGAGCAGGCTGGGGCTTTACTTGGTGTAAAGGGACAAATGTCCCCTTCAATGAGACTTCCAGGCTACTCACATCTATGACAGGATGCAGCGGCTGCTGTTTGGCACTGGTGCTCTTGTGCTGGATAAAATTGGGCTTTTAGGCTGAAAACTTACATAAGGTTACATGGAAATCAGTCCCATTAAACTCAGTGGTTCTTTAAACTAGTTCTAATAATGAATGCATATGATTGCACTATTATCTATTAAAATTCCATCTTCAAATGTGCATTTGTTATTATAATATACCAAAATGATTGCCAAATCACAGGGCTATAAAGAAGTTACATCTTATAGTGATACACAGTGTATCAAATACAAGTATCTATTATACACGATACAAACCTCTATATGAAATCAAACCACAATGTCATAATAATTTAATAGAAATACCAATATTTCTACCCTTTTGATAGTGTCTTAATAAGCAAGGCTCACAGACAGAACTTCAAAAGGTGCAAGGTAACACAGAGATGCAGTGATATGGACCTGTGGAATTTCTGCCTGTTGTGCAGGTATCAAAGAAACACGGGCTCTGGCCAGAAAAAAAAAAAAAGGTGACAACCCAACTGGGAGTCCTTGTCAGGTGCCTCTGTATCCGCTTGCCTCAACCGCTTATCTCCTAGCAACAACTGTGATGAACAGCCTCCTCCCACTTTTCCAGAAAGTTATTTAAAAGAGCTTCTTTTAAAGAAAACTACAAGTCCCAGGATGGCTTGCGGCAAACAGAACGAAAGGCCTGCGTTCTTGTACCTTCTGGCCGGAACGCCTTTGAGGGAAAGGAGGCGGGGGTGGAAAAGATTGCGGAGGGAAGCCGTCTGCGCAAGCGCAAAAGGGCGAGAGGCTAACGAGCGAATCACAACCCAGGAAACAAAACTGCCGGCTTTCAAATCCTCCGCCTCCGTTAACGCCATCATCCTCGCGGGCTGTGGAGGCAGCAATAGTGGCTGAAACGTGACAGGCTAGAAGCGGACGCCAAGCAGGTAAAGCCATCGCGAGGGTCGCCCCGCATAGGCGTGGGGGGGGGGTTGGCCGGCTTGAGCGCTCATGGGGGGGTTGCGGGGGGGGGGGGCGGGCGAGGAGCGCGGCGGCTTCGTTGCCGGAGGTTGAGGCTTTCTTTGCCTCTCCCCCCCCCCGCCACGCGTAAGGGTGGGGAAGGCTCGTGCGTCAGCCGGTGGGGCCGGGGCACCGGCACGTGCCTTTCTACCTCCCTGGCAACGCGTGTAGCTGTTTCGGCGCAGTCTCCACTTAGACACGCGTCGCGGGCTGCTGCTGAATCCGTGCCGGGGGGATTCAGACGTCCCGCCTCTGCTAAAACTCCCCGCCGCTTCCTTGTATGACGTCGTGCCCGCCGCGGCTCAGCACTTCCAGATCCCCGTCAGGATGGCCCGGCAGGCTTGGCCGCCTCGTGCAACTTTTGCGCTGCGGGTGTCTTCAGAGGTGCCACCGCCGCGTCATGACGCCAGAAGTCTTCCTTTTATTTCTTAAAAGACTTAACCACTGTCGTGTGGACGGCTGCTTAGAGCGGAGGGAGAAAAAGGGGTTGGAAACTGAACTAGCTGAATAAAGAGCAAAATTGTATCTGTCCGGATTGACTAAGTGGGTATCTGTTGAACACAATGACAAGTTTTAAATAAGAGCTGCATCGGTGCATTCAGGTGACTTGACTCTTATTTAAAGTCATAACAACCGAACAACAAAGATTAACTAGCATTTTGGCTTTTGGGAAGTTATTCTTCTGAGAATGAAGACCATCTGTTGACCTGTATGACAACTTAGTACTTAATTGTCACTGTTTCTGAATTGATGAGATGCTTTACATGTTGTGCTATGTGGTTTCAGTGATGTTTGGAACAGAAAACTATGTACTGCATCTCAGAACATAAGCCCACATATTCTCTTTTTTATTTATATTATTATATCCTGTTTTTCTCCCTGAGGGACACCCAAAGTGACTTATAAACATAAAAACCATGTTTGAAACAATAAATTTTATATACAAAAATTAAAGTAGCCTTAAACAATAGAACAACCCAGAAATCATAAAGCACCAAACCAGTAGCATTAAGAAAGCACAGAGCCCATCAAATCTAAAACATTTTGGAAGTAAATATCCTAGATAAATAACCAGAAGAATAATTTAAAAAGAAATGTCTTTAGGCCCTGCTGGAAAGCATCTAAGGAGGGAACATTTGTAAATAGAGAAGAATGGAGTACCATAAGATTGGTGCCACTACTGAGAAGGCCCTATTTTTTTTTGCTGCCACCCTCTTCCCTCAATAGGCGATGGCATCTGTAAAAGGGCCTTCTCTAATGACCGGAGGGGCAAACCTGTACAGAAGAAGGCAATCTCTCAAATACCCTGATCCCAGTCTGTATAAAGCTTTAAAAATCAAAACCAGCATCTTGAACGGGGCCTAGAAATGAACAGAGTCAACCCACTTATCATCAGCAATCACATGGGCCAGTGCATTCTGCACTAATTGCAGTGTCTGAACCCTCTTCAAAGGTGTAGAGCAGAGGTCCCCAAACTTTTTTGTCCTGTGGACCACTTTCCGAATTTTTTTTTTGCCGTAGACCCCCTGCCTGCCTAATATTAAATTTTCCTAAACTTTATGTCGTCAAATATGTTTTTCACAGCTGACACAGTGCTGTTCACTTTGATAGGGCTTTGTAAAAAAAGAAAACGAACTTAAATTTTTTATTCAGACCTTTATTGAAACAATTAAATTAAAAATTTAAAAATCCTATAATTGCCTAATTTAACATGTCCGTGCACCCCCCCACAGTTTTCAATGAACATTGCAACCCTCCAGTTTGCAATAAATATTGCAACCCCCGCACCTGCCGTTTTCAATAAATATTTTAGCCTACCCCCTAGTTTTCAGTAAATATTGCAGCCTCCCAGTTTTTAATAACTATTGCAGCCTCCCCACCCTTTAGTTTTCAATAAATATTACAGCCCCCCCAGGCCCCTTTATTTCACTAACCTCTAGAAATATCTTCATCCTTGCTCTTCTTGCTTCTCTGCGCGCTCTCTGCCTTCTGAATGACGCTGAGGCGACCTTGGGGTCATGCCAGCGTCATTCATATGGGAGGGAGGTGCTGCGGAGGAGACAAGCTCTCCGGCGGTACATTCCCTGTGGATCTTGGCGCTGCGGCGCAAGTTTTTTTTTTAACATGCGCCTTAGAGCCAGGATCCACAGGGAGTCCATGTAAGTAGGGTGATGGAGCTTCCTCTCTGTTACCCCCTCTGTTCAATTTGCAAGAATTATAATAAAGTCCAAAACGTATCGTACCTACTCATATAATTAATTATTTCAAATTTAAAATATCTTAAAGTTTACGAAACGCCTGAAATAATGATTTTGATGGGTGGACCCCCATTTACATATCGTGGACCCCCAAATTTTTTTGTCGCTGACATGGACCCCCTGAAAGTCAAAATCGACCCCTGGGGGTCTATATAGACCACTTTGGGAACCATAGGTGTAGAGCATGTTACAATAGTCTAATCTTGATGTTACGATGGAATGGATCACTGTGGCCAGATCTGCACGATCCAGGTACTGTCACAGCTGGTGCACTGGCTGAAGCTGGGCAAAGGCACTCTTGGCCACAGCCACCACCTGGAAATCCAGGAGCAGCTGCAAGTCCAGGCTGCAAATCTGCTCTTTCACGGGGAGTACAACCCCATTCAGAACAGAACGATACTCTACCACCTGCGTCTTGGATTTCTGAAGATTTCAGGAGAACGTCTTTTCTTGCCCAGATTTAATTTCAGCTTGTTAGCATACAAAGGTTGTGGAAGGTTAGATGAAATCCAACAAAAGGGGTAAGCCCATAGATGAAATTTGAAGTGTGGTTAAAATTGAAAGTGGCTGAATCTGCAAATCAGTGAAAGTCAAGTGGATGAAAGGCTCTGATATTGTTGTACAGTAATGCCTCCTATAATACAGTTTCATTATAGCATTCTTTTTGAGTGTAGTTTCTACAGTACTAGAAAAAAGTTAAAATCCATAAAACTATTCAGAAGTTTAGTGCAGAAAAGTATAGGTGACTGTGCTGTGGTTTCAGTCGATAGAAACTGCATATTCTGGCTTACACTGTGCCAGTTGGAGCAGTGTGTGCTGGCTAGTATAGGCCAGGAATGCCTTGAGAACAGCAACAGTGGGCAAGGCAATCTACTGTAGATATTGTTGTCATCCGCAACAAGACGTTTGTAGTTCCTGAGTCAAGGCCATCCTCCTGGGAGTAGTTTCTCCCATCTTTCACCCCTGCCAGTAACAACAGCTGTTGGTCAGTTACATAGCAGGCTCTGGTCTAATGCACTGGTGAGTAGGGTTCTGAGAGCACATCTGCACTGTTATAATTCCCCCCCCCCGGTAGCACTGTTTCTAACGGCACTCTGTTTTTGAGAAACATGCTTATAGTGTTATAGGTGGGAGTGTTTTTTGGTGATATTTTTCCCAAAATTGATTAAAATAGTACATTTCAGTGTTGTTGTTGTTGTTGTTGTTGTTGTTCAGTCGCTAAATTGTGTCCGACTCTTTGCGACCCCATGGACCACAGCACGCCAGGCCTCCCTGTCCTCCACTAGCTTCTGGAGTTCACCCAATTTCATGTTCATTGCTTCGGTGACACTATCTAACCATCTCATCCTCTGCCGCCCCTTCTCCTTTTGCCTTCAATCTTTCCCAGCATGAGGGTCTTTTCTAAAGAGTCCTCTCTTCTCATGAGGTGGCCAAAGTACTTGAGCTTCAGCTTCAGAATTTGTCCTTCCAGGGAGCAATCAGGCTTGACTTCCTGGAGGATTGACCGATTGGATCTCCTTGCAGTCCAGGGGACTCGCAAGAGTCTTCTCCAACACCATAATTCGAAAGCATCTATTCTTCGGCGCTCTGCCTTTCTTATGGTCCAGCTCTCACATCCATACATTGCTACTGGGAAAACCATCGCTTGGACTATGCGAACCTTTGTTGGCAGGGTGATGTCTCGGCTTTTTAGTAAGTTGTCTAGGTTTGCCATAGCTTTTCTCCCAAGAAGTAAACGTCTTTTAATTTCAAGGCTGCAGTCACCATCTGCGGTGATCTTGGAGCCCAGGAAAATAAAGTCTGTCACTGCTTCCATTTCTTCCCCTTCTATTTGCCAGGAAGTGATGGGAGTGGTTGCCATGATCTTAGTTTTTTTAATGTTGAGCTTCAAGCCAATTTTGGCACTTTCCTCTTTCACCCTCAGCAGAAGGTTCTTTAGGTCTTCCTCACTTTCTGCCATTAGAGTGGTATCGTCGGCATGAGGTTGTTGATATTTCTCCCAGCAATCTTGATTCCAGCTTGTGAATCATCCAGCCCTGCCTTCCTCATGATGTACTCTGCATATAAGTTAAATAAGCAGGGTGACAGTATACAGCCTTGTCGTACTCCTTTCCCAATTTGAAACCAGTCGGTTGTTCCATGTCCAATTCTAACTGTAGCTTCCTGACCCGCATACAGGTTTCTCAGAAGACAGATCAGGTGGTCTGGTACTCCCATCTCTTCAAGAACTTGCCACAGTTTGTTGTGATCCACACAATCAAAGGCTTTAGCATAGTCAATGAAGCAGAGGTAGATGTTTTTCTGGAACTCTCTGGCTTTCTCCATGATCCAGCAAATGTTGGCAATTTGATCTCTAGTTCCTCTGCCTCTTCGGAAACCAGCTTGTACATCTGGGAGTTCTCGATTCACATACTGCTGAAGCCTAGCTTGTAGGATTTTGAGCATGACCTTGCTAGCATGTGAAATGAGTGCAATGGTGTGGTAGTTCGAGCAATCTTTGGTATTGCCCTTCTTTGGGATTGGAATGTAAACTGATCTTTTCCAGTCTTGTGGCCACTGCTGGGTTTTCCAAATTTGCTGGCATATGGAGTGCAGCACTTTGACAGCATCATCTTTTAAGATTTTGAGTAATTCCGCTGGAATGCTGTCACCTCCACTAGCTTTGTTGTTAGTGATGCTTTCTAAAGCCCATTTGCCTTCACACTCCAGGATGTCAGGTTCGAGCTCAGTGACTGCACCATTGTGGTTATCAGGAACATTTAGATCGGCCTTATATAGTTCCTCTGTGTATTCTTGCCACCTCTTCTTAATGTCATCTGCTTCTGTTAGGTCCTTGCCGTTCTTGTCCTTTATTGTGCCTACCTTTGCACGGAATTGTCCTTTGACATCTCCAATTTTCTTGAAACGATCTCTAGTCTTTCCCATTCTATTGTTTTCCTCTATTTCTTTGCATTGCTCATTTAGGAAGGCCTTCCTATCTCTCCTTGTTGTTCTCTGGAAATCTGCATTGAGTTGGGTATATCTTTCCCTTTCTCCCTTGCTTTTGGTTTCCCTTCTTTCCTCAGCTATTATATTTGTAAAGTCTCGGCATACAGCCACTTTACGTTCTTGCATTCCTTTCTCTTTGGGATGGTTCTAGTTGCTGCCTCCTGTACAATGTTACAGACCTCCATCCAAAGTTCTTCAGGCACTCTGTCTACCAAATCTAAGCCCCTGTCACCTCCACTGTGTATTCGTATGGGATCTGATTTAGGTCATACGTGGAGGGCCTAGTGCTTTTCTCTACTTTTTTCAGTTTAAGCCTGAATTTGGCAATGAGAAGCTCATGATCTGAGCCACAGTTAGCTCCAGGTCTTGTTTTTACTGCCTGTATAGAACTTCTCCACCTTTGGCTGCAAAGAATGTAATCAATCTGATTTTGATGTAGACCATCTGGTGAAGTCCATGTGTACAGTCGCCGTTTGTGTTGCTGGAAAAGCGTGTTTGCTATGACTAATGTGTTCTCCTGACAAAACTCTATCAGTCTTTGCCCTGCTTCATTTTGTACTCCAAGACCAAACTTGCCTGTTACTCCTATTACCTCTTGACTGCCTACTTTAGCATTCCAATCCCCCATGATGAGAAGGACATATTTTTTGGGTGTTAATTCTAGAAGCTGTTCTAGGTCTTCATAGAAACGGTAAACTTCTTCCTCTTCAGCACCAGTGGTTGGGGCGTAGACTTGGATTACTGTGATGTTGAAAGGTTTGCCTTGGATCTGAATTGAAATCATTCTATCATTTTTGAGGTTATGCCCCAGTATTGCTGTTCTCACTCTCTTGTTCACTATGAAGGCTACTCCATTTCTTTTGAGGGATTCCTGCCCACAGTAGCAGATGTAATGGTCATCTGAATTAAACTCTCCCATTCCTGTCCATTTTAGTTCACTAACTCCCATGATGTCGATGTACAGCCTTGACATCTCACGTTTGACCACATCTAGCTTACCTTGATTCATAGATCTGACGTTCCAGGTTCCTATGCAGTATTGTTCTTTGCAGCATCGCACTTTCCTTTCACTTCCAGACACATCCTCAGCTGAGCTTCCTTCCAGTTTTGGCCCAGCTACTTCACTCTTTCTGGAGCTACTAGTACTCGTGTTCTGTTCTTCCCCAGTAGCATTATGGACACCTTCCGACCTGAGGGTCTCATCTTCCAGTGTCATATCGTTTAGCCTTTTTGTTCTGTAATCCATGGGGTTTTCTTGGCAAGAGTACTGGAGTGGGTTGCCATTTCCTTCTCCAGCAGATCACGTTTAGTCAGATCTCTCTACTATGACCTGTCCATCTTGGGTAACCCTGCATGGCATAGTTCACAGCTTCATTGAGCTACTCAAGCCCCTTCGCCACAACAAGGCAGTGATCCATGAAAGGGTTATGTGTTTTTATTTTATATTCCCATTTTATTTATTCTCATTTTTATTAATTTTAAATGCTTTAAAAGTGTACTAGGTAGATGATGTAGTGTCAGCAGATGTAGCCACAGTATTATTTCTAATTGGAAAAGTAATCTGTTTTAATTTCTGTAAAATACTTTAAACACCAACATGCGGTGTTTTGTGTCTTTTTATTTGAATATTTTAACCTCGAAAAGGCTGTGTTTTGTGTTTTTTCTGTGGTGTTTAACCAAAAAAAAAATCCCACCCCTAGTTATATATTGCTGTATTCTAGTGACTGCTGGCTTCTGAGGTGGGCCTGATGTAAATAGCATCCAGGAAACTGGACCCCAGGAAAAAAGACTTGGGTGAAGGTTTTGTTTCCAGCATTCTCTCTACCCATGGAAAAGCACTGTGAGCCAACTGTCACTTCTCCCCAACATTCAGTCACATTGAGGGAATCTGCTTCTCTAAACTCCTATATGCACTTATCTGGGAGTTCATTCAATTCAGTAGGGATTACAGTACTTCTGACAACACGTACATAGACTTGTACTTTTTATCTCTTAATATAAGGCAAGCTACACATAACTGAGTGGAATTGAGAATAGATCTGTATAGTGATTTGAATTTAGAGATTGCTTATCTTTATCTATTGACTGAGGTAATATAAGGTTCTCTGAACAGAAAGTTAAAGCAATAGCTGAGTAAGCATTCAGCTTGAAACCAGATAATTTTAAAAAATGAGAAGAATACTAGTGCCTGAAAATATAATTAGGCCTGCGGGGAATGTGACACCTCCAGTCCAAAAATAGCAGTCATGATGTTTTCTTCTCAAATGTAGGGAGCAACAGTAGTGCAGTAGACATTCTGGTGTAGGCATTAAATAAGAAATAAGTGATGCTGTTTGTTATATAATATGACACTTCAGGACAAAAGAAACCAAACACAACAAGACAGAATTCCTCATCTTTAGGCCATCTATGGACTGGAGAAATATTCTTCAGCGTATGAGGGAAAACTTGAATGATGGCTATTCAATTTAGCTTACAGCACAAGGGATACAGGTTCATATTGCTTTTCTGCAGATTCGGAACCTGCGGCTTTGACTAACCTTTAAGGACCTCCCAGATGCAACTGGAATCTTGTTCTGGTTGCATTCAGAGCCCCTGTGAGTTTGCAACCTGCAGATCTCGTATCCGTTGGGAGTCTAGGAATGGATTCTCCACAGATACTGAGGCCAGACTGTGCATAGATACTATAGAGCAGTGCTTACCAAACTTTAGCACTAGGATCCACCTTTTAAAATCGCGGGGTATTGTGACCCAAAAGACAAAGAAGAAGCCATAGGAAGACTCAGTCGTTCCCTTACCTTGGGGTAAAGATTGGAACCACTGATTTAGGATTCGTATGGAAGGCCAGGCAAAGGGGAACGCAAGGCCCTAGAATGGTCCTGATCTGATGAATGTGGAGCTCAACAAATGCTCTAGAAAGTAGTCCACCACCATAGATGTGCCCTACTCTCATAGTGATCTCAGACAGTTCAGTGCCTATATGATGATGATGGCTTGAGAATAGCTTCTCTTATTTCTGGTAAAAGAACTAAGCATGCATCAGAAAGAGGACATTGATTGCTCATACTCCTTTCCAAAAACGGCACAACACCTCTACCAGGAAAGTGTTTTGTTTCCTTCCCATTATCTTTGTACTCCAGACATAATTGTTTTACTATCTGGACTGAGATTCGAGAAAATAAAATTAATATTTCTTGAATGAATCGGGAATTTACTTCTGGGTTTGGATGTGGCCTTTGAGGTTCTGCTGGGTGATGAATTTGACTCTCCAACTATTTGATGCAGTTTCCCTAATTCATCCTCCATTTCCTGACACGAGTTCTTTCCTGAAATGTGCTGAAACTGTGAATGCTAAAGCTGCATTATGTATGTGGAACTTTGCTAGTGCGTAAAACAATGGTTCTGTTAACTGTGGCTTTTATTGCCTCTTCAGTAGAAACCATCTAATCCACTGCCTTTGGAAACAGCATGTGGTGACGTGTATTCTTTTTTTGTTTGTTTATTCCCACCCCCCTAACATCTGACATGGCCTGTTTGCTTTGACTCAATTAGGTAGATATTTCTGTCCATAGGAGCAGATTTTTACCGTAGTCTATTATATTCTGAGCACTCTTGTTCTAGTGGCATACTATAATGTAGAAAGCCAAAGGTGGTTAATTCTGTTGAATTTGTTGTTTTATAGCTAATAAGTTTCATGATTTGACTTTAATCCCATTTTCCCCACCTCCGCTATTAAGAGCCTATTTCTTGGGGATTGGTACACCACTTCCATCTCTTCTTTTTTTGCTTTTGCATTGATACCGAATAATTTTTCATTTCAGCACCTTTTCCAACCAGTAACAGTTTGGCATAACCCAGAAAATGGCGTCGGAAGACATTACTAAACTAGCTGAGTCGCTTGCTAAAACCCAGATGGGCGGAGGGCAGCTGAGTTTCAAAGGCAAGAGTCTAAAGCTGAATACTGCAGAAGATGGTAAGAGTAACGGAGTGGTGGTGTGCCTTCCAAATCATTTATTAAGAATTTTTATTTGCCGATTATGCTTGTTTCTGGTAAAAAAGGATTATAGCCCAAGGCTTACTGAACACAATGGGCTTATTTGTGAGTAAAATAACACCATTTTCAAACAACTCGACTTATAAGGTAGTTAGCCCAGTCAAAGATATTTGGATATGTACTGCAGTAATCTTTACAGTAGTTAAAGTATATTTCAAGGAGAATTATAGTCAAAATTCAGTCTCCCCCAGCGTTCTGTGGGTTTCTATTGAGGACAGTGAGGTGGGCATAGGAGGCCAGAAGGAGCATGGATTTGCAGGGTCTGTTGTGGGTCCTTATTTGTAAACCTTTTTCAGTTTTGTACAGCTTTATTATAAAACTAGATCACTAGTTTTGTACAATTAACTATACATACTGGTTGCAGCCACTTAATTTTATGATAGACATCTAATCCATGCTGAAACCCTTGATTGATCAAGTATCATTTATGTTTTCACACCTTGCTGCTGCACCTTGCCGTGGCATATTTTTAGCATATGTAAATGTTATTGCCATGCTTTTGGTTAGCAGCTCAAGTGCACACAATTGTGCCTTCAAAATTTTCAAGAAAATTGGTGTTCTGCTGCCGTTTGAGGGTCAGGAGGGACTCTTGGCGTTTGGATCTTGGATTTGGGCATTGAACTGGGATCTGGAAGATCAAGTTCAAATCTCTGCTCAGCCATGAAGCTTACTGGGTGACCTTGGGCCAGTCTCTATCAGCCTCGCCTTGTTAACAGGGTTGTTGTGAAGCCAAAAGGAGGGAAGGAACTCTGTACATCTCCCTGAACTCCTTGGAGGAAGGGCAGTGTAAAAATGTGAAAAGTAAATAATGATGTGTCTAAATGAGGGAAGGAATAAAACTCTGCTTATTGCGCACAGCTGAAGAAGTGATTAAGGAGATTGAAGACTTTGATGGCCTGGAAGCATTGCGTCTGGAAGGTAACACTGTAGGAGTGGAGGCAGCAAAGGTCATTGCCAAGGCTTTGGAGAAGAAATCTCAACTCAAGGTGAGAATCTCAATGGAAGATGAAGAGTAGAGTAGAACCTTTGACCTGCACAATATAATGAAAATGTGCCTTAAGCTCCTTGACTTGACTAGCAGATACATTGAGCAATCTGATCCAAATGAATGGCAAGCAAGAAACAAAAACTTTCAAAATTATCTTAACTGCCATTTACAAAACTGTTATCGTAATGCTTCCACCCACCCATATTGGAGAATGAATATTGGTAGCAAGCTTAACATAAGTGTAGCCTTGTAAACCAGATGGAAGCCTAAAGTGGCTATATTAATATACAAAGTTTTGCTGTGAAGCAAAAGATCTTTGTAGAGGAAAATCCTAATACATGATACGATCCCGCAGAGGTTTTTGGGTTTTTTTTTAAATTGCATGGTATGCTTTGTACACCATGAAGTGTGGCAGCTTATGGTACTAGGTCTTGGACACTAGGGAGCTTGGGCAAGACCTGGAGAGAATGTGTATGTGCCAATAGCCTACTATTCCTATGCCTTTCTCCTCTTGAAAAAGAGGCATTAAAGTAACTAACAATTATAAAACAGTATAATATTTTTATAAATCTGCACAATCAATTAACTTTTTGAGGGGTTAAGTCGGGGGGGGGGGCTACTATCTGAATAATGTCCCTGGCCTCAAAGAGAAATTCCCCGAAAATTGATTTGGTGCCTTGCTCTCTCAAAGTAAGTTCTCCAACAAGCAGTGGCATAGGTAAAGGGGTGCAGAGGATAGCAATTGCACCGGGCAACAAGCTTGGGGGGACAGGACAAGCTGAGCTTGATACTAGTGGCCAAAATTGTGAAAATCTTGGTATGTATGACTAATACCATGTTATATAACACTGGAAAGGTAATTTAATGCTGAATGCAATAAAGCAAGCCACCTTGGAATATCTAACAATAGGTATGGCCAATTAACCAGAAAATGTTTTATTTAGTTAATAAATTACATTTGATTTTGTTGCTGGGGGGGGGGGCTATAAAACCTTCTTTGCCCCAGGTAGCAGATGCCTTGGCTATGCCACTTCCAACAAGTATAGTAACAACAATTCTGAATGCCATTCTGCATGTCCCTTCAGAGTTCAGGACCTCTTAATTTTTATGTGCTATTGATGTGTATTGTTAAATAGCTCTTACCCTGGGAATTATTGTTTCTTGATTGTTTTGCTAATCTACATATATTTTGCCTAGCTCTGCATGTTGTTCACTAGGTATCTCATGGATAAATGTAAATCGCTTGTAATATGACAAATGTTGTACCATTCATTGTATTTTTGAGTTTTAAGCATATATTCCTTCTTCTAGAGGTGTCATTGGAGTGATATGTTCACTGGGAGACTGAGGACTGAGATTCCTCCTGCTCTGGTAAGTGCAACAGTTGGCCATTAATGAAACTGACAAGGCTGTATTATGTCTTAATAATGCTCTTTGTGTGGGATCTTTTTGAAGTTAAAAGGCAGGAATGATTTCCGAGCGCGGTGATTAACAGCAGCAGAAATACACTGCTGCTTCTACAGATACTCTCTGCATGTTGAAATCCCTGGTTGAGCCCTTGGCATTGTCAGACCAAAAGGATCTTGGGTAGGAGGCCTGCGAAGACCGCTGCCTAAGAATAATTGCTAGTAGAGTAGATAGTATGTGAATAGAAATTCAATGACCTAACTTTATTCACAGTTTAATGCATTTGTTAGTCTTAAATATATTCTCAGAGGAACATTGCCCTGTTTCTTTGAGCAAGCAAAATAAAGGAGGATTCTAGAATGAGAATAGATGTAATAGTAACAAATCCTTTTGAGACTTGCTCCTCTAAGCAATGTGTCATTTTGAGCTTTGAACTTAGTTGCCTTGGAGTAAGTAGCTGAGAAATATGGCAATATTGTAAGAACTGAGAAACTTGGATGTTTGGGGCAATGTGAAGATCATGCTGCCTTCACCATTTGTGCTTTAGAGTACAAAATAAGATGTCTAATTAACCCTTTGGCTATCTTGCAGATTTCTCTTGGAGAGGCTCTTATTACTGCTGGCTGCCAGCTTGTAGAGCTGGATTTGAGTGACAATGCCTTTGGGCCTGATGGGGTGCGTGGATTTGAGGCCTTGCTGAAGAGTCCTGCCTGTTTCACTCTGCAGGAACTCAAGCTCAACAACTGTGGCATGGGCATTGGTGGTGGCAAGGTAAAAGGCATTTCCTGGATATGCATTAGGCTTTCAATGTTGTTTCATATTTTAGTTGTCATCTTAAGTTTTCATGAGATGATTGGGGGCTGGTTCTGCTTTTTCTAATAGAAAAATCTGTCTTGTGGCAGACACTCAAAAGTACTACCTGAGACATTCTCTTCTAGCCGTAGAGGATTCTTGGGAGTATAAACCCAAAGCCCAGACCTGTTGAGATTGGGAAGAGCTTTATTTCATGTGCAGGGATTTGCAGGCAGACATTACAGGAGGCCCTCGTTAGTGTGTGTGTGTGTGTGTGTTCCAGAAACCCCTTCAGATAATAAACTCTGTGGTAACAGCGTCCCTGCACTACACTCACTTAAACACCTTGCTGTGCCCTTTGGTCACACCAGCCCATAGACCACTCCATGATCCTCCGCCTCCTCAGAAGACCTTCTGGACACAACTGGAAGTCATGGCCACAGAATGGATGCGGCCTGGAGGCACTCTGAGGGAGGCATCTTCAGATCGTTGGATCCACGGGTGCCAAACCCATGGATACTGAGGGCCCACTGTACAACCATTGCATATTATTGACCTAAATTCTCCTTATGATGGCAATAGCTTTAGTGGTGTAAGGTCTTCCTAGTGGAGAATTAGCTTTGTGTTATGTTTAGGAAGTAGTAACTTAGATAGTCTTGTGTGGCTGGATCCTTTAGGCTGAAATGACATGATACCAGTGTAAATACTGCTTTTGTCAATTGTATGCATCATTTTTATTTTTAGATCTTGGCGGGAGCTCTGAAAGAGTGCCACAGGAAGTCAAGTGCTCAGGTCAAGCCTTTAGCATTGAAAGTATTTGTGGCTGGCAGGAATCGCCTTGAAAATGATGGCGCGACTGCACTTGCTGAGGCATTCAGAGTAAGTGCAAAAAGCAGACCTTGTGACAAAGCTGCAATCCTACACCCACTTACCCAGGTGTAAGTCCTATCGAACTCAATGGGCCTTCTGTCTGACTATGCATCGGATATGCATGGGATTGGGCAGACTCTGAAATTTGTTTTATGAGAGAGGGGATCTTAGTTGATGGTACATAATGAAACCTCTATATCATGCTGCTTGTCAACCGTGTGTGTACATAATGCTCCTCTTCATACAACCCTGGTTCTCCTCATTATGAACAATTGAACCATCTGATGCTCCTTTGGTTACAGCTGTGGATGCTGCTTGTTGGACTTCTCCTTAGTGTCCTATGGGATTCTTATTGGAGTGGAATGCTGAAAAGTCCATTTCCTTGAAATACTCTGTTGTGTGCAGTAGGATCATGCAGGATATTCAGTGGCCATTGTAGCTGCTGGTAGGAAGAATCATCCTTAACATGAGCTCTTGTCTGTGTGATTTATAGGGGAGAGGTGTTCTCCCACATTTCATTGGGTGCCCAAAGCAGTTTACAGTCAAAATAAAAATGCAATTAGATAATAAACAGTGCTGCAACTACTGTTCCTCACAGATTCCATGGTGGACACACAGAGGAAAATTATTCTCCTCCCTCCCCTACCTTGATACCTAACAAGGCAATGCCATATGTTTTTGTCTCTGTGACTAGAATGCTACCTTCTAGCATGGAGTAGTCTGTGGCTCCTGACCTTTTCTAAAAGCCATGACAATGGATGTGTTCCTTGTAGGGGAGGGACTGTGTTGCAAGATGTACTGCTCTACAGTCTTTAAATACTGGTAATATAATGGCTTTCCTTGCTTGTTGCTCTTCAGGTTATTGGAACTTTGGAAGAAGTCCATATGCCACAGAATGGAATCAACCATCCTGGGATCACAGCATTAGCTCAGGCCTTTGCTGTTAATCCCTTGCTGCGGGTGATCAACTTGAATGATAACACTTTCACAGGGAAGGGGGCAGTGGCCATGGCGGAGGTGAGTTCATAGAAGTCTGACACCTTTTTATGTCAGTTGTGCTTTGAATAAGACATGTGAGAAGGGGAAGCCATTTTCTCAGAATTAGTTGGTCTTATATGTTCAGAAGCAGAACATATTCAATTTCATGAGTTATCTGAAATTATCCTATTCAGACCCTGAAGAAACTTCGACAAGTGGAAGTCATAAACTTTGGTGATTGCCTGGTGCGTTCAAGGGGTGCGGTTGCCATTGCTGAAGCTGTTAAAGAAGGTCTCCATAAGCTAAAGGTATTGATTATATTCCCAGATGTTTAGTATAGCCATTTAGATAACTTGAGTTAAATGGGATATAAAATATGAACTCTTCTGTTCATTCTCCTATATTATGAAATCCTAAATTGGGGGTGGGCAAAATATATTGCATATATTGCCACAAGCTGCTATGGGCTTGTGCCCATCTTAAAACCAAAAGTTCTGTCATCAGGCTTTTGATGTCCTCAACCTTATCACTGAACCTTTGATGAGGTAAGTTATAAAGACATGAGCTGAAACTGCAAAAAGCCACAGTGTAGCAAAGCCACAATGAAGGCTACAGCTATGCCAGAGAGTGTGTGTAGAAATGTTGTGTATTATTTGGTGAGAAAAATGTAATGTGTCTAATTTAAGGGCAACATATTAGATATAAAACCACGATCAGTCAACAGGAAACCTCACTAGGATTAGTTCCTGTAGGTCTTGAGAATAGAACTAAACAGTATTAAATGGAGCTAAACTCTGGTTAGCTTGGTATAAACTATTTATAGTATAGCCACTCCCTTGCCCTGGATGTTGTCTTTAGTAAAGCTTTGTTGCATTCCTATCATAGTACTGTGTCATGTAAATTATAGGTACACCTGGCTTTAAAGTGGGTCCTGTTGTGTCCATGTGACAGAGCTGTTTAAACTTTTCTCTCCAACTTCAGTATTTATATGAAACCATACCTTCTGTCTCTTAGGAACTCAATTTGTCTTTCTGTGAAATCAAACGAGATGCTGCTTTAATTATTGCTGAGGCTATGGAAGACAAAAGAGATCTAGAGAAGCTGGATCTAAATGGTATGCCTCCCTTTCATTGTTGATAGCAGTGGCACGGAGAACTTGGAAGTGACGGGCATTGTTGCCTATGGGTCCTTGGAAGATTCCCAACCCTGCCTTAAAGGGACAGGAGGTTGGGAACCACTATTTTAGGATCTCATTCAAGCCCTCAACGTGGTTAAGCAAAGCTATTTTAATCCCTTGCTCTTGTATAAAGTGTGTGTTCAGCACCCCTTCTTTGCAAGCCCTTCAATAGTAAGTTCAGGGTTAGAATCTTTTCACTCCCATCTCTTCCAGTGCAGTCTCTTGTACTCTCTTGATCTGTTCTTTACTAGACAGTGGTATTCCCCAGAGGCAATCCCCTCTAAAAATTTCATGAGGCATCTTCAGGTCTGTAAAAACAAGGCGGATGGAATGGAGGAACAGAAACCCAGCACTTTGCTCAATTTACCATGGCCTCATGTTCATTAGCCAGAGAAAGAGAACATCCTCAAAACTTTGAGGTGGGTGGTGGGTTGAAATGGCATCCTGAGAGCAACATGCTGCAATTGTTGATTTTTAAAAATAAAAGTTTTTAGCAAACACCTGTGTCTGGACGAGATCATCTCGAGACACATACCTGATGCCTCAACCTCCTTCCCCTTCCAGGACAGCCACTTCCCCTTCTAAGATGTTCCTCTCCAATCAGCCCAAACATTTACATAAATAAAATATCCAAAGATTTTGAATGTTTATGACTATTCTATGCCATCAGCTTAGCCAATCTATGCCTGTGACTTCATTGCCACAAGCACAGTAAGTTTTTAAAAAATAACCTGGCAAACTAGTTGTAGTTGCCCTTGTTCAGGGAGGAAGACCCATGATCAGACATTTGATTTGTAAAATCTTCCATATAAAGTCTTCTGAAATGATACTTGTTTACCGCAAAGTTCCAATCATTTTAAGTTGTATTGTATTTCTAGACAAACTTCCTTCTATAAAAGTTTTGTCAAAGCATGTTTCCATTTTTTCCTTACAGGTAATTGTTTAGGGGAAGGCTGTGAACAACTCCAGGAGATTCTTGAAAGCTTCAACATGGCAGAAGTGCTTGCATCCTTGAGGTAAGATATAAGATGAGGCTGCAGTTATCTGCTGCTATAGTTGCTGGATTGTTTTGTGTAACTGCCTGCAAGTGATGGCACTTGTTCAATAGCAGTAAAATTGGAGTGAATAAGGGGTGGTTTGCATGAAGTTGATGCAAAATCTGATTTGCATGGTCTAGTTAATACTGCATCACTGCAGCATTCTGGCCCAATTGTAGTTTCTGAAGACTTTTCAGAAGTGGTTGCATTTAAAGTGTGGTACTGTAATCAGAGATCTCCTTTGTCCAGATGGCATCCCAGCCTAAGCTGATAAGAGGTACCCATGAATATCACCTGGTCATCTGAAAGTACTTCTAAACTGCAAACTTTTAAGGATGTTGCAAGTCTAGCTAGAACAGGTCTAACCTATTCCTAAACCAGTTGGCTCTTACCTGCACAGGCTTGTTGAGATAGTTTCAGTTTGTTTGCCCTCATCCAGTCCATCCTGACTACTACCCCCCAAGAACTTCATGGGAAAGAGAACTAGAACTTGCATAATGTTGATATACTGACAACACTGTGTCCCAGATCCCTAGACAACTTCACTCTGATCTAGAGAAAGAGGATGTGGAGTAGCATGAATTTAGAGAGAATCTTGTGGCTCCTCCTAAGCTGGTCTCCCAAGTAACTCCCAACTTTCTGAGACAGAATCTCCACAAAGAAGTGGAACTACTTCAAAACAGTCCCACCACCCACCCCGGCCCAATGTGGCAAGGCAGTTGAGAAGGATCTATAACTGCTGGTATTTAATGCTGTTGACAGATCTAGGAAACATCAAGTGGGCTGCACTCCTTTGTCCATTTTTCATTGTAAGCTCTTGGTTCCAAAATCAAGTCAGAAAGTAGACCAAGAAGGGTAATTGGTATCATCCAGGAAATCTTGGTTGGGGTGTTTATAGCTGAGACAATAAACCGCAGCATTTTGTTTCCAGTCAATAGCATTAGTTCTCTCTCAAATGCTTCTACTTAGTGATGATGAAAGAGAAAATGATGATGACGACGAGGATGATGACGACGAGGATGATGACGACGAGGATGAGGAGGATGAGGAGGAGGAGGAGGAAGATGAGGAGGAGGAGCTACCTCGCTTGCAGGAGAGGGGCCAGGGAGAACAAGAATCATTGACCCCTAAAAAAATTATAGGTACTCATGTAAGTATTACCAGGTTTTATTATTTTCAGATTATGAAGACGGGCAACTTCTGTTCATGGAGGTATTAACAACATAGTTGTTAGGCTGGTGGTTGAATCTGAAGAGCAGTACATCCATCTCATAACTTTTGTTGATGTCCATAAATCCAACCTGTTTAATTAGATTGATAATTTCACTTAGCTTTGAGAATGAATGCTTCCTCCTCTTTTCATCTGCAACACTGTGGTGTGTGTGTGCGTGCGCGCGTGCACAGAATGAGTTCACTGAGGGCAGTAGTAGGATGCTGTAATCTTGAAGTCTCTCTTTTCCAGGCTTCAACTCCAGTGTCTTTTCCAACTCTTCCTCCTGTGGATGTTGGCACATTTCTTGCTTTCCCATCCCCAGAGAAGCTGTTGCGATTGGGTCCCAAGTGCTCAACCTTGATAGCTGCACAGGTAAGCCACTGTGTGTTACAAGCACTGGGGCTGATTGGCGCCACCCACCCAGTGGCTCCACCCTTGTTATCTGGGCCCTCTGCCATTCCTCCCTGAAAGCATGCTTTGCATATACAGTAAATGTATAAATTAAAATGTCTCTGACGTTACTCTTCAGTAGAAATGTTCCAGCTATTCTCCCAGAAGTCAGAAAGAAAACATACCCACTGCAAACCAAAGGAATCTATATTGTATCACAACATCTGTGCATATTGTGCTTTTAAAAATTATTGGATGGGTCCCCATTCTAGGGGCTTATAATTTGGAGAGGTCAGTGTACAAAAAATAGCACCATGAATGGCATAACAGGTTGATGACTGATTGCCGCCTGTACCCCCATGCTTCACATTTTGGGTCAATCCACTTACTCAGGGGGCTGCTTCCCATGTGGGTTTATAAAACAGTCCCGCCAGGGTAATAACCGTGGCCCCATCGTTCTTTCTAGCAGCAAGATACTTTGCCATAGACTTGACATTCTTAAACTTCTGGACTGTTTTTCTTCTAGACAGATACATCTGACACTGAGAAAGTTGTTGCAGTTGTTCTGAAGATCTCTTCTGTGTTCAAAGATGAGACGACAGTGAAAACAGCAGTGCATGAAATAACAGGTAAGTATGCCTTCATGGTTCCAAAGTCTGGTTTTGTCAGAAAAATGATGGTGTAAGCAAAGCTATCGCACTTTGTGTTTAGGGCATGCACAGGCATCAGTCATGGACTGTGGCTTGCCAGATTCTTAATAAGCCCCTCTGTTTGGCATCCTACCTTGGGGCACAAACAGGGGCTTATCCAGCACTTTTTGTGCCAAGTATATGGGTGGTGTGTAGTGGGCAAATTGGGTCTGCCCTCCCCAAAGGAATAGGTACTTTTAATGCTGAGCAGGAATCACTCTGAAGCATCACATATCTGCAACAGGACAAGCTTTATTAAATACCACCCTAAGCAAAGAAATTCATAAAATACTCATCAAAGCAAGAAAAAGCAACTGGCCAAGATCCTTATTAAAGTCCAGTTAGTAGTAGTCACTTGTTTTTTTTACAACAAGAGATAGCTGAGTTCCCTATTTCATCTCATTCCCACAACCAGTCAGATGCTTCTCTTGCCACTGGCCAGAAACTTCAGTTGAACACTGAGATGATCATGCAGTTTAAGTTGGGAGAACAACAGAATGGAAACGCATTCTCTGTCCATTCATCCACTCCTTCACATATATTTACTGAGGCGGGCTCTTTGTTGCACACATGGTAGAACTGCTGTCCGGTCCCAGGAGTGAGCCAGCAGCTTCCTTCAGTGCCTTGTCTTTTAAACCTTTGGGTGACGCCTTTCACTATCTCTCATCAGCTTCTCCTCTGGCCTTGTCACAAGGGTCTGCTGGGGAGGGACTTTTATGGCTTGGTCTAAACTAGATTTCTTCTACATTATTGCCAAGAGAAGTGGGTCCTGCTTTCTCAGCAATCCCTCAAGTCTCTGAGCTTTGTATCTGGAGGACTTCCAAGGTGTTCTACAACATCAGTCTCTCAAACTCTGCCAATTTCCTCTTATCACTTCCTCTTTGGCTCCGCTTGTAACCTGGAAGCTTATTTCTGGCATAGTCTTAACATATGCACATCCCCACCAACACACGCAGGCATCTTGCAGCACTACTCTTCTATAAAACTACCAAAAACTACTTAACAGAGAAATCAACAAAAGCTTTAACTAGGAGAGTTCAAGGTTCACAAAGATGGCGGCACTTCAGTTATGAAAGTCTGAACTGAACAGCAGTTCAGAAAGGAGTGTGGGGTTCTTTTAGAAAATGGTGACTTTTTGATTCTGACATGTGAAGCTCAAGCTGATCAAAATTGGGGCACTAGGCCCAGCAGTTGACTGGAAGGGCCAGCTTGGAAGTGTTTTAAAACTGTTTTAGAATGGTAGCCATTGTCACGGGGCAGACTGTGTGCATTAGCCTGCCATGTGGATCATACACATCTCACTAGACAGATGCTTTATTTTGCCCTATTTAACTAGGCACCTTAAATCGGTACCAGTGCAGCCCCATGCTTGCTTTGGGGGCTGCAGGGGTAGAGTTATATGGTGATTGGTGTCATCCATTACATACTGTGAAGGGATGCATTCCAGGTGGTGGTGGTTAGGCCTTTCCATGATATCATCTTTATAGCATTCAAAGTAGTACTGAACTTCTGTCTAAACAGGGCAGAGTTTCAGGCAAGTGATGGTGAGTGAGCCATCAGCCTCCTGGCTTTGGGAGATGCGTGAAGGCACCTGAAAAATTGAATGAATCGTCCAGCACCGTCCCAACTGAGTGTCTTGTGCTGTAATATTGACAAACATCTTACCTCCCCATCTCTTTTTTTAGATGCATTGATGAGAGAAGCCTTTTCTTCAGCCACCTTCAATTCTGATGCTTTCATTACCAGCCTCCTGATTCACTTGGGGCTACTCAAGGTGAGAGGAAAGGCAAGAGATATGTGATCAGTTTGCTTTTTATTCTAAGTATGAAGATTTAACTGACCAAGATCTGGAATTGTGGACAAGGATGTTCTTGACTCCAGGACAGCTGAAGGCTTTTTATGGAAGCCTAGTGAATGGTAACAATCAATCACCAATTGATTGGTGAGAGAGGCAGATAAGCAGCTGCCAGGTTCTCAAGTATTTGCAAAACTGAACCATTGTCATCTGTGCAAATGTCTCTGGACAATATTGGGTATAGTTGCTCACTTGTGCCTCACTCCTGTCTGCTTCCGCCTTCTAGAGTGAAGAGAAGATCAAAACTGTTCCAAGCCTTTATGGCCCTCTGATGACATTGAACCACATGGTCCAACAGGATTATTTCCCCAAGTCCCTTGTCCCAGTTCTCTTGGCCTTCGTCACCAAGTAAGTACTGTACAGAGAGCACAACTTGCCTATATTAATAAAAACATTTATGCACTACCTTTGCAACATACACTCCTAGAATAGTCCCTATGCATTGAACAGAACATTTAGCAAAGGTCATTCGGGTAGTGGGCATCCCTACTTGTAGTTTCTACTTAAAAAACCCAAAACAAAACACCAAATGTTGCTTTAGGTAGTCGCCTTAGTATAAGGCAAAGACAGAAATCCTTATCTGAAATTGGGGAGAAGTCACTGTGTGCCCTAATGTGAATTTCAAGAATAAGTACTTTGAGTAGTAGTTTCAAGGAGTTCCTGCCTTGATTAACATGCAGGATATTTGCACTCCAGGAGTTGGTATTTGGTATTCATACAAAGGAGATGGAAAGCATGAGGATCATAATTGCGCATGATTTAGGGGAGGAAAACAACACTCGGAAATAATCCAGTAGGTTGTGCTTCCTTTTAAATAAGTTGTAGTATTTCTTCACAATTAATAGCATTACTCTTCTGTCCTGATGGTAAACTCTCCCTCTCTGTGTGAAATTTCCTGATGTGGGTGGTGGTGGTAATGGTAGAATAAAGGTGGTGCAGAAAATTAAATGGCTTACTAGTTTTAACTAGCTCCTTGAACACCCTTGAGTCCTGTAGTACATTCAGTACTGCTTGCTAATAGGAGGGCTTCTTAATCACCAAAGATTCCACCCAAATTACTGTTGAACATGCAAATACAGGCATCCCCATACATCCATGGGGGATATGTTCCCGCCCCCTGCAGATACCAAAACAGTAGATAAAAGGGGACCTCACACTTCTTGTCCCTTTTGAGTATTTAGCACAAGTTTAGGTTTTAATATTTCTCCATTTCATCTCTGTAGACCCAACCGTGCTTTGGATTCCTGTTCCAGTGCCCGTCATTTGCTGTTACAAACACTCCACCAGCTGTAATGTGCAAGCAGGTGTGCTCCTCCCCATCACAGACTGTCAGCAGAGTGCGCTGAGAGGGAGAGCCGGAAAAAGCATTGGAACTTAAGGATGACACATTCTGCCTGTCTTGTCTTCAGGATGTCTAGCTGCCTTCTGCTCTAACAAGCTTCGAGGAACTCTGCGATGTGTGTGGTTTTGTTTTAATTTGTTGTGTCTGTGTGTTCGTCTGTTACTTTTAATCTCCCTTATTTCCAACGTGAACTCGGCCTTCCCCAGTGTGTATGTGCGTGTTTTTGTTTCTCTTAGGTGAGCTCTTCTGCATTTTACTTTGTTTCTGAATCCAACTGTTGCCAGGACTTGGGGCTCGCTGGATGTCTTGGAATGATACTGTTCTGTCAGAGGACCTTCTCTCTTGTGGTGGCAACAGCAGCAACATTACGAAGTTAGCTTTATTACTGCATTGTACGATGGGCACAGGGCTTCTGTCCTCCAGCTGAAAGTCAGCACCAGCCAAAAAGCAATGTTTTTTTGTGTGTTTGCTGTGAGTTCTGGAGTGGGGGACTTGACATCTCTTCCTAACTGAGGATACTTCATTGCCTGGTTGGCTTTCACGAGTGATCCTGCACCACTGTTCATTGCATTTTCTCATGTACTGATTCTGGTGGCTTGAGTCAGGCAGCCAGAAGTAACGCTTCACAGGCATACATGTGTGCCCGATTAAAATGGGTTCTGTTCAGAATAAGCATAATCAACTGTGACGATTTTTGGAATCTGTTACTTTTGATCCTTTCCACAAATGGAAAATGGGCTCCTCATGCAAAAGTGGAACTGAAAGCCTTCAAGTGCAATTGACTGTTTCTCTTGATCGCCGCCCCATCTATCAACTATTACTTTTTCATTTACAATGTTAGTATTTCTGCACATGATTGTGTTTGTTATCTTCTGATTTTTTTGAAGTAGCGTAAGAGAGGGGAGTATGTTGCAAATGAGTTTCTTCTCTCTTCCCTCTATGGCAATTAAAACAATGGAACTCTCTTATTCAGTGGGAAAGAGAAATCTTCAGGAGCATCTCCTGTGCAATTCAAAGGGGCACATGTAGGCAACTGCCATCCATTTCAATGGGACTTGTTCAAACCACATGCAGGAATGGCTGCTGAACAACCATTTGAACAAGGGGTTTTGGAAGTAGAGATAAGTAACTGCCTTGCAGAAGTGAAGGGAGCTCAGTATTGCTGGGATCACTTGTGGGTATTGCACATGCCAGTTCCTAAATTTTTTGGTGCTTATAGCTGCTTTCATTGGGGAAATGATTTGGTTTTTCTTTTTAAAAAAAAAAAAATCTCTGAAAACTTTCAACTGCATTCTCTTATTGCTAACTGAATGATACACTTGCTTAACTTCAATTCACTTTTTATTCATTGAAGTAATGCATTTGATTTGATCCTTCAAGAAAATGGGACCGTATACAGCCAATGAACGATGAAGAAATAAAATGCTTGGTAATCCCCAAACAAGTTGTCTTTATAGTTTGTGAGTAATCAATCACTGACTGTCTATAGTCCCATTTTTCTATCATGTGTCATGTATATATTGTGGAGGCAGAATGATCTCTGAAATAGATTATACTTGTGCCACTTTTATTTCTGGTAAAGCTGTGTTTTTTAGCCTTTCAAAAACCTGTGAGACTGGCCTAAGCATAGAAGGTGCACAATAGGCAGAGAGGCCTGTATTATTTCATCTTAGCATTTTATTTCTTCAGCTCTCCCAAAAGTTTGCTTATCTCCAACCTTAGACAAAGACCCAAATTACACATTATATGAAAGGGTGGATGTTGGTGTGTATGTAGGCAAAAATGCATCAAGACGCTGCAAATTTGATTGTAGTAGTGGTGCCTACCCTCGTCCCTATGGGTCCTTCTTGCAATCAAAATTGCACCAGATTTGCTTTCCTACACACATGGGGCAATATTGTATATTTCACTTTTGGGAGGGAGGGAAAAGATGGAAATCAGCAGCCATTTTATTCACAGCAATGAACCAGGAGGAAAGAGTTGAGGTCTCTCCCAGCTTCACTGCTTTTATTAAAAATGCAGCCTTTTCAGGTTGCATTGTAGTTTAATAAAAAAATGGTCAGTGACGGATTGTGAATCTTTTCCATAAGCTTTAATTTGGCCCTACACCTGTAATGATGTTCCATCATCCTTGCAACCTGGCATTTCGCCTTGTGGAAGCCTAACATGTATATGAGTAACATCTGAAAACATGTACCGAATAACATCTATCAATGTTTTTAGTAGAACATTGTCACAGGTTGTAGGCTGAATGCATGCTGTTGTTGACAATACATGGTCCAGTAGTTATTGTAAACATGGTGGTTGAGAGGAATACATCCCATATGGTTTGGTTGTGGCTTTAGCCTCTGCTTGCACGCATGCGCACGCACACGAATCTTGGTCCCAAGTGATGTGGCTTCACTCCCAGGATCAGCAAATGCAGTCCCCACTTGATGCAGGCATGAAAAAATTAATTCTTCCTTCTGTTATAAAAGTAAACAACGGTTGACTTTGTTTCTTTGAGTAAATTTTCACTCAGAAGTGGACAGGTTTGATTGAACGTCTTCAATCTGTATTCACTTTCCATTATTGTTTTATTTAAAATATTTATATGCTGTCTCTTGGTCCCTTGACGGGGAGCAAAAGCAGATAAAAAATCAATAAAATGATACAAATCAACTATCAAACAGTGAACTAAGATCATGTCTACTCAGAAGTCCCATTACAGTCAATGGGGCTTTCTGCCAGGTAAGTGGGGATAGGATTGCAGCCTAAGGCACAAAACACTAAATCGGTGGTGATAATTCAACCAAAGTCCTGATAAAGCAGAAAAGCTTTTATTTATCAGGCTAGGCTAGCTAGGCCTTCTGGAGGTGGGGAATTCCACAACACAGGTGCTGCCACTGCAAAAACCATATTCTGTGTCCCCACCAATTGAACCTATAGATCAGTGATTTTTCTCATCCACAATTGTGAAGGATTTTGATTTTGTTCCCAACTCCTAACATTTGCTGTTTGGGATATCTTGTTTTAGATATCAGAGGGTCACATAGGTTGGTGTAGGTGAAAATGTGGCTTGGGCAATGGGAGTGCAGTCTATCACCGCTTCAGGCCACTGGTTGGCAGTTGTCATATAAACATGCTGGTCATCCTCCTCAAAGCTCTCGTAGACAGATTCTGTGGTCCACTTGGACTGGGCAATGACTTGGGACTGAGAAGGTGCGCTGTCTTCATTATGGTATCGCTGAAATCGGATTGGTCGGGTCCGCCACCGATAAAAGCCAAAGGCGGCCAGGCCTATCAAAGCTAGAAGTGTGATGCTGACGCCAATTCCTAGGTCTGAGTTTCTGTGCTGAGGTACAGCATGGGTTCCAGTGTGTCCTGATGTGCATTGCTGGGCTTTAGGGACCACACACTCAAAAAGGTTCTTGTTCTGGGGAATAATGCAAACTCTGTAATCAGTCCCTGGCTGGAGATGGTGAAGTTCAATCTCAGTTAGTTCTCCAAACACACGTAGTATGTGCTGATCCACAGAAGACTTGCAGCGCACTTCAAACTGGTCGTGCTCCCCAGAGAAAGACCACGTCACCACGAGGGCTGTGCTGCCCCTTGTCCTTGCGCTGATGCTCCTAATATGGTCGGAGAGGCAAGGATCATATTTCTCCAGTATAGGATGGTGACCGTGATTGGGACTGTTTGGTCCTATGGAGGAGGTGGTTCTGCTGGTAATAAAAGTAGTGAAAACTGTGGATGCAGCCTGTGATGGAGATCCTTGGCTGGGTGGAGTTGCTGTCCCAAATACAGCTTCTGCAGAGGAGTTGGTGGTGGCAGCATCAGTTTGAAAAGGTGGGCAAGTAAGTTTCTGTAACTGGGCAAAAGAATGATACATAAGAAAGTTAAACCTTGCTGTGTGTGTATCTTTTGATGTAAGTGGTTACACTTGACATTGCTTAATTTTTACAGGAAAATCCCTTGTTCCAGTACAGAATGATTAAGTATAAACATACAGCTTCATCGGAAAAACCTTGGGATTTCAGTTTCTTAAGCCTTTGTTGCTACTTCACTAAAGCTCACGGTTTTTGAGAACTGGTGTGAGGGACAACGCGGCCTGTGTGGTTCGTGGCTGTGAATGCCACGGCTGCCTCCCCCTGGCCAGCAAGTCCTGCAGTGCGTACGGTGCCTTATTCTGTCATTTCTGGCAAGCAGAAGTACTTCATTGTAGTACTTCAAGATTATGCAGGTGGTGATTCTTGTTTCTTAACCAGCTTCAGCTGTCTGGACATCTCTCTCGGCCTCATGCTATTACAATTTTTAAAATGAGAGCGAGAAGGGCCTAGTGCAATGGTCCCCAAACTGTGGGACCAGGACCCACCAGTCCCTGGAGCAGAAAGTCCAGCCCCAGCAGCAGGGGCCACATAATTGGGGATCAGCCTGCGCTTTGCCGCTTCCCTCAGTGAAGAGAAAAGTAATTCCCCTTTGACTCAAAGCCTTTTGTCCACAAGATTCTGGTGCTTCATGTCTTGTTGGTTAGGACTGGAAACTCCAATTGCCAGGATTGCGCTGACCAGTGCAGACTGAATTCTCATTTCATGTAAAATTGATCTCTTTTTTTGTAATTGGCATGATACATTTTTCATTTCAGTCTTATTCATTGTTTTGTATAAAACTGTTTAGCTCCTACACATGTGCAGAATATGCAATGTGGCCCTCATATTGAAAAGATTGGATACCCCTGTTTTATAATACTGTGTGAGATTCCTGTCTCTCAGAAACTGACTGTGGGTGCAATCCTGACCTGCACTGGAACAGCACAGGCTCGTGGGCCTGCAGTGTATCCAATCCAGGTTGGGATTGCGCTGGAGGCTCCATGGGGTCAACGCAAGTGGTTGTGTCAGCCCTAGGGCGTGCTTGGATTGCGCTGCCCATTGTCCCAGGTGCTGCCTCCCAAATAGGGTATGTGTAATGTTGTCCTTGCTACACAAACACTACACAATCTCTACAGTTTAAGAGGAATTGCATCTTTCCTTCAAGACTTTCAAAAAGCCCCTTTATATTGAGGGTTTGATAACCGTGTAAACCATAAAACCAAAGAGTAACCAACTACTTATTTAAAATTGACAGTGCTCTCCGTAAAGTAATTCTGGGCCCTGAGCCAGACTGGAGGTTACCTCAGTATTCACCAGGCGTTGACCTTCAAGGGCCTCTGGGAAGCTGCACTCCACAGGGCTGCGATCTCTTCGGACCACTCTCTTCTGCCAGGTGCGAAGCCAGATCAAGTTGCAGTCGCAGCGCCACTTGTTCCCAGTCAGATACAACGTGGAGAGATATTTCAGTGACTCCAGGGAGGAGAGCGACTCCAAACTGTTGTTCCTGAGGCTCAAGAGCTCGAGTCGGCGTAACCGTTTGAAGGCTGAGCCGGTGATGTTTTCCAGGGGCAAGTTGTCCAAGAAGAGCTGTCTCAGGGAGCTGAGCTTCCTCCCAAAGGAGAGAGCTGTGAGCTCCCCAATGGGGTTGCCACTAAGGTGCAGGGTGGCGAGGGCCACAGCGGTGCGGATGGCCACGGGAACCGTCTTCAGCTGGTTCCGATCAAGGTAGAGGGTGCGCAAGCTACTCGGGAGTGCTCTGGCTGAGATGTTGGCAATAAGGTTGGTGCTGAGGTAAAGGTGGCGTAGCTGCTGGAGGCCTCTGAAGGTCTGGTCTGAAAGTTCAGTCAGCAGGTTGTAGCTCAAGTCCAGGACGCTCAGTTGCTCCAAAGAGGCAAACGCACCTTTTAAATAAAAAAAGAACTGACTACGAGGGAGCCAGCAACTCACAACAAAGATACGATAGTTATTGCCATGCTAATTTAACCTTCAGAATAGGCCATTCCACCATTTATTTTTACCCTGTGTTTTTGCTCAATTGGGGTGGGGGGCTTCTGTGGGCACTGGTGGGGGCCAGATTAATCTCCTCCCCCCCCCTTGCCATGGTGTTCATCCTGGGAGGGGTGCAACTCCTAGGGGGTCCTTGAGCCTCTGGTCAATTAAGTCCATCATGGTGACTAATTCACAAATGGGAATCTCATAACTATCACCATACTTAATTCAATTGCTGGTAAGAGGAAATTTCCTCCCAGCTAAACACTTTAAACCATTCTCATGTAAGTTCATAGAGGGCCTGAACTAGACAGGTCCGTTGTATTAACTGATGGAACATTCCTGACCCTTATGTGTCCTCTGCTCAGCCTTTTCCACGTGCCCTTTGCTAAACACATCCTCTTAAGGAGGCAGGAGCATCTCTTTTTTTTTCCTGACACACTCTTGTGTTGGCAGAAACCCCTCATCTAAAGTTCCCCCCATTAAGAAATACCTGGAGAAAGGTAAGCAATCTGGTTGTGCTGTAGATGGAGGAAGGCTAGATTGGTCAGGTTTCCAAATGCCCCTTCCGGGATCTCCTGGAGGAGGCAGCTGTCCAGGTGGAGGTGGTACAAATTCTTCACACCCTGGAAGGCCCCTGGTGCAATCTGTCGTACGCGGCTGTTTCCCAGGTACAGAGTGTTGAGCTCAGGCAAATCTGGGAAAGAGGCTGCCAGGAGCCTGTCCAACTGATTGAACTGCAAGTTGAGTTCCACGGTGGCTGGCGGGAGGCCAGGGGGAGGAGAAGCCAGGCTGGCATTGGAGCAGTGGACAAACCGTTCAGAGACGGAGCAGGTGCAATTGAGGGGGCACCGGGAACCCGCCAGGAGGTCAAGAGTAGCAAAGAGTGACGTCAGCCGCAACAGCCGTGTGCAGACCATGGTCCTGCACTGCCCCAGAAGGCCCTGCTCAGCAATGGAAAGCAGAAAGATTAATACATGGTGGAATTTAGCAGAGAGGGAGGCTTTCAACAGCATTGGTCTGCTTGCACTTCTGAATTATTACCGGGTCAAGGGCACACGACCATCCCGCACATACCACCTCTCATCTAAAGAGCTTTGAGGCACCCAAAGAACCATCTAAATACTGATTGCAAAGAGTGGGACTTGCTTCTGGGTAACCATGCACAGGATTGTGCCATCAGCCTCTTACACCAATTTAATGCTGATAAAACACCTATACTAAAAGACCTTTCCAAGTACAGGAATGCAGTACGTGTATACCAAAAATGCTTTAAAGGGGCAGGCCCAAGAAGCCAGCCAAACCAATATTCCACTTATTCCCAGCACAGGGCGAGCCTGACGCATGAGGATTGGGGCTGTGAATAGGAAAAAGGGCCTGGAAGGAATGACTGAGGGAATGGTAAGGCATGGAGTGAATTCCAGCCTGAGCTTCTGTTTAGATTTTGAACAGCATGCAGAGTTGGTGGGGGGCTGGAGGCGGGGTTTCAGGGCTTCCTCCTTTTGTTTGGCCAGATTCACACGCACTTTTCACCCACTTGCGCTCTACCTACTCTCCCTGTTGCTCTCTGTACAGCCTATTTTTCCCTGTTTCTGGTATCCAGCCTTGAAAAGAGCTGGACTGAGCCTGAGTTCAATGTTTGCCAGTCATGAAGGATGACTTCTGGAACTTCAGCCCAACAATGCTTAATTTACCCGTCTGGAAGTTTTGCAGAAATCCTACATATCTCACCGGCTGTCAGTGGCTGCCTTTGCTTCGGTATCACAGCCCGTGCAGTAGGACCTCTCTGACTGGATGAACAGCGGCTAAGGCTTTGGCCTAAAAGCACTTGATTTTTCAAGAGCGTGATCTCGACACTACCGTGGGCTGCTCCCATCCCTGTGTAACCAAAATCCTCTCTAATTTTCCTCTTGCCATCACCACAGTTCCCCTTTGTTTTCTCTCTTGCGCCGGTTTGCTTTCTTCCATGAAGTCCATCCTGAGCGTCTGTTTAGATTTTGAACACCACACACTGTTGGGAGGGGGCTAAGGGGGGGGGGCTCAGGGCTTCCTCCTTTTGTTCAGTCTTCGGCAAAATTTACAGCCAAGGATGTACTGATTCAGCCATCTGGACAGCAGGAACAACTGGCAGAGGACCTTCTCACCCTTGGTTTCTTTGCGTCTGGTGGTTTTGCTTTAAAGTGGTTTTTAAACAGGGTTCTGCTTTAAAATGATCTTTGGTAGACTGTGTCAGCCTGAGAACAACCTACTATTCTCTAAGTTTGGGGTCTCCAAACATTTCACTATGAGGGCCTCCTTGTATGTTTTACACATTTTTGTGGGCTGAAATAACTGGTTTTATAAATCAAGGGTCTCCAAACTACTGTCCAGGGGCCAAATCTGGCGTGCCACAAGATTTTATCTGGCCCACAGCCATTTAAAGTATTTTGATGTTTTTACTCATTATATATCACTAGGATTTTTTACCTGGTGTTGCCCGGGCAACAAATTATCCCAAGTGCGAATGTGGACTCAAATGACCTTGGGAGCATTGCCATTCATCTCAGCGACTCTGGAAACTACGGATGTGACACCAATTTTGGCTGTTTTTGACCATTTTCACACGGGGCCCGCTGTGCACCCCCACTCCTGGGGGTGCTAGGAGGGTGTGACCCCCGTAGTGTTTGTCCCCAGACCATACAGCATACTGGTATGAATCGCTCCAGGCATTCCAACGGATCACGGTGGACGTTTTGTTTCGTACCCCTTCTCGCCCCCCACGGTGATGGGGGTCAAACCCAGATTCGAACGGCGTCGGGAACGTCACCGTTGGTCTCAGCGGCCCCAGAAACTATGGATCCGACACCGATTTTGGCCATGTTTGACCATTTTCACATGGGGCCCCCTGCGGCCCCCACAGTGTTTGTTGTCAGGCTGCAAGGCATGTGCATGCTGAGTTTGGTGCCAATCGCTCCAGGCGTACCAGTGGGACATGGCGGACGTTTTGTTTCGCACCCCGTCTCACCCCGAATGCCAAGGGGGGGCCAAACCCGGACTCCAACGGCATCGGTAGTGTCACCGCTCGTCTCGGCAGCCCCAGAAACTATGTATCCGAAACCGATTGCGGCCGTTTTCAACCAATTTCACGTGGGGCCCCCTGCTTACCCCCGCCCCAGGGGCGGTAGGGGGCCCTGACCCTCACAGTGTTTGTCCCCAGGCCAGCAGGGAGCTGCATGCTGAGTTTGGTGCCAATCGGTCCAGGCGTTCCAGCAGGGCATGGCAGATGTTTTGTTTCGCACCCCTTCTCGCCCCCCACGCCAAGGGGGGGCAAACCCGGACTCCAATGGCGTTGAGAGCGTCACTGCTCATCCCGGCGACCCCGGAAATGATAGATTTTACACCGATTTCAGCCATTTCCAACCGTTTTCACGCGGGGCCCCCGCATACCCCCACCCCTGGAGGCGCATACCCCCACATTATTTGTCGCCAGACTGCAAGGCACATTGCATGCCAAGTTTGACATCAATCGCTCCAGGCATTCCAGGAGGGCATGGTGGATGGTTTGTTTTGCACCCCTTCTCGCCCCCCCATGCCGAAGGGGGGGCGGAACCTGGAGTCAAACGGCGTCGGGGGCGTCGCCATTCGTCTCGGTGACCCCGGAAATGACAGATTTGGCACCGATGTCGGCCGTTTGCGATCATGTTTACGTTTCAACCCCCCCTGCACCCCCGGGGGGGTCCTAGGGGTGTGTAACACCCCCCCCCCGCAGTGTTTGTCACCAGGCCGCAAGGTGTATGCGTGCCAAGTTTCGTGCCGATCGGTCCAGGCATTGCGGAGCCTATGCGGAACGTACGTACATACACACAAACATACAAACGTACAAACGTTCTCTTTTATATATATAGATTTCTCAGTGTAAGCATGGCATTGTTTCTTTGTAAATGTCACATCTCTCTTTTGTTCTGAATCATATCATGCTGATTACAAAAAAAGATCCATGTAAAATGTATTCCTTCATTTCATTGTAATTCATTCATTTCTAAAACTGATATTTTTTTGCCCTCAAAACTGCATAAAATATATGATGTGGCCCTTGAACTGAAATGTTTGGAGACCCATCTTTTGAATGAATGAAATTGGAATGAATGAATAAGTTTTACTTGGATCTTTTTTTGAAATCAGCATGATACAATTCAGAACAAAAGAGAAATGTGACAATTACAAAGAAACAAACAATGCCCTACTTAAACTAAGAAATGATATATAATGAATAAAAATGTCAAACATTAGCAAATGCTCTGACAACATAAAAGTTGCTGTAGGACAGATAAAAGCTTGTGGATGTAGCCCCTGGCTAGTAGTTCAGAGACCCCCTGCTATAAGTCTCTGTGAGTGGCAGACCTGTAAATTGCAACTGATTAACAGCTGAGCTGTCTCCGGCTGCCTTGTGAGAGGAGGAGTTGTGCCGAGACAGGCGCTTCTCTGGTGGGAGCAGGGAAGCCGCTTATCAGCCAGCAAGAAGACAAACGGGTGGCCAGAAAGAAGGACCAAATCCAGAAAGATCCATCTGTATGTGTGTAGTTCTTGGAAGATAGAACGTTTCTGTCAAATTGTAAAAACCTTTGGGATTCTGAATAAAGTCTGCCTATGTAAACCGCCTTGAGTTATAGTCATTAGAGAAATCTGGTGAACTAAGAAAGGCGGTATATAAATACAAGTATTATTATTATTATTATTATTATTATTATTATTATTATTATTATTAAGTATATATGAACTGAATGGAATCTACGGTCTGTAGTCTTTATGGCTATGAAAGACAGGAAACGGAGAGGAAAGGCTGTCTTTATTTGCTTTGCCCTTCCTGTAGTCCTTTGGTTTAAGAGAGCCACACATCTGGTATTTGGTCCTGCCTGGCCTGCTGTTGAGCCAGTCAGGGTCTCACTCAGCTCCTGAGCAAAGACAGAGGCCATCCTCCTGCCTGCTTGACCCTTGTCTGGCTTATCAAGGGCTGACAGAATGGACAGGGCGGGTTGTTGATGCATCCTTGATGGAGGGAGTGTTGCCCTGGTTTTAAAACAGGCTGTAGTATTTATTATACCCCGCCTTTCCTCTGCCAAGGCAGATGCCCAAGGCGGCTTACAACTATTGGAGAGGGGAAAAACAAAAAGTACAGTACATAAAAATAAGGAAGCAATAAAAATATAAATAAAAAACAGGGTAAAAATAAATTGATTGGAGGGGTGCAAAACTATTTACAATGCAGGTTCTGAGTTACAAGAGACAGACATAACAACATTAAAACACTAGACGAAACAGAAAAATCTTGAGCCCATGCTGAAATGCCATGAGGGAGGAGGATGCTAGCTATAATAATGCTAGCTGTAGTGTAATTATTATTGCTTGTATGATTTATGAGATTGTAATTAAAGCTCTTTGGAACTGCATGGCTGGGTAGGTAATACCAAAATAAAATTCAGCACAAATATTTCTGTAGTCTCTAAACAAAAGCAACAAATAGTCATAAACACATCATACAAACGTTAAATGCAAGTGTGTTAATAGGATGGTTGTATCACTTGTCATCACCAATATCATGAGCACTAATAGAGGCCAGTGATCATTACACAACCCCAAAACAGTTGCAAGAATGGTTCTTGCACACAGTCCTATCACTAGGTGAGAATTTAAATTCAACAATATGCCATGCACTTGCTGGAAGGAAAGTTGCATCCAATGGCAAAACACTTTAGTTTCTCTTTGACATATTCTCTCAGGTTAAAGGTTTTAGAGCAGTGGTTCTCAAACTGTGGGTCAGGACCGACCAGTGGGTCATGAGCCAATTTCGCAAAGCACCTAGAGCAGCCTAATTGAAAATATGGGATGCTGGAAAGAGGGAATAGAAGGCTGCGTGGTTGTTTTGCTTATGTCAAGGATGTAAATAGGCTTTTTTCCTTTCTGATTCCCTTTGCTATTGGAAAATGGCTGAAAAATAACCCAATTTATGGCTCTGTTCTCAGGAAAGCAGCAGGCTCTGGCGTCACAATGACGGCACCTCTGGCCATGACATCACTTGTAGTTGGTGCCCTGAATTTTATACCTATACCTAGTCAGAGCACATACGTCAGTCCCATTCATGAATAAGAATCCTATCCCGCTACCCAACGGTGTAGTAGTAAATTTTGAAGTGTGTTTGTAATGCTCCCCATTAAGATTTAAACAACAACAACAACAACAGTTACATTTCTTTAGAGTGCTGCTAGGACTTATTTCTTCTTTGAAATATACTATATTTAAAGATCTAATTCATTCTCTCCCCAACATTTGGAGTGGGATGTAATCATTTTGAAACAAAGATGAAAATTTTTTTTAAAATGGGTTCATATAAATGTTCCAAATAATTATAAAGGGCATTGCAATGCTAGTCTATGCTTGTCTATTCAATAGGACTTACTCCCAGGTAAATTTGTATAGGGTTGGGGCTTTGATGTAGCTACATAAGCTACACATTGTCTTTTGGGTAGTCCTTGGGAAAGATAGTGACTGGCCTAGAGAATTATAGATGTCCTAAGGCAAACTTCTCAGTTTGCCTTTTGCCAAAGTGTCTTCTAAGCTCTTTTGAAAAAGGTTTTAAAGGCAGCACCTGAATGTTCTTGCTGAAGGCAGCCCAGTGCTAAAATGTACACACACACAAGATAATCTACCCCCCTCCCATCACATCAGCCTCAATGCTATTTTCTGACTCTCTAGCGTGCCCCTCTCTTGCATCCTTCTTGGTTTTTAAAATCCTTCACTCAGTTGTCTTGAGTTGTGAATCTCTCTTACCTTGGTGGATTGGTTCTTGGTAACCCAGGTCCAGAGCCTTACAGTGCAGAGGGCTGATTAATTCAACCACTCCCTCCACTGTCTCATATGTTGCCTTAAGCCACTCGCTAAAGGAAACCGCATAGACAGAGGCACAAGTGTTTCCTCCTATTGTTTTTTGGCAAAAATGGTCACATAGCTGACCTGGGGGAAAGCAGGAGGCGATACAAAAGAATGGTGCCAACACTTTAAAGCACCTAGTGCTGCTTTGGTAAATACTATCAGGTAAACATGCGTAGGTTGTCTTCTACAGCATCAAAGGTTGCTTATGTGTGTATTTATTTCACTATATTTATTAAACGGGCAACAACATTTTATGTGTGTGTTATTTTTGGAATGTAAACCTTTGTAGATTGAAATATCTCTTATTGTTTGCTGACTGTAAAAAAAGAACACTTGGAAGAAAAAGTGATAAAATAAAATGGCAACTGCTTGCTATTCTGTGGCTCAGAACACACACAGTTAAAGCTGTTCATGGTTTCACTTTCTAGTCTGCCCACTAGGTCCAATCAGTTCCACAAAAATGCAAATTAAATTCAGTTTCATATATTAAGTATCATTATGCAAATGTATGCTTCCCACAAAAATCTGTTCCCAAAGAAACTTACCAAAATGCACTTAAACAATTTTTTTTTCCGGGATGGTTTATATAAGCACATAAGAAGAGCCCTGCTGGATCAGGCCAAAGGCCCATCTAGTCCAGCTTCCTGTATCTCACAGCGGCCCACCAGGTGCCCCAGGGAGGCATGAGACAACAAGATGCTTGCATCCTGTTGCCACTCCCTTGCACCGGGTACTCTAAAGTAGCCTACTACTGATGTAAGGAGGTTGCACAATCCATCATGGCCTATAGCCCATGATGGACTTTTCTTCCAGAAATCCGTCCAATCCCCTCTTAAAGGCATCTAGATCAGATGCCATCACTACCTCCTATGGCAGAGAGTTCCACAGATTAACTACCCGCTGGGTAAAAAAGTACTTCCTTTTATGTGTTTTAACTCTCCCAACCCTCAGTTTTCGCGGATGCCCCCTGGTTCTGGTGTTTTGAGAGAGGGAAAAGAACATCCCTCTATCGACTCTATCCCTTCCATGCATAATTTTGTATGTCTCAATCATGTCCCCCCTCAGGTGCCTTTTTTCTAGGCTGAAGAGCCCCAGACGCTGCAGTCTTTCTTCATAAGGGAAGTGCCCCAGCCCCGTAATCATTTTCATCACTCTCTTCTGCACCTTTTCCAGCTCCACTATGTCCTTTTTGAGGTGCGGCGACCAGAACTGGACACAATATTCCAGGTGTGGCCTTACCATTGATTTGTACAATGGCATGATAATATTGGCTGTTTTATTCTCAACCCCCTTTTTAATTACTCCAAGCATGGAATTGGCCTTCTTAATTGCTGCCGTACACTGGGTCAATACCTTCATTTAATTGTCCACCAGCACCCCAAGATCTCTCTTGAGCTGTCACAGACATCTCAGAACTCATAAGCCTATAGGTGAAGTTTTGGTTTTTTGCCTCGATGTGCATCACTTTACACTTGTCTATGTTGAAACACATCTGCCATTTTGCTGCCCATTCCCCCAACTTGGAGAGATCCTTCTGGAGCTCTTCACAATCCCTTCTGGTCTTCACCACCCGGAAAAGTTTGGTGTCATCCGCAAACTTGGCCACCTCGCTGCTTATCCCTGTCTCCAGGTCATTTATGAACAAGTTGAAAAGCACCGGCCCAAGACAGATCCCTGGGGCACTCCGCTTTTTACTTCTCTCCATTGTGAAAATTGCCCATTGACCCCCACTCTCTGTTTCCTGGCCCTCAGCCAATTCTGAATCCATAAGAGGACCTGCCCTCTTATTCCCTGACTGTGAAGTTTCTTCAGCAGCCTTTGGTGGGGGACTGTGTCAAACACCTTCTGAAAATCCAGGTATATGATATCCACAGGTTCACCCACATCCACGTGCCTGTTGACCTTTTCAAAGAATTCCAAAGGTTCGTGAGGCAAGACTTACCCTTACAGAAGCCATGCTGACTTTCCTTCAGCAGGACTTGTTCCTCTACGTGTTTTAGGATTTTATCTTTGATGAGGCTTTCCACCATCTTACCCGGAACAGACATTAGGCTGACTGGCCTGTAGTTTCCAGGGTCCCCCCTTCTCCCTTTTTTAAAGATTGGCATGACATTGGCTATCCTTCAATCCTCTGGCACTGTGGCTGTTTGAAGGGACAAGTTGCATACTCTAGTTAAGAGGTCAGCCACTTTGTTCTTTAGTTCCTTAATAACTTTTGGGTGTATACCATCTGGTCCTGGTGACTTATTTATATGAAATTTGTCAGTTTGATCTAAAACATCTTTATTAACCATTATTTGATTTAATTTCACTCACAGCTTCTGTTCTGAGGATGGACAGTTCTTTCTTTCAGTGATTCCACTGGGGGGGGGCAATGGGGATAAGGAGGGGCTTTGATTAAATGCCCACCAAAACCTGTCTCTGATACAACCCTCTCTTTATTGCAGATTAAAGGAGGGGGTGACTGAGCCCAAGAGATGGTGATTTGTTTAAGTTCATCTAGTCAGTTTGTGGCTTAGCTCACCCTCCAACTTTTTAACCAAACGTGTTCACCTGTCTGTAACAGTAACATGCTAGGCAGAGAAGTAACAGCTAAAGGTTTCCTGTGATTTGTTTTTTTCCTCCAATCCAGGGTGAGCCTTACCTGTTAATACAGTATATGTTGGGTGTGGCACATGTGGGTGGATTGCTGCTAGAAGCATAGGCACAAGGCCAAAAAGAGAGACCCGCCTTGCTGTTAACCAGTTTGCAACATCAACTTTCATCACAAATATAATTTAAGTTAGTACATTCCAGCCAGCACAGTGAGTGCATTGCATTAAAACCTATTGCCTTTATTATTATTTTTAAATTATAATTTGGCGCTATTTTTACACAGCAGCCATAAAGTCATGGAATAGTTCTTCACCGGCTCTGCACTCAAGGGCAATCTGATTTCCAGATTTAATCACTTTCTTTTAGAAGGAATTGCTTTGAAAAGAGGGAATTCTACCCTAGGAATGCACATGCTTATCTTTAGTCTCTTGCTGCTACATCAAAACTCCAGAAGAGCCCAATCCTATGTATACTGTAACCCCCATTATAATCAATGGGGTGATTGCAAAGCAACATAACATATAAGCTACAAAAGTAACAACCTGGGCAAATAAAGACCTGTTTATGTTTCCGCATCTAGTGCATCATCTTTTATTAGCATAGTAATGAATTCATTTCACATGTTAGCAATGTGATGCTCAAAATCCTACAAGCTAGGCTTCAGCAGTATGTGAATTGAGAACTACCAGATGTACAAGCTGGTTTCCAAAGAGGCAGAGGAACTAGAGATCAAATTGCCAACATTTGCTAGATCATGGAGAAAGCAAGAGAGTTCCCGAAAAACATCTACCTCTGCTTCATTGACTATGCTAAAGCCTTTGATTGTGTGGATCACAACACATTGTGGCAAGTTCTTGAAGAGATGGGAGTACCAGACCACCTTATCTGCCTTTTGAGAAACCTGTATGCGGGTCAGGAAGCAACAGTTAGAACTGGACATGGAACAACCGACTGGTTTCAAATTGGGAAAGGAGTACGACAAGGCTGTATACTGTCACCCTGCTTATTTAACTTATATGCAGAGTACACCATGAGAAAGGCTGGGCTGGATGATGCACAAGCTGGAATCAAGATTGCTGGGAGAAATATCAACAACCTCAGATATGCAGACGATACCACTCTAATGGCAGAAAGTGAGGAAGACCTAAAGAACCTTCTGATGAGGGTGAAAGAGGAAAGTGCCAAAATTGGTTTGAAGCTCAACGTTAAAAAACAAGATCATGGCAACCACTCCCATCACTTCCTGGCAAATAGAAGGGGAAGAAATGGAAGCAGTGACAGACTTCATTTTCCTGGGCTCCAAGATCACCACAGATGGTGACTGCAGCCATGAAATTAAAAGAAGTTTACTTATTGGGAGGAAAGCTATGGAGAACCTAGACAACTTAATAAAAAGCCGAGACATCACCCTGCCAACAAAGGTTCGCATAGTCAAAGCCATGGTTTTCCCAGTAGCAATGTATGGCTGTGAGAGCTGGACCATAGAGAAGGCAGAGCGAAGAACAGATGGGTGCTGGAGACTCTTGAGAGTCCCCTGGACTGCAAGGAGGTCCAATCGGTCAATCCTCCAGGGAGTCAACCCTGATTACTCCTATCCCTGAAAACAAGACTCTTCAGAAAACACTCTAACACTGGTAAAGATTGAAAGTAAAAGCAGAAAAGAACAGCAACTTTTTCATTCTATCTTTAAACTCTATAAGGTAGCTCTGCCGAAGCAGAGCCTCAAAAAATTGGTTACAAACTCATAAATGTTCCTCTCCACGGAAATCTTTAGTAAAAGGCGAAAGATTTATACGATCTGAAGAGAAACCAGAGTATAACTACACGTCTCCCAGCGTCGCTACCGGGAACGCAGCGACTGCCTCGCACGTGAGGGTGATTAAACAACCGTACACTGCTGCTTCTCTCTCTGGATAATACAATCGAGTCCCAAACTGCAAAGCAAATTCCAATATCAAAATCAGAACTTCAAACTTTTAAAACACTGAAGACTCCTCAAAGGAATCCCACTTTCGCGCAAGGTATGATGGGTATGCAAATGAGCCGTTCAGCCCCTTTTTCTGCGATGACGGCTTCGTTCCATAGAGGTAGAATCACTGGAGTCCGCATCTCTGTCGAATTAATAGGAGCTAAGTGAAGCCACTTAGCTCCTATTAAAAAAACTAAGATCATGGCCACCACTCCCATCACTTCCTGGCAAATAGAAGGGGAAGAAATGGAAGCAGTGACAGACTTTATCTTCCTGGGCTCCAAGATCACCGCAGATGGTGACTGCAGCCATGAAATTAAAAGACGTTTACTTCTTGGGAGGAAAGCTATGGCGAACTTAGACAACTTAATCAAAAGCCGAGACATCACCCTGCCAACAAAGGTTCGCATAGTCAAAGCTATGGTTTTCCCAGTAGCTATGTATGGCTGTGAGAGCTGGACCATAAGAAAGGCAGAGCGCCGAAGAATAGATGCTTTCGAATTATGGTGCTGGAGAAGACTCTTGAGAGTCCCCTGGACTGCAAAGAGGTCCAATCGGTCCATCCTACAGGAAGTCAAGCCTGATTGCTCCCTGGAAGGACAAATGCTGAAGCTGAAGCTCCAATACTTTGGCCACCTGATGAGAAGAGAGGACTCTTTAGAAAAGACCCTCATGCTGGGAAAGATTGAAGGCAAAAGGAGAAGGGGGCGGCAGAGGATGAGATGGTTAGATAGTGTCACCGAAGCGATGAACATGAAATTGGGTGAACTCCGGAAGCTAGTGGAGGACAGGGAGGCCTGGCGTGCTGTGGTCCATGGGGTCGCGAAGAGTCGGACACGACTTAGCGACTGAACAACAACAACAACAACAACAAAGTGAAGCCAGGGGGTGGGCTTAGCAGCCATGTTGGCTGACTCAAAACAATCCTTATTCCAAGCATTTCAGATTGCTTTTCTGGTACTGTTTAGGACTGAATAGTTTACTCCTGAAATAAAAACTTACGAAAATAAAAACGTGTGATCGTGTAGAAACATTATTGGTAACCTTATTATGATTTAATATGCACTTACAAGGTTTAATTCCGCATAATTATATTACTGAACATACCGGACGAAATGCTACTTGCTGTCTATTTAAACTCGGATTGCACTGTTTTGACAGAGTTACTTTTTGAAATCTACACAAGCAAAAATAAAACGGCCATGCCCCATAAAAAAAATGTCTGTTAATGTTCAGAATTTCATAAGTATTACAGTAGGAAAATTACATTAAAATCTCTTCATGACACAAGTAGTTGTCAATATGAGAGGAATTTTTTTTACTTCTAGACTACGAAGAGTATTTTTGAAAACTTCTACACTCACCCCCCCCCCAAAAAAACAAATTCTGTTAATGTCCAGAAGTTCGAAAATATTACCGTAGAAAATGGAAGGCGGGAAAAAAAGTGTAAATGGGAAGGGGGAAAAAAGGAGGGGGAAAATATTTTTTTTCTTACCTTCTAGACCATTAACAGAAAATGGGTGTCAGAAAATGGTGAATAAGACTGCTAGGAACAACAAGGAATTACACTGCTTCAAAAAAATGCACTCACTGTTTCAATTAACGGTCGTTTTATTGAACCGATGTAATGTGAATACATGAATCTTTCCGTGGAAATTAAATCCCATTTTTCGTTCAGCGATTCGCACACCCGTATGCAGAACCCGCAAGCATGCTTAAAGAGGTTGAAATTAACTTTTACACACGTGCAGGGAGATTTTTATTCGTGAATTCGCGGCAATCCCCCTTCGCGGCGATGATCTGCGTCAGCCATATTTGTTGATCCGGAAGCTTCAAGAAAATGACGTCATGCGGACTCCAGTGATTTTACCTTCATGCTTCGTTCCGGCTCGGCTTCCCTCGCGAAGGCTGTCGGGTAACTGGAGTCTTTGCGCATGCTCAGACTAGTGAAGGCAATTTTTGCAGGGTTGGGCTGCGGGGGAGAAGAAGGTGGAGCTAAGAAATGGGTTTCAGTGCAGTCGTGATAATTGATGCAATTGAAGGCAAAGCCAAACATCACACGCCCCTTCTCCCTGGAATCTTTACAGAGAAGGCTGCGCATTGAATATAGCAAACAGTCGTTAATTACTAACCCTGGTATTAAATTCGCTTATGTAAGCTCCGTTAACTGCGTTTGATGCACCAGTTAAAATACTATTTGGGGAAGCGGGGAGTTTAGGGTAATCCCCCAAACCGTTCGCCTCACAGTTGCCACTTGTAAATTGGTGTTAAATGAACGCCTCCAAGCCGTGAAAACTCGATAGGTGTCTTAACAGCGCAATCCTATGCATGACTATTCAGACGTCCTGCTGCGTTCAGCGGGCTTACTTCCAGGTAAATGAATAGAATTGCAGCTTTACATTGGATAGGATTTGGCACTATGCAAAAAAAAAAAAAATCAGTGTTAATGTACAAATATGCCCATGTTCTTATACACCTTTACAAGACAGTGGTTCTCAAACATTTTAGCACTGGGACCCACTTTGTAGATTAGCAATGGGTCCAGTCGTTGTGATGCCAGAGCCTGCTGCTTTCCTGAGAAAGCAGCCGCAAGTTGGGTTATTTCTCAGCCATTTTTCAATAGCAAAGTGAATCAGAAAGAAAAAAGCCTATTTGCAACCTTGCCACAAGCAAAACAACCACACAGCCCTTCCTCTTTCCATCTTCCCATGACTGCCCTAGGTGCTTCACAACTCACCGGAAATTGACTCATGGCCCACTGGTGGATCCAAACCTACAGTTTGGGAACCACTGGTGCAGCACCACCAGTCTAAAGCCTGGTTCAGCTCCTGCATCCCCCAAGAGGTAATGTGTCCCCCAATCCTATTATATAAATATTTATCAGCCAGTAAGGGTACAACCCTAACCAACTTACCAAGGTGCTGGAAAAGGCAATGCAGTTCCAAGATGAGGGAACAAACATTCCCTTACTTTGAGGAGCCTCTGTGACTGCCCCCACAACTGCAGGATGCAGCACATGCCCCATTGATACAGCTATGTCATGCGGGAACATTGGTTAGGATTGCATCCTAAATCTTACTGCATTCAACAAGGCTCACATCAGATCACAGCCTTCATCATGGTGAGGCAGGTGTATGCTAATCTCCTATGCTAATTTATCATTTCTATTGATTGTGTCCCTGTTAGTCTAGACTGGATATAATCATGTGCCAAGAAATCTCTGTATTTTTCTAATTTGATTTATTGGGATTTATAAATAAACTTCAGAGAAAAGGAATAGAGGACAAGTATGTTCCTCTCTTCCTCTATAGATCTCCCTGTCTTCCCACAGCCCCTGCTCCAAACTTTCCCACTAAAAGCTATGCCTGCTCAAGCTAATCAGTTCCCCTAACCCAGACACAGCTAGCCCTGGCAGTGTATGCAAGCTGCTGGACCCCAGTTCTAACTGGGAGGTAGCCCCCCCCCCAGGTGGCTTGTCTGTAGACCACAGATCCCCTCCTCTGGCTTCTGAGCAGTTGCTCTCCAGTTAACAGCAGTCTTCAGTAGTCTCAGTCCATCCACTTGTTTGTGCATCTGTCAGCCATCAGTCCATCACACCAGTCCAATAAATCAGCAACCCTCCTCTCCTTCCACCACTTTCTCCACTACTACAACCCAGACCTTCTCCTTCCTCCAGGTGCATCCCATTACAGGCTCCCAAGTGACTGCAGCTATGCAACCCAGCCACTGCCACTGCCTGGTGTTTAACCCTATGCCTGCCTAAGCCGAGGGCCACTGTCGACACCATACTCTGTCTCCTCGGGAGGATCTTCCGCAATTCCCACCACACTCCCCCAAGACACCCACAAACAAACAACAAAATTACCCAAGGTTTTTATCAAGCATTTAATATTTTAAGTGCCACCTAAAGCACAGAGCAATTGTTCTAATTTTGACTGGGCTTGTGATAATACTACCCAGAAACAGATCAGGTAATCCAGGAAAACATTTTCCCAAACCAATTCATCCAGAATAGACTGACTTTGTAGTTGTGCCCCTTGCTATTGAATTAAGTATACAGCTTTATTTGCTTAGGGCCCAGAAACACTTTTTTGTGACATGTATGGAATGCAAATATACTCAGCCAATTCAGGCTCTTAATCTCTTGTCAGGAGTTGATTTAAGTCTCATGATGTCACAGAAGGGCCTTCAAGTGTTGTTGTAAGTAGATGTTGCTGGATTGTGCTCATTAAATTTGGAGTGCCTAGTTGCAAATTCTCAAAGCCAAACCACAGTGAATTAAAATCTGGCGTTTCATGCCATTGTTGTTCAGGAATGTGCTGGAGTTTTTGATGACTAGTGGCAATTTAAAAAAAAAAAAACTCTTAAGATTCAACAAGTTATTTTCTCATTTTTTTTTAACATTGCTGTTGAGCTGGCAGAATGCACTGGAGCAGGAAATGGGGGAAATTATCCAGATCTAGAAGAATCTCTTAAGATTCAAATTTTTGTTTTCTTCTCTCTGTGTGTGTATTTGGCACACAAATTGCTTGCAGAGCAAGAACTTCAGTGTCTTCATAGATGAAAGGCTGTGTATGTTTGGTACGTTGGACAGCTTGAAAAGGGGAAGTTGCACATGCCACAGTTCTAGTATATGAGCTTCCTGGTTGTTTCTTTCAATTGGAAAGCAGGAGTTTGTCCAGCCCCACAAACTATTACAAAGAATCCTGTGTTAATCCTGAGACCGAGCAGCTCTTGCTACATTTCCTACCCCATCTGCTGCAATGATATGCATGCAGCAAGAAGGATACGGAGAAGCGATGGCTTGTGTGTGAGAGCCTTCTCCAGTTTTCGACTGCAGTTTCAAACACAAAGGACGTTTTGGAGCTGTGGTTTTGTGTTGCATGGAGTGTCCTGAAAGAAGGGACATCTGTGATTTTCTGAAAATACTCTGGGATATGGGGTGATTTGCAGCAGGGAACAGCCCTGTAGCAGAAAGCTATTTTACCTTCATTTGCTCTACCCTCCGTTCTGCACAGGAAGGAGCATTTTCTAAGCCTCCGGAAAATTCTAGCCTCTGAATGCACGGTTCTTTACCCAGCTCAGGCAGAAGCAGTGAGGGATACATTCAGAACAAATCACCTATAGAGCACCTATTACATCCAACACAACCTCATTGGAGGCTAGCAAGGCTTTAATTAGAGGCAGAATCTTGGCTACAAAAAGAATTCACGCCAGCCACACCATAAATTCTCAGTGGGATGAATTTGATTCCAGTATGCATACCAGTTATTCAGAGTCCACAGACACAAGAAATCAGCCTGCTTCTTCAGAGGCTTTCACTACCATCTCTCTCTGGCTCTGGCCCATTTCCTTGTGTTAACACAGAAATAACATCCATCATACCATCAAGAACATGGGGAAGTACCAGGTCCTGTTGGATTTTCGACAGACAGGCCTAAAGAAGGTAGGAAATGCGTATTCCATACTCAGCATGGGCCCAAATCCTACAGTGTCAGCTTTTGCCATTTCACTGGTTCATTTCACTGATTCATAAACTGGGAAAACACTTGAACAGGGGTGTACAGCTACCATTTCCCTTGTTAACACTGACTTGACTGCAGTTTTGGTGGGAAAGATGCGCCCCCCCCCCTTGAGTTTGTGACTTGGGAAGCCATGGGAAAGGGCATACACATGCCAATTACTAACCCTCTTCCCACCCCCAGTCCCCTGATCTGGGTCCACGCAGACCTGCACCAGCAATATATCTAACGCAGTTCCAAGTA
>JAJKFI010000060.1:662622-673185 GCA_029204185.1 Lerista edwardsae
GTCCACGCAGACCTGCACCAGCAATATATCTAACGCAGTTCCAAGTAGACCGAACAATCCAGGTTGGGCTTACCCTGGAGCAAGGAAATAAAGGTTACCAAGGAGGTCTCTGGAGGCCAAAACTCCTCTGCAGGATATAGGAGGTGCCATGTTGGCACCACAGCATTGCTGTGCAGGACGTTAGTTAGGATTGGGCTGTGAGTTGCTACACGGGGGCTTTTCCTCTCATTGCACACTTTCTGCACATGATATTCTTCCATGTAGGAACCCATGCAAAGCTCAAACATAGACTGTAATGTGCGACAATGTTACACCCGTGTAAGTGCAGCAAAATCAAAAGTGATGACTTTCCTTGTTATATTATCTACTTCCAGATTTCACATTCATTCCTGGACAGAATTCCATAAGGGTTGTTTTGCAATGACAGAGGAAAACATCTTGACTGCAGTTTTGGTGGGAAAGATGCACCCCCTTGGCTTTGCGACTTGGGCCCTGTGCAGGGGTCCAGAGTCATGAGTACTTGATGGGTTTTACAGTTCTAAAGTTCTACAGTTCTTGATGGGGTTCTACTCCCCCTGAAGGAGTGGGCTGGCAATTTGGGGGTCCTCCTGGATTCTGCCTTGTTCCTGGATGCTCAGGTGGTGGAATTGCCATGATGGGACCTGTGGCCAACAGAGGCTGGTGTGCCAATTGCGTTTGTACTTGAGTCGGCTAGGCCTGACCACAGTGGTCCAGTATTGGTAACATCAAGAACGGATAACTGCAATGTTCTATATGTGGGACTGCCCTTGAAGATCATCTGGGAACTGCAACGGATGCTCCATGCACTGTACATGTTGTGACTGGGGCTGGGTGGCTTGATTCGGTGACACTGTTGCTATTCAGCTGTACTGGCTGCCAGTTCGTTTCTGGGTGCAATTCAAGGTGTTGGCCTTTAAAGCCCCACATGGCTTGGGAGTATCTGAAGGACCAATCCCCTTCAGATGTGAAATGGCCTTTCCTTTGAGCTCACCTGCAGGGCTCCTTCTTGGGGTACCATCATTACTTGAAGTTCATTTAGCAGTGAGTCAAGGCAGGGCCCTCTTCACAGTGGCACCATTAGTGCAGGAACTCCATTGCCCCAGGGATGCCTGAAACTGTGGATACTGGGGACACCTTTTTAAAGATGAGTGTTTTTGCTGCAACAAGGTAAAAAAGAGAATAATGTTCCCCTATCTTTTAAATAGGCAACCCAGTATCCATGGTATCTGTGGATAACTGGATAACTGTGGATACAGAATCAATGGTCTGTATTTTTGTCTGTTTATAGTTATATTGGTTATTATGTTTTAACATATTTTTAAATGTTGTAAGCTACCTTGGGCACCTGTTCTTTAGAGTGGAAAGATGGGTTAGAAAAAGTACATAAAATATGGATGTCCTTTGAAATAACCCAAGTTACTTATTTTCAATAGCCTCGTTCTCTCCAAAATGTGGGTGTGTGTTCACATCAACTCTTACCACTGGATTACTAAGTGGCAGCTGAAAGATTAGTTACTTGCATTGCTTCCCTTTTGCAGATATTTTGCCTGTCTGTCTGTCTTGACTGTCTGTCTGTCTCAGTGTGTATGTGAGAATGAACACTGCTGGGAAGCTGAAACAACAGTTCATTCAGCTCCCTCCTCCCCACACACTCCCGTATACCAGGAAAACTCACAAGCTTCTGCTGGGGTTTGTTTTTTTTATCCCAGTTTTCTTCACTTTCCTTTGCCTTCTCCTAGTGGGAGAAGCAGACCAGGTGTTGGAGACCTTGGGAAAGGGTAAGTCCTACTGACCTGTTCAGAAGAGAGACCGTCAGCTGCAGCAGAGGATTCCTGTAAAGCTGTAAAGATTGTTGTTGCTGAGAGGCAGGGAGCTTGCTAGTTGCAGCCATCTGAACGGCTCCCCACTCAGAGTGTGCCTGGGAGCCTGTCCACATCACACAAGCAGAAATTAGGGAGTTGTAGGGCTTAAGTTGCAAAATCAGTTGTGAGGCCTCGGCCAACCCGGATGCAATCGGACTTGGCTTAACTAGCATCTTAGACTAGAGACCATATTATTATTGGACGTGGTCAGCATTGGTGCAGACTTGGAACGCTCAAAGATCCCTTTGTGTCCCGGCCGCTGCGCTGCACAGCCAGACAAACCCAGGCACAGCAAACAGGCAGCTTCGAAGATGCTGGTGCTGAGCTCTTTTACCAGCTTCTAAGGCTTGAGGGTGATGAGCTCGGGCTCAGATTACAGCCCCCCTCCGAGGTTTGGGGTGGGGGTGGTCGTGCACCTACCTCTGTGCTCAGAATGGAGCTGAGCCCTTCGTGAAGAGCACATCCCTGCTGCGGAAGAGTCTAGTGGGAGCCAGGTAGGAACAGGCCAAACCTGGAGCTTGCAATATTTGTGTGTCGTTTGAGAAAACATAAACAGCCCTGCCTGCTTCCTGGGCCCTTTGGAGGAGGCCATGTGGAAGCGGCACGTGGGGAGACCCAGTGATAAAGGCTGCATCTAACACAGCTGCACTGCTGCCGTAGGTGAATCTGCTGTTCCTGCATACTGACTGGAGGGGAGGGCCAGCTGGGAGACAGTGACAAGCGTTGCTGCCATGGACTGCCCTGAGCGGCCCAAGACTCTAAGAGCTGGATCAGGAGGCAAGGCTGCAGCAGCCCTCTAGGTCAGTGTTTCTCAAACTGTGGATCGGGATCCAGTTGGTGGGTCAGGACCTGATGTCAGGTGGGTCGTGGATAGCTGGGAGCAGCCATCTTGGAAGCTGCGGACCTTCCTCTTGCCGTATTCCTTTTGTGAGCGTTACGTTTTGAATTTTCAAGTGAGGGTTTTTTAAGAATTGTTTTTAGTTCAGTGCTTTTACATTCTGTTTAGTCCTAATCTTGCTTTCTGTCAGGGATGGTTCATGGTTGTGCAATTGCTGCAGTCCAAGAATGCCAGTTTGTATTCCAGCAGTGTCATTTGATTATGTCACAATTATGGCATTTCCTACTTGATGATGTCACTTCCAGCTATGACATCATTTCCAGGTTAATGACATCACTTTCAGCGGGTCCTGACATGAGTGCCATTCTAAAAAGTGGGTCCTCGTCTAAAAACAGTAGTAGCAACCATCACTGATTCTCAACCACTGCGCTCTCTCTCTCTCTCTCACTCACACACACATACACACAGAGCTCTGTTGCAGTTCATGCATTGGTAGCTGAGAGGCCAGTCTAAGGTATGTCGGGGGCCCTTCCAAGAACCAGAGCCATGAAATCTTGCTTACCAAAATAAAAGTTATTCTAACATACACAAAAAGTGAGAAAAATACATTATAAGCAGAAAGAGAAACACGAAAAGCAGCATAACCAGCTTAAAGTTGCGCTCTCCCAATCTGATGATTTCAGTCAGGCTCCATTCACAAAAAAGGAGACCAGCAGCTTCCATGGGCACACTCATGCTGTGACTTTTGTGTGTGTGAGGAAGGAGGGAGGGAGGGAGGGAGGTTTCATGGGGGAGATTTACGGTAATATTCAAAGGTCTGCTGTTAGACGCATTCCAGTTTATAGTGCAACAACCACCACAAACATCACAAATCGAGGATTGTGGTTAAAGCTTTCTTTTTATACCTCATAATTGCCATAACAAACTCACCCATGCGAGGTAGCCCTTTGGTGTTTTTTTCCCCCCAAGCAAAGTTGTTTTTGTGCCTTCAGCATTTTTGTGCAAATGTCCCTTTGTTTAATTGCTGCTAAATAGGTACAGTGGGCTGTTCCCTGTGTTTTGTAACACAAACACTTAATTGCCTGACTTATTCACTGCTGGCTCACCCACTGCGCATTCATGATGACTCATGTTAACAAGGAGGACCGGATCAGGAGGGCATTATTATTGCTGAGTCACCAAACACCTTCAGTACATTGCTTCTCTTTTGTGTGATTCCAGAGCTACAAGTTAGCTTGGCAAGCATGTGTTGTTCCTAAGCCTGTGTTTGCTGTGACGTAACATAGATGCAGAGGTGGTTAGGTGGTTGGTTGGAGAGCAGTAGGGGAGACTCAGCAGGGTACTGCTTAAGGCCTCCTCCCTCACTTATTTCCCTTCTCCCTCCTTCCCAAAGCCCCTTCTCCTCTTCTAGCCTCATATGTTTTAGATCCTGACTGAGGAAAACACAGGGTGGAAAGGCTGGAGAAGAGAGCGGGCAGGTTAGGGGGAAATTGAAGTATTGCTGATTGTCTCCTACAGATGTCTTCCCTGTGTGAAGGAAAACACAAGTTTAGGGAAGGCGATTTTTCGTTCTAAAGCCCTGGGCTGAGCATGGGCTGCAGGTACGTCATGCTGTTAGAACTAAACAGCTCTCGTGCTGGCTGCTTAGGAACCCTGGGAATTTTACCTTGGAGTACATGGGGGAAGAAAGAAGGAATATCAAAAAACGATAATAAGTTTCAATGTGCAGTTCCACTCTAGTCCCTGACTGCAAGGATGAAATCAGAGAGCTCTTGTGCCTCCATAAAGATGGCCACCACACTCTTGGTGTGTGTGTGTGTGTGTGTGTGTGTGTGTGTGTGAGAGAGAGAGAGAGAGAGAGAGAGAGAATAATACAAAATGTTGATTTGTACATTTATATATAATGGGCTTCATCAGAACTTGTCACTGTTGTTGACTACAGTAACGCCCCAGTATACCTCAGTTTTATTCAAACTGTGGGTCGGGACCCACTTGGTGGGTTGCGGAAAGCTGGGAACAGCCATCTTGGAAACTGCAGACCTTATTCTTGTTATTTTCCTTTTGTGAGTGTTAACCATTGGAATTTTCAAGTGAGTGGGTTTTTTAGAATTTTGTTTTTAGTTCAGTGCTTTTACATCATATTTTGTCCTAAGCTTGCTTTCTGTCAGGGATGTTGTTTCCTGGTTATATGATTGCTGCAAGAATGCCAATTTGCATTTCAGGAGTGTCACTTCCTGCTTGATGATGTCACTTCCTGCCACAACATCACATCCAAGTTAATGACATCACAAGTGCCATTCTAAAAAGTGGGTCCCGGTCAAAAAAGTGTGAATACCACTGCCTTACTTTATCAATAAGAATGACCCAAAGTAAGTGACCCAAAATAAGAATGGGGCCCCCCAATCTGTGGATACTTGAAACCGTGGATATGGGATCTGTGAATATGGGGGCAGAAGTACGAATGCCGTCTCACGGTCTGCTTGCTTTGCCTTTCCTCTTCCCCACTCAGCCACTTCGCAAGATGTCGGTCCCTGCAAGCCGCCTCCTGATGTTCGCTCTGTTGTTTGCGAGGCGGCTGGAGGCTGAGCGCTGCCCCCGGATCTGCATCTGCGACAGCATCAAGTCTCAAGTGATGTGCTTGAACAGGAACCTCACGCAGGTGCCCGCAGGCCATGTCCCTCAGGTTAGTCCATGGGAAGCCATGAGGCACAGAAGGACAGCAGCACATTTTAGGATATGCCTATGAGTGGAACTAGAAAAGGTGCAGAAGAGAGTGACCAAAATGATTACTGGGCTGGGACACCTCCCTTATGAGGAAAAGCTGCAGCATTTGGGGCTCTAGAAAAAAGGCGGCTGAGGGGGGACATGACTGAGATGTACAAAATAATGCATGGGATGGACAGAGTGGATACAGGGATGTTCTTTTCCCTCTCTCACAACACCAGAACCAGTGGACTTTCATTAAAATTGAGCATTACGAGAGTTAGAATGGATAAAAGGAAGTACCGTTTTGATGACGAGCTAGCTGTGCAATTCATTGGGGATAAAATCAATGTTTCTTGTGTGTAACTTTCAGGCCACCCAGAAACTGGACCTCCGAGGCAATGAAATCAAAGTCATCCCCCTGGGAACTTTCCTCCCTATTCCATACCTCACCCATTTGAACCTGCAGAGCTCCAAAGTGGAAAGTCTTGAGGAAGGGGCTTTCAGGGGATTGGGAAGGCTGGTTTACCTCAACTTGGCTTACAACAACATCACCTTCATCTATCAAGAGTCCTTGGATGGTCTGTCCTCTCTCCAGCAACTCATCCTAGAAAACAATCGCATTGAAGAAATAAAGCCAGGAGCTTTTGGACAACTGGGCTTCCTCCGCTTTCTTAACCTGGCCAAGAACTCTTTGGTTTACCTGCCAGATATGGTCTTCCAGGGACTGCAGTTGATCAGGTGGATAGATTTGTCCCATAATTCACTCCACGTGTTGTCCAGTGAGGCCTTTGGTGGATTACCAGCTCTCAGGAGGCTGAGCTTAGACCACAACGAACTGCAGTTCCTTCCCACTGACGTGCTGTCTAGACTGTCCGGCACAGCCCGTCTGGATGTAGGACATAATCCCGTTGCCTATATTGGTGAGGAGGCCATTGAGATGGCTTCCCTGAAGCACCTCTTTTTGGACAACATGGCCCTCCAGGATGTCTCACACAGAGCTTTCGTCAAGAGCCCACTCCTCAGTATGATTGATCTCCACAACAACCAGCTTTATGCAATGCAGCCACTGATGGAAATGGGCCACCTCAAAAAGATCAACCTAACAGGGAACCCCGTGTTTTGCACTTGTTCCATGCGGCCTTTCAAAGAGTGGGCTGCCAAGACAAGAATTCACATTGACGTGACATGTGCTGGCCCCGCGTCCTTCAAGGGAGAGCCGCTGGAATCCCTGCGGGCTGCAGATATGAAGTGTGGAGGCCATGCTTCAGAAGAGAAGCTGCTGCCCAGCTTAGCCCCATTCGCCAAGGAGCCGGATGAAGACGCAGTAACTTGTCCCAAAGCATGCACCTGCTCAGTTGACTCTCAGCATGGAAACTGTGAGAGCAGAGGCCTCCGGGCTGTTCCCAAAGGCTTTCCTGGCCATACCCAACTCCTGGACCTGCGTCACAACCAGTTCCACTCCATCCCAAAAGACTCCTTTCCGGGCTTGAAAAACCTGACATCGCTCCACCTGCAGCACTGCAAGATTGCTACACTGCATCCCGGTGCTTTCCAGAACCTAAAAAACCTGGTCTATCTCTACCTGTCTAATAATGACATCACTTCCATAGATGCTGATGTTTTTGAAGGGACCACCCAGCTTGCATATCTTTACCTGGACCATAATGCATTCCTCCAAATGCCCCAGGGCGCCTTCAACCTGTTGTCCAACCTCTTTGCCCTCCACTTGCAACACAACTCCATCAGTCAGTTGATAGATGGTGGTTTGGTTGGCATGAGAAAGCTACGCTGGCTCTACCTAACCGGAAACCACATCACTCGGGTGTCCCCTAAGGCTCTGAGTCATGCCAAAATGCTGGAGAAGCTGCACCTAGATGAGAACTCCTTGCAGGAAGTGCCCACCCGGTCCCTCCGGGGGTTGCCCAGCCTTAGTGAACTGAAGTTGTCCAAGAACCCCATAAAGCACATTGGGGATGGAGCCTTCCTTCCAGTGGCAAGGTCACTGCAACACCTCTACCTGGACAACATGGGGTTAGAGCAGGTACTGTGCGCAGAGGACGGTGGTGACAGCGCGGAGCTTCCTTCCCTGCTCTATTCTGTTTAACAAACCCTGCTTAGCCTCTGGCGCAAACATCTGATATACACAAATCCAGATGTTGCATCCAGAACAACTTAGGCAGATTGTAGATATTTGCTTAATTAGGTTTGTTTTACATTCCCTTCCCCAAAACGATGTGGTTTGCTACCAAGGTCCAGGTTTGCAGTCGGTTTGGAATTGTTTTGCAAGAGAGTGGAGGCTGGCAGATTGGGAATTCCCCTCCCTCTCCTCCCAGTGGCATCGCTAGAGGGATGCAAACCTAACTGGGTTCTGCACTCTGGGGTGGTGGTGACACCACTAATGCCCCAAATTGCAAAATGGTGATCTCTAGGAATAGAAGAATACCGTCATGTTACGTATCATTCAGTGTGGAATTTACTGTGCAGCAGAATGCAATTAAACAAACCAAGTGGCAATATCTCTATACCAGAGGTAGGCAACGATCAGATATACGTGAGCTACTTAACAAAATGACTAAGTGGTGAAGAGCTACTGTGATCCTCCATATTTAATAGTGGGGGGGAAAAATCACCAGAGCAAGGCAGCAGGTTAGGGGATCCTTCCAAGAAGCTACAGAAGATCATTACTAAATACAGCCCTCACTTCCCAATTTCTCTCCCCACATATTTAAATGTAGAAAAAAATGGCAAGGGAGCAGGCCGTGAACTACGGGTAACCACCCAGAGAGCTACCAGTAGCTCACAAGCCCCATGTTGCCTGCCTCCACCGTATACCATCAAAGGTTATAGCCAAAAAACCAGAAAAGGAAAACACAACTGCCTGCTGTAACAAAAAGTGGATTTGCTCAACTCAAAATTGGCCAATGAAACCAGTCAGCTCCCTTTTCCATGCATCAGAGCTAATACTAGAACTCTTAATTTAGTTGGATGAGCATTGTCAAGTTGGCCACTGTTTTTTTGTCGGTTACTGATGTGCTGGACGACCTTTATTGTTATATATTAAAAATAAGCACTAGCGATGCCACTGCATTTAGGTTGTACATATGATATTGTAATCTATTCTGAATGGTCTGGTATGGAAGGAGGTCCATTATGGGGGTGACGCACTGACCTCCTGCACCAGGTGACGGAAACCCTAGTGATGCCACTTTCACCTTCACTCTTCCTCTGCTGCTCTGTGTGCTTCCTCACACGTCTGTGTGCTGGCCTCTCTGACTCCGAGAGTGGTCCAAACATATTTTAGTGTCTGTTGTGCCGGCCAAATTTGCTGGCCTAACTGTGCCAGCCTAACTCCAGGTTAGGATTGCGCACTTAGTGATGAACCAACCTTACTCCTCCTGCTCCCTGGAATGGAAAAGGTGTCTCAGCAAATTTGGCCGGCACAAGGGACAGTGAAGTATGTTTGGACCACTCTCTGAGTCAGAGAGGCCAGCACACAGACATGCACCATCCTCCTGAGTGGTCCAAACGTACTTTACAGTGTCCATTATGCTGGCCTAACTGTGCCAGCCTAACTCCAGGTTAGGATTGCCCCCTAAGTGGAGGGGCACTTTTGTCATGCTGCTTCACGTGTCAGGGGGCCTTGGTTGGTCCTGCTTCAGCGCCACCTCCCTATCCAACGTTTTATTTTGCTTTGTTGCAGATTTCTGCCGGGGCCTTCACCGGTTTGGGTCCAAAGATCAGAAGCCTGTATCTTGAGAAGAACAAAATTCCTCGCTTGCCTGACTTGCGCACCTTCACGGCTCTGGAGGTACTCAACCTGCATGATATTCCTTTCGACTGCGATTGTCAGCTTCTCCCGCTACGCAGGTGAGCCCCAAGTTCCCACATGCCAGGCACGGCCTTGTGGAGCAGCAGTGTGTGGAATGCTATCCTTTTTCAACCTTGGCAGAAGCTTGCAGCTTGCAGCGATGTCTGCTCCCAGGCACTCTTGGTAGTTACCCCAGCAAAGGAAACAGTGCTCAGACATCTGTTGCCTAGAGCCACTGCACAATTATCTGGCTCTGTAGCGATCTTCCTTTTAGTACTCTAAAGAGTACTAAACACTAAGAGTTTTAGACACTGAAGGTATTTTACAGCACAAGCAACGGATTCCATCCTGAGGAACTTGCAGTCTCAGTTTTATACTTGTAGCTTTGTGTGATCCTAGACCTGTGCTCCAGCATCCTCAGGGACACTGGAAAGGAAGCTGACTTGAAGTGGGACATTGATCAGACAATCTGTAGGGTAGCCTATCTTCTCACTTCCTGTCTTGCCTAAAGTTCTTGTCTAGACCAGGGGTCTCCAAACTTTTCAGTTTGAGGGCCACATGGTGTGTTTTATACATTTTCACGGGCTGAAAAAAAATCAGTTTTATAAATGAAGGAATAAGTTCTAGTGACACTTACAAAGAATGCCATGCTTCAACTGAGAAATGATATCAGTAAATATTTTAAAATAAAAATATTTTTAAGTTGCTGCAAACTGGATATAATCTTGTGGTTGGCCTGATTTGGTCCATGGCCACAGTTTGGAAACCCCACTCTGTTAAGTGGGAAGATATGCTACCCTACAGATTTCAGTGGCGGGCTAAATAGTGTGGCTAAATTTACACACGCATCAGGTCCAAAGAGATTTCTTACTTCTCCATTTCACACCAACCAAAGATGCGCATATCCTGAATGTGAGAACTTGAATGAGCATGTACTTTTTCTGGACGAGTATGTATGGGTGCAAGTTCAGTGGTCAGGTGGCTAATAATTTCTCCCTCTCTTTTTTAGGTGGCTTAACAAACTCAACCTGAAAGTGGGTGCAACCTGTGGCTCCCCAACAGATGTGCGTGGCCAGAAGGTGAAGCTCATCGCCTCATTCCAAGGCTGCCCAGGCTGGAGTACCAGGAAAGCCAAACGAACCAGCTCAGCTAAGGCCAAGGCTGGAAGGAGGAGCGCCATTAAGAGTTGGAAACAGGAAACAGACAAATTAAGAGTTGGAAACAGGCGGGCAGGAAACAGACAAATCAGAGGAGGCAAGAAAAGAAAAGCATGAAAGAGCAGGGAGGGAGGCCTTTGCTGGAAATAGGCGCAAATCTTCTTAGCTATT